>JAMWYP010000022.1:5909197-6462377 GCA_025563575.1 Acacia pycnantha | reverse complement strand
GCCCCAAGCCTTACCGATCAATTCTCCCATCTAAACACTATTCAAACAAATCTGAGTAATAAACAATTCGAAAAACAGACACCACCCCAATAGGCTACGGTAAATAACAGAAAACTTACTTCTTTCCAGCTTCACCATTGACTTTGGTTCCAACGGAATCAGGGGCTTTGTCTTCTTCCTCTTCATAGTCAAGGAGCTCCTCCTCGTATCCTTCATCCTTAGTTTCTCCCATATTCTGCAAATCCAACAACGGTAGGCCTAGTTAATCAGACTAGCTCATTGAATTCCCATAAGCGAGCCCAGGGCTAAGACTAGGGTTTGAAACTAAAACGCGAGGAAGAACAAAAAAAAAAGGGTTTTAGAATAGAAGAGAATACCTGCGCGAAGAGTTGAAAGAGAAGACTAGTTTGTGGTTCAAAGGGTCTGCAAATGAAATTTGTTAGCTGAAATACAATTGGGGGAAAAGAAGCTTCAGATAGCGGAACCTCTTCAAGAGTGTAAACACCCGGCCAGCTACACGGACAACCGACGATAGGGTTGTGAGATTGGAAATGGAGGCGTGTTTATAGCTAGGCCGATGACAATTTTTTTTCTTGAAAAAAAAAACACTGACTGAGGGCCAAGGCCCAGTTGTCGATTCTGAGAGCCCATGTTCATCAACCGATACCAACTTGGCGCCTTCACCCATTATATTATAATTATAATTTATAATTAAAATTAAATAGTCCAAATATTTATTTAAGCAGTGTATAATAAAATTAAAATAAATCTTTCTACCTTGACCTATCAGAATCAAAATGGGGTATAGTCCAGTATACTGGTCTGAATGAAAAAAATGCAATTGGAAAATCTACTTATGGTAAGACTTAATAATATTTGAATTTGACTTAATTAGATAATCATATTAAAATAAATAAATAATAATTCAATATGAATAATCCATATTAAGTTTAATTAGAACTTCAAATATTTAAGCAACATCTATCATGCAAGTTGATAGAAGTCAGGCCTAGCTTCCCAAGAAATTTAATTCTCCACATGATGGGAAAATAACTTAATCGAAGTTCTTCGAAACTATAGATTGAAATTAATGAGTGTTGAAGAAGTGGGTGATGTGAGCTTGAAGCAAGAGAGTTGCTTCAGACTGAGGAGAGAGCACATGAAAAATATGTCTCTCTTCTTTAGCTTCCACCATCTCCACCTCTCTCGCTCCTTTCTTCTTCATGAACTCTGCGTACATCTCTCCCCTCTCCTTCAAGAGATCCTTCGCAGCCACGTGAACTTGAATTGCTGGGAATTTTGACCACTCACTCTCGCACATCTCTGTTTTCTCAAAATTGCATCCATAGGAGTCTCTGTTTGAGTCTTCTGGCATACTTAGCCTCCAAAACATGTCATTCGATCTTACTTCCTCTCCTTCTTCCTCTGCCTTCTCTTTCTCCGTCCTCTTCTCGCTTCCAAAGTAAGGATGTATCGGTATTATCCCTTTGATTTTCAAGTCGTCACGTGTATTGTTCTGAATCGCCTTCACGGCCACGTGGTGCGCGATGTTTCCACCGGCGCTGTCGCCGGAGAGAAACACCCGAGAAAGATCAGCTTGCTGAAGCCAAGGCTCAGATCCGGCTTGATCGTGAAGCCATTCGAGCGAGCTGTAGCAATCTTCGTAAGCCGTAGGGAGCCGATGCTCCGGAGCCAAACGGTAATCGACGGATAGAACGATGGATTGAGAGGCGACTGAGAAGTCGGATAGGAACTGGTGGTAGCCGAGCCACGTGGTGGAGCCGATGCAGAAACCGCCACCGTGGAAGTAAACCAAGACGGGAAGCTTGTGTGACCGGGAATGAGAATGAGGGACGAAGAGCCTGGCGGTGACGGATTTTGAGGGGTCAATGATGACGTCCTTGGATTTGCAGGAGTCGGATGAGTTTGCAGACGGCGGCGAGATTTCAGGGGCGAAGCGTTTGACGGAACCATCGGAGTAGACCTCAAGGAATCCTGGGCATTCTGCTATTAAAGACATTATGAGCTTAGGGACGAGTTCAGAGATTGAATCAGAAAGATGAAGTTATCTGGATCTCATGCGGGGTTTATATTTGTCCCGACACGATGGTTGGTTCGTCACGTAGATCTTGTTCTGGCCTTGTTTTGCTCAAATAATCTTCTACTAGTTTGGTTCTTGCATAGACGAAAGATCACAACATTTTGCTTTGCTCTCTGTTTTTTTCTTTTAGGAAATAAAATAGAATTGCATTCAGAACATATGTCACACTTGGTCTCAGAATGGAAAAATTAAAGGACAGTGGAAGTTTCGCACCAGGTAGCTAGGGGTCGAAGTCGAACCTACGACTTTCTGCTTAGGAAACAGACGCTCTATCCACTGAGGAGTTGTTACAACAAAATATTTCTAAAACTGTCATCAGGAGTCAGGTTAACCACGCAAGTCTCAGAACACCGTCACTGTAGAAGTCATATTAAAGTCTTTGGCACTGCACAAATCGAAAGAACAAATGACTATGAGGAGGTGGAGCCTCGTGCATTTGTGCATTTTTATGTCACTTGAATATGCTATTAACATCCTCAATGCTTGCCACTAATTTCCTCGCTCCCACATTATTCGATCTCATCATACACAATCTTTGGTTTAAGGCTTGCCTTGATATGGTTCCATGACTTCAAATTTTATACTACTACCATTACACCCTTGGCCTCTATAACAAATCTCTTTTTCTATTTGGACTGCTTTTCCTTACTTAGACAAGGCGTTTAGTCCCTTTGAACTGTCCAAATTCATTTTTTTTTTCTTACTTTTTATTTTTTCAAACAAAGATATTTTAATGGGTAGAAAATATATTCTAAAAAAAAAAATTAACTAATATTTTTTTAAAAAAATATTTTTTTATTTAAAAATAATAAAATTAAATATGATCTAGACAATCTACAGGAGAGTTGAGCACCCTGCCTATCTAAAGATATAAGTAAGGAAATGCGGTCCCCACTAGTGTTAGCAACTTCAACATGTGGATCCTACCCCATTAACCGGTGGTTAATATGTAAATGATATGTTTAGTCAAGTAATTATGTGGATGAATTCATTAAATCTATAACTAAAGGCCAGAAAAACGATAAAGGGCAGTCTAATCAATCAACATGAGCGAGTTTATCAGCATTTCTTAACAAATTTTACACAGTTCATCATTAAAAAAAGACTAATAATGTACGGGCAACCAATTGAGTTGATGTGTAAAAATCAAATCTTCAATAATTTGGAAGAAAGGGTTTCCCCACCTAAGTAGCCTTGTTATCATTTTCACAATTATGAAGAAAGGACGTGAGCCATGCTGGAGGCTGTAACTGACACGTACCCTTTCTTTGCCTCTCTGCACTGAAAAAATTAAGCTCAAGGAATAATAATAAGAATAATGATAATCATAAGTACTTGATGCTTGAAGCAGAGCATTTATTGAAACCCAACTCCAAGTCTTATCACTCTTTTCATGTCAGTTTCGGCTTTATGCATTGTAGAAGCCTAGCCAACTCATTGTCTAAGTTAACAAAACCACAATAAATGCAGACCACTAACTTTGGCGCTAAGAAACATACAGGCTGACTTTGAATAGAGAGAGCACAAGTTTGTCGGAAATCTTCTACTTTCTGCTGTATTCTCATCATCTTCTTTTACATTTAAATCTATATCAGAGCACTATATAGTATGTGCAATCATTTATTCATTCACTACAGAAAATATAGACTCTGCAACTTTCATTCGCTTTCAACCATGGAAGGCTCTACAGCTATTCCCTTTTTTATTTTGTGCTTTTTGTGGATTTTTAAATTATGGGACCCCCCCTTTAATTGCTGTCATAAAAACTCTTCTGAAAATAACGTACTTCCCATGTGATCTCATTGTGAGATACACCTGTCAATTTCCAACAAGCTCCTGTTATGCTCACACTCGATTCCTGTAACAATTTCCCTTTTTTTCCTTTGGTTCATAAACTTGTGCTCTGCTTATATTAGAAACTTAATCATCTTTTTTTTGCTCGAAAGAAACTTAATCATCTTGATCATTCTTTGACCTTAATAGACTCTGAGTTAGAAGGAATAATTCAGAGATAGAAGTAAAGGATATATTTGATAAGAGACTTGGGTTACATTATATAGCACGAGTCATAGCTCATAACGGACACGTAACCAATACAGAACTGATAAAGGTGAGCTAACAATTTGCATTGACACGTCATATTATTCTAACAAACTAATAACAGAAGTTAGGCAAGTGGCACATTGATCTAACAGCTCTATGCTAAGCGTATTCTACTAACATTCTCCCTGTTGAATTCCAACTTATCTTGACAGTAATCCATTGTGCACTTCATCGGTAGAAATGATGTTTAGTTTACTTCACAGGAAGCGAACATTCCATAAACTTGCGGTTTGGTGAGTATGTCAAAGAACTTGGTATGTAGATGGAACATGCCCCATCATTACAATTCCTTCAGCTACTTTCTCTCTTATGAAATGGACATCAAGTTCTACATGTTTGGTTTTAGAGTGTAGAACCGGATTTGATGCTAATGCCACAGTACCAGTATTGTCACACCATATACAAGGTGTTTTTGCTACTTCAATGCACATCTCTTTTAATAACGATAGAACCCACATCAGTTCAGTTATTGAATCATCGTTTGTTTTCAGGAAGTACTGGAATTGCTTCCCCATTCTTGTTTTTCTTACCAGTGATACCACCCCAATCAGAATCACTGTAAGCTTGAATGCTGGATTGTTGAACTGGTTTTATCAACAACCCATGAGTAATTGTACCACTCAAGTAGCGTAGTAGTCTTTGTACACACTCCCATTGCTTGATTGTGGGTTCTTGCATGAATTGACTTAGTTTGTTCACAGTAAAGGCTACATCAGATCTAGTGTAGCACAAGTACTGAAGAGCTCCTACAATGCTGCGATACATACGAGGATCAGAGAATGGAAGACTATCTTTTATGAACAAGGGAGTATTGACAGCCATTGGAGTTGCACAGGCATTTGCACCGATCATTTTGGTTTTTGCAAGTAGATTGTGAATGTATTTCTTTTGAGTCAAATGAATGCCTTTCTCAGATCTTTGAAATTCAATCCCCAAGAAGTAGGACAGCTCACCTAAGTCTTTCAAGGAGAACATGGAGCTCATTTTGTCAACGAGTCCTTGTATAGCTTCTTCATTTGATCCAGTGATAATTAAATCATCCACATATACCAAAGAAGTATGTGGTATTACATCATCATTTTTAATGAATAGGCAAGAGTCGACCTTGGTAGATATAAAACCTAGAGTTTTAAGAAAATTGCTTAGTTTCACAAACCACGCCTAGAGCTCGTTTGACCCATATAAGGCTTTATTGAGCTTACACACAAGGGGTTTTCCTGTTGCATCATGTTGAATAAAGCCTGGAGGTTGTTCCATAAAAACATCTTCAGTCAAGTCTCCATTTAGAAATGCATTATTGAAATCAACTTGATGTAATTTCCATTGTTTTGTGACTGCCAGAGTAAGGAGGGTTCTGATCGTGGTACACTTGACAACAGTGGCCGAAAGTATCCTGTAATCGGTTCCAGCTTCTTGAGCATAACCTTTGCAACTAATCTGCTTTTATATCGTGCAATAGATCCATCGCATGGGTTTTGAGTCCGCATAACCACCGCAACCTATGACTTTTCTCGCTCGGTTGGAAAATCAACAAGTTCCCATGTACCAAACCGTTGAAGAGCATCATATTCTTCCCTTATTGCCACTGTCCAGTTTGGATCAGATAGTGCCTCGTCAATATTTTTTGGGATGTTGACATCTTCTGCAACAGTGAAAATCTTGGGTTTGAAGACACCCACTTTACTCCTAGTGACCATAGAGTGTGTATTGTTTAGAGAAGGTGACTGACTTGTAGTATGGTTTGGATCAGATAGGGGAAGGAAAGGAGAGGAATTTGATGCTAAGCTGTTAGGAGTATTGACAGCTGATGAAGTAGGAGACAAAGTGCGATATCTGTGTATTTAGTGAAGAATCAGTAGATATAGATGAACAAGGAGTTATAGGCTTTTGATGGGTTTTGACATTAGGTGGTTCAAATTTGGTTTGTGAGGGTGGTTGTGGTTCGACATGTCTTACATTGAACCGAGCTTGGGTAGGGAATGTGAATTCATGAAATTGTACATGTCTAGTAATGTATATACGTCCAGTGGCACGATTTAGGCACTTGTAGCCTTTATGGTTTGAGCTGTATCCTAAAAAATGCATACGAGGCGATCTCGAAATCGATTTTGTGAGAATTATATGGACGCAAGTAGGGAAAACACTCACACCCAAAGACCTTAAGTAATGAATAATCTGGTTTGACTCCAAATAGTTTTTCATAGGGTTAACCCCAAGTATTGTTGTAGCAAATGCTAAGTAAGAAAACAAAGCAGACATGAAGGCATCACTCCAAAGAGAATAGTGGTAATGAAGCAAAGGCTAGTAGAGTAAGACCTGTTTCAACAATAGATCTATGTCTTCTTTCAACAAGGCCATTCTGTTCTGAAGTGTATGGACATGTGAAGCGATGTTCAACACCACAAGAAGTAAGAAAAGGAGTGAATGAAAGAAACTCCCCACCATTGTCACTTTGAACTTGTTTGATTGTTGTGCCAAATCTGTTTTCAACCAAGAATTTGAATTCCCTAAATTTGTTTAGTGCCTCGGATTTTTTGTGTAACAAATAGATCCAAGTGAACCTAGAATATGCATCCACAAAGGCAATGTAATACACAAATCCATTTGAAACAAAAGGGGCCGGTCCCCACAAATCCATTGACACCAATTCAAAAGGTTTATTATACACAGTAGATGAAAGTACAAAAGGGAGTCTATGACTTGCCCATTTTACATGCACTGCAAGCATCATCTATGTGTGACTTAGTAATGTTAAGGTTAAGAGACTTGAGTACATTTTTGACAGCTTGCTTCTTGTGGATGACCAAGCCTTCGGTGCCACAGAGTAAACTTGTCTGAGACTGATGTGTAATGACAGATGTTGGAGAAATGTTGAGTAGAGGATGTTTTCACCACCGTACTAGATGTTGAGATAGGAACAAAGATCTAGTTTGTACATCCCAAATGTTTCAACTCCATGCATGAGTGTGTCCCTGGTCTGCAAATCCCTAACAATACATGCATGAGGAAAGAATTCTATAGACACACCATTTTCTTTTGTTATTTGAGCTATAGACACTAGCTTCTTCTGCATATTGGGAACATATAACACTTTATTTAATTTCAATGCAGACCTAGAATTAGTTAGATGGGTTGAGCCAATATGTGAGACTGGAAGAGCATTTCCTCCACCAACAATTACCGTGCTCTTACCTTGTGGAGGTGCAGCTGACTGAAGTGAGCTAATCGAATTAGTTATGTGTTGAGTAGCTCCTGAATCTAGATACCAAGCTTCATCCATGATAATTTCTGGAGATGCAACAAATGCTTGAGGTGTCACTGAATCAGTCATTGCAGATTGATTATTTTGAACAGCAGATGTGCCTGACTGAATTGCTGGAGTACTAGAATATGTCTTGCTTGTTTGTGGAGTCGGGATAGTAGAATTCACATCTGTCTTATATGAAGTAGGTGCACATTGATCTGATGTTGCATTAGGCTCAATATATTGAGCAGGCCAGTAGTTTTCAACACCATGGGGCATCACATTTGACGATTGACTGGGATCAGTATAATAAACCTGAGGTAATCTATTTTGTGTAGACGTGTCATACCTGAAATAACATGCATCAGCAAGATGGCCGATCTTATGACATATATGACATGACGGTTTATATTGGGAGAAGCCACGACCACAACCTCGGCTATTATAAGAACCTCTTGTGTTGTAGAGCTGAGGACGAAATGGTTGAGCAGAAGGTTGACCACGTCCTCATTCCAGATGACTGAGCAGAAAAAGCCATCGAATCTTCCTGAGTATTATTCAAGCCATATGATGATGAACCTGTATAGTGAGCTTGAGGCATGGAATTAGCTATAAATGACTTTTGCCTGGCTTCAATTTGTCAGAATAGAGTCTATTTAACTTTTGCCAAATTTGAGTTGCAGTCTCTAATCCAACTAGATCAGGAAGAACAGATGAAGTTACCGAAGCAAGGAGCCACGATGCAAGTGCAGAGTCCAGTTGCTCATACGTCTCATACGCCGGATTGAGCACATTCAGGCTACTTTCATTATCTCGAATCGGCTTAGGGGAATAGTGACAGATCCGTCGAGATATGGGAATAGGCGGTGTTGTTTGGCCATGAAGTATACCTGCTGCTTCCATATCAAATAATTGGAGTCGTTGAGTTGAACTGTGATCTTTTTGTTTGTAAAATGGCGATTGCCTGGATCGGCTGACACTGGAGAAGCGTTAACGGACATTGTTGTGGTGATTTATCGATCCAAGATATGGAGATTGATTACCGCCAATATCTCTCTTTTTGTTTCCTGAAGCTCAGTCGGAAACAAAAGCTCTACCAGTGCAGCAATGGCTCTGATACCATAATAGACTCTGAGTTAGAAGGAATAATTCAGAGATAGAAGTAAAGGATATATTTGATAAGAGACTTGGGTTACATTATATAGCACGAGTCATAGCTCATAACGGACACGTAACCAATACAGAACTGATAAAGGTGAGCTAACAATTTGCATTGACACGTCATATTATTCTAACAAACTAATAACAGAAGTTAGGCAAGTGGCACATTGATCTAACAGCTCTATGCTAAGCGTATTCTACTAACAGACCTTGTTCTTTATATGCCAGTAATATTCATTCAAGGATTTCAATTCATCCTTTCTTGAACCTCTAGCTTAGAGTATCATTTTTGAGAGAGTTTCGTGAAGAAAAGACCTTTTCTGTAAAGAAGAGAGAGATATTTTCGTGAAGAAAAGACCTATCCTGAAAAGAAGACAGAAAGATAATGATGGATCCAACAAATGAGGGCCACGTGTGCTAAGTTTTAATTGCTTGATAGTTAGTAAAGGAAGACGACATCAATCATTTATGTTTATGTTTTAGCGAGTAGGTGAGTATTTTAAATGGCAAAGCCAATTATCTAGAGCCTTACTGCTTATCTACCTGTTCTGTATTATTATCCCACATGCCATTGTATTTTCTGAACTCGTCCTTTCTGATAAATTCCTCGTTCACTATACCAAATCCTATAACATACGGTAGCTCTTCTATCATCTTTCAAGAAAGATCTTACAAGTAGATTTATTGCCTTTCACATACACGATAATTGAAACGTATGTAGAACTGTGGAAATGTGAAGTGAGTGCCCTGTTCATGCATTATGGATTAAGCTTGAGTCAGATCAATTTAATGCATATTGAGGAGTGCAAATTTACGAGATAAATCTTAAGATAAAGTGTGGATTCCAGCGGAATTTATATGGTCAAACATAAAGTGCTTCGCATTCAGTGAAAGAGTAATTTTCAGGGCCATTAATGCACATAAGTGATAAATGCTGCTACCAGAATTGCTAATTTCTCAGTCCCACTGATTAACTGTGAAGGATAAGGATCGCGGATTAAAGTAAATGCTTGTTACATGGATATGGAAAAAAGTGCAGGCAACTTTTAGTTATTGACGGCATGTCAAAAGCAGAAGGATCAAAGAAAGAAAGAAAAAAGGATGAGAGTAGGTAGCTTGGCAATTTCCTGTCCTCGTTTTTGCTTCTTCAATGACGAATCAAAGATCAACAAGTCAACCCAACCAGGAAATATAACCTCTGAACTGTCCTCAACTATGAGGATTATGGCTACAGAAAATAGTGCCCGAGGCTTGTGTTATTCCCAACACTTCCTGTGCAAATCTACATTATCTTCCTGATAGATAGAGAACCGGTAGTTCAATATTAATGCATGTTGTACTGTACTAGACTATTTAGAAGACTTGCTATAATTTTTTTGGGTTAAGTTGCATCCAACACCTAAAGTAATTTTTTTATGTGCATCTACTACCCTAAAGTATTTTGTGGTACACCTAACACCCTGAAATATTACCTCCAGTCCTAATTATAGGAACACTTTTGTAATGTAAATTACACTACAAAAGTGTTCCTATAATTAGGACCGGAAGTAGTATTTTTTCAGGGGCATCCATCACCTTGAAATACTTTCTTGTGCAATTTTGCATTTACAATTTAGATAACTTAGGATATTGAAGACACCTAAAAAAATACTATGAGGTATTGGATACACACGAAAAATAGTTTTTAGTACTGAACTTATATGAAAAAATACTTTAAAGTGGTAGATGTACTAAAAAAATACTTTAGGGTATTGGTTGCTCCGCAAAATACTTTAGGCACTAGATGCATGCGCCAGAAAAATACTTAAGGTTCTGAATGCACGTTAACCCATTTTTTCCCAAAAGAAGACTAGAGAAAATGAACAAGAGATAGCAGAAACAGGACAATCTAATCCAAGAATTCTGAGATGGTAGGGTTATATTTGTTGTTGTTGAGGGCTAGTGGGGGAAGAATCAAAAGGATAGTTCCAATTAAGAAGCTCATCAATCATCTGCGTTGCCTCTTCATCTTCAACCTCGCTTACAGCTTCACTACTGCTAATGGCGTCTGCAGAAGAAGTTTTATCATCATTTTGTTGTGCTTCTTCTTGTTTCTTGCCAAGCTCAACCCTGATGACCCAATTGGAACCAGAGCGAGGTCCAGGTCTCTTTTGCCACACACCAATGTGAGAATTATCAGAATCAAGCCTGAGACAAGTGAGGGAAGAAGGAGACGGGTCCTTGCAGCATTTCTTAAGCTTTGTCAATAACAGCTCTGATAGTGCCTTGGGAGACAAGAAAGACCCTCCTCCTCCTTCAGTTTCATTCATTGGTGCCGGGAAATTCGTCTTCGCGTTCCTTCCATTCATCAAAATGGCTGCTTGATCATATGCCCTCGCCGCTGCCTCCGCCGTCTCAAATGTTCCTAGCCACACCCTTTTCTTTCTGCAACACACACACATATATATCATAACCCGGAATCTTAATGTGCATGAAATTAATGTAAGAGAATCATAAAGTGGTGATTACAGAAGAGGGTGGCGAATTTCTGACACCCAAGAGCCCCACTGGCGTTGCCTGACTCCTCTGAACTTCTTTGATTGTACCATGTTGCTGACGTACAGGTGCAGATTATTGCTGAAAGAGAGAAAGAGAGAGAAGTTTTTTTTCATAAGAGTTTTAAGAAGTAACAATAATGGAGATGGAGGGATATATTAATAGTGGGGGATGATGAAGAGGGTACTTACAAAGTCAAGAAGGAGGGAGTCATGAGAGTGTATGAGGCGTGTTTGTGAATTTATATTGGTTGTCGGTGGATTGGTCGGAAAGAGGGATTGAAATAGTACAAATTGCAATAAAAGTTTCACCTGCAAAGGGTTGATAATTCCATAGCTTCTTAACAACTCAATTAAATGGCCTTCTCTTCTCCCCCACAACAATAGATACCAATAATAATGTGTATTTTTTGCATGAGAGAAAGGTAATGATTTTTCTCTCTTCAATTTCCATCCACATTTTTATGAGCCACTTGTTTTTACACTCTGGGTTTGGGTTTTTGTGAACCCCAAAAAGAAAAACACTTTTCCTTCTTGTTGAATTGTGAATCCCTCATATCGCTCCCGTGATACAATTTGAAAATCCTTACCTTTTTTTTTTCCAAATTCTCAAGCCTTCTTCTTTGGAGTAATTACTCTTTAAAGATAGAGGTTCATAAGGACCTTCACTCCCACGTTATTGATGAGAAAATGATATAGTGAGATTGTATGTGGACACAATAACTTGTCGTTGACGTAGTCATTTTGGTGATGTCCAAAAGGGCAATGGCTCAGGGAAGTGAGAACGAAGGTTGTTGAGGATTGACAATATATTTGTAGCCCCAAAGCTACATGTTTCATCGTTATTGGAGCCCTTGCTTCTTTCATTTATTGGTGGGACAAGGGTGTGCCTAGAGTAGAGCTGGTAAGAAAAACGTCTATTTTTCAAGACCTGAGAGCATGCGGGCCAAGGCCGGAAGACATTTTTATGAATTAAAATTTGTTGTCCTGCGTTTTTTCAAAAGAAATATAATTAATAAAATACAACAATTAAAATCTAATTTATCAAATAAATGTTGTTAACATTAATGTTTACATAACACGTTTAATGCAATAACCAAACGCAATCACTAATTCATAATCAAAAGTAAATTGTTGTCCACAAGTAACTCACAAAAAGTATAACAAGCTTACGTACCACTAAGCAATATGGATACGATGTCTATCATTTTCATCTTCTTTACCACTATCATTAATTTCAGAGACATTTGATTGTGTTTCACTTTGAGTAGTAGGCTCTGCTTCATGGGTAAAAATATCAAGAATATCTTCTCTCACTTCATGAATACATCCAGAATTTTTATGTACAACAAATAATAAACCAAACCATAAAATTAAAGTATAGTTATTATGTATATGCAATTAAATGGATAAATAACTCTATAACAAATATAAAATACATATAAATTAGTAAATTAAATGATCAAGTACGTTAAGTTAACAAAACAAAAAAATATATATTTAAAAGGCCTAACGTGCCAGCCCTTGGCCCTGCAAAATCAACTTCATTTAAAAACTCCAATTTACAGTCTCAAGTGGGTTGGCCTGACAGGCTCAGCCAGATTTTCCAACTCTAGATGTACGCAAAATTGAAAAAATATAAAAATCTGGATATATATAGTTTTTCCCCTTAAAAAAACGGATGTTCATCACTCACATTCACATGCATAGGTTATTTTGAAAATTGATAACCACGGACTTAAAACAGTTGAGCCCTCAAAGAAACATAATACTTCGTCTTAATTATAGAACATATTTAACCGATTTTGAAGAAATTAAGGAGATGAGTATTAGTTTTCATTGATTTTCTCTCTTAACCGAAATTGTGAGCTGTTGGAGATATACTATAGTAACAATAATTGCATTACTCCCTCCGGTCTTAATTATAGGATAACATTTGGAAGTTGATTTTGATCTTAATTAAAATACAAAATTTCAATTTTTGTCAATTTCTTCATAAAATACTCATATTTTATTCTCTCAAGTGTGTTTGGTTTTTTATGATTACGCGCGCGCGCACACACACACATATATGTATACACACATATGTATATATAGCGAAACCATTATTTCAATTAGAAAGCATGTGGAAAAGAAAATTCTAGATCAGAGAGATACGTGGTAGGGGCTGTTGATTCATTTTTACTTATGTCATTTTAAATTGGGTTAAGGAGCAATTTTACACATGAGCTTTTCCCCCAGGAGCGTCCAGCACCACGTGCTTTTTTCTGGAGCAAAAGTACACACGTGGTTACGTTTTAGGAGCGCCACTAAAAATACCCTTCCACCACCGGCCCCACCACCGCCGGCCGACCACCACTGTCGGCCGGCCAACCACCACCACCGCCGGCGGCCAGCAGTGGTGGGGTGGCCGGAGGTGGGGCCCACCAAGGAGGGGGTATTTTTAGTTTTTTTTTTAAAAAAAAAAAAACTTAGGGCAAAAAGGTAATTTTTATTTAAAACTAAGGGCAAAAGTGTAATTTTACCCGAGTTACTGTTCATTTCCATCCAACTTAAAAGTTGACTAACGGTCAACTAACTATCGTGGTGCTGGGCGCTCCCAAAACGTAACAACGTGTGTACTTTTGCTCCAGAAAAAAGCACGTGGTGCTGGGCGCTCCTGGGGGAAAAGCTCATGTGTAAAATTGCTCCTTAACCCTTTTAAATTTATATATGGCGTTTTAGGAGAAATAAGTAAAATTAACTAATTTAACTCATCTCATTAATCTTTTAAAAATCGGTTGAATATGTCCTATAATTAGGACCAGATAGAGTATTAAGAAAAACTTAAGAAAACATGATTTGGTTTTACAAATAAATAAAATTTCAAAATAATCCTTTTTTATATACAAATTATAATTAATTATATACATATCAAACCAACCTATAAGTAAAACCGACATGTATTAACATGGGCGCGTTATAATTGGTGTAATACACACACACTGACACACGTATATACTCACGCATATCCACGGCTATTTAAAAATAATTAAATTATGTAATTAAGTTGGTTAAATGCAATAATAAATACATTTACAAATATATTTTATATTTAAATACCTTTTTTTATACAATGGAAAGCAAAATAACTAAAAATGTAGTGTAATAAAACAACAATAGGAATTAATCTATAATTAGATAAGTACATTGATCGAACAAACAAATCAAGAGCGCCGGGTCACTAAAACTGAGAAGGTTGACTAAGAAATAGCAGTGGGCAAATTAAGTTTTTTTTTAAAAAAAAAAATAGAGAAGAAAACAAAAGTAAAAGAAAACTATATTGAGGGAATAAATCCCAGATTATCATGAGAGACCACAACATGTAAGAACTCCGGATATACATCACAGAAAGCAGATGTTGAAATTCATTTTTTTGCCAGGTTGTCTGCCACTTTGTTCCTCTCCCATGGGATACATTGAACTTTCAAATCCCATCTCCTGCTCATAAACTCCTTGATCCTTCAGAAAATGAGGCTCTCTTTTATCTCCATCCACTTATCTTCCACCATATTTTAATTTTGATTGCCCATCCAATATCTAGAGCTTCGCTCTGACTAATCTGAATCCGACCCGCGTCATGCACCTGGCTATGGTGGGAGAGTCTCCCGACGGGGATTTTTTGCATTCACCAGGTTTGAACTCGAAACCTTGTTTAAACGATACAAGCCGCTTCTCACTTATACCAACCCCGTTGGTATCTTCCACCATATTAATTTTTTTTGATATAATCCACCATATTAATTAACTCCTTTGCATCAGATTTTAAGACAACTTTCTGAAAGCCCAAATCCCATGCTAAATTAAGGCCTTTGACTACAGCCCATTGCTCAGCCTCAAACACACTACATGTAACCAGATACTGAGAAAACCCAGTTTTTTTTTTTTTTTTTGATCGAACACCCTCCCTTTGGTGAGAGTGTCCGACCCCTTTGCCAGTTGAGCCCAAAGACGAGGGGTTATCTTAATTAACTCCTTTGCATCAGATTTTAAGACAACTTTCTGAAAGCCCAAATCCCATGCTAAATTAAGGTCTTTGACTACAGCCCATTCCTCAGCCTCAAACACACTACATGTAACCAGATACTGAGAAAACCCAGTTAACTCCGTTAGTCCTACAACCTGTAGCCCAAGTGGTTCATTTAGCACCTTCTTAGCTAACATATCAACCAAACCATTGCTGCCGCTTGCATTTTTTGTTTAAATCAACACACCAATTTCGTTGCATGCAGCATCTCCTTGATCTCAAGCACGTTATTTCGATCTTCATGTATCTCTGAAACTTCATTTTGGATTAAGTGCAAAGCTTCACTTGAATCAGACGTCACTATGATGTCCCTTAAATTACAATCCGGAGCTCTTTTCAATCTAAGCATGCAACCACCACAACCAGCTCTCTCAGATACATAAGAATACTGCGGTTGTTATTAACACGTGGAGAGAAAGAAAGTGAATGAGTAAAAAGGGTGTGTGAAAGATAGTTAATATATTTTAATACACAGTAACATATAATTAGTGAGGATAAATCAGAGACTGTAAATTGTTGGGCAAATCACTCGGCACGATTGCAATATAACAAAACTTGAAACAACCAATGTATCATTACTTACTGGATTAATCTGAGATTCTGCCACACTGGGTTTGCTTCCCTAAGAATCCCCAAGGTAGATGGATTAAGGCAAGAAACGAAGACAAAGAAGGAAGTCCAATGGCAATGGGTAATTTCATTCCGGCCAGCTAATATTCAAAAAGCATAACTTGGTATCTTACAACAACGTAACGTGCTCCTGAAGTCATGGTGAGAATTGATTCTAGCTTTGCATTCTCTGGATACGCATCTCTTGCTTCACACCAAATATTCATTACATTCTCTTTCTCTCTCAAATTTATCTCTCTCCATATATATACATGGTCACACACACAATTGTAAACGTTGGCTCTATTAAAGGAACAGTGCTTTCGTCAAAAAATATTCTACGATCGCCCCGATCACCTTCAACCTTTAAAAACTTTTCTTGTTAGTTTCTTTGTCTGCTACATGCTTGTTAAAATTCTGTCTATATATTTCTCTAACTTACTTTCACCTTTTTTGGTTGTGATATAGAAATATAAACATAATGGCGAGTTTGTTACACGGGACGCTTTGTGTAACCATATATGATGTTGACAGGCTGCCCAACAGATGTAACTTAGATTTTTGTAACAAGGTACCTTCTCCATTTTCTCTATTCACAAACAAAAAAAAATAATAGTAATATTGCTCCTCCTGTTTTTAATCTAAGACATGTTTATCTAATTTTATTAGATTAATGAAATTAGTTAATATGACATATATTTTCTAAAACACCGTAATCATCTCCCTCATTTCCTTTCTTCTTTGATTATGGTTGATGGAGCATTAATAAGAGCAAATTAGAAAAACATTGACAAATATGAAAATTATGTATTATATTAAGGATCAAGATCAACTTTCTAAATATATCTTAAAAACTCGAGTAGTAGTTTTCAATGTTTGCTTCATAGAGTCTAGTATAGCTATTTAGAGCAACCATATTACTAAATCTATACATATAATGAACTCCAGTCTATTTTTTTCTGATTTTCAGATACATTAAGGTTCCAATTTCTTCAGATATATCAACTCAATATATATGTAGTTTTGGGATACTTTCTCATTTCCCATAATTTCTGAATTCTTTTCCCTTGAACTAAACTGTGAAATTAAGGATACACCTCATCGAGGGAAGAAATTTCTAGCCCAAATCAAAGGTTGTTTGCTGTGTCGACCAGAGGTAAATTCATACACTTTTCCTGGTAAATTAGACATTAACTAGCTTAGTCCTCTGTTTTTTCCCCCTCTACTCATGAAACTAAGTTGATCTATAAACGGCATGAAGCTTGTTGGGACAAGACTATATGCAACAGTTGATCTAGACAAAGCCAGAGTTGCTAGAACCAGAATGATCCGACATCAGACCTCCAATCCCAAGTGGAATGAGACATTTCACATATATTGTGCCCACAAGGTGTCAAACATAGTATTCACAGTCAAAGATGGAAACCCCATTGGAGCAATACTAATTGGAAGAGCTTATGTCCCTGTAGATCAAGTTCTGAGTGGGGCCCCACTAAACAGACAAGTAGAGATTTACGATGAAGACCTTCGTCCCATACGAGGTGACTCTAAAATACGTGTCAAAATAGAATTCAACCATGCGGTCAACGATCCATACTGGTCTAGAGGAATAAAGACTGCAGATTTTCCTGGAGTTCCTCGTGTGTTCTTCAACCAGAGAGAAAATTGCAAAGTCACTTTGTACCAAGATGCTCATGTCCTTGATGATTTTATTAAGGTATCTATCCCACTGTCCGGGGGAATCAGATATTATAACCCAGGAAGATGTTGGGAGGATATTTTCAATGCCATTTATAATGCTAAGCACCTGATTTACATAACTGGCTGGTCTGTTTACACTGAAATAACCTTAATTAGGAACTCTGATAAGCCATCCATGACGCTGGGCGAGTTGCTTTCGATGAAAGCTGATGAGGGAGTGAAAGTTCTTATGCTTGTTTGGGATGACAGAACTTCTGATCAACTCAGAAAAGTTGGATTTATGGCAACTCATGATGAAGAAACAGTACAGTACTTTAGGAATACTAAAGTACAATGTGTGTTGTGTCCCAGAAATCCTGATGTTGGAAGGAGCATAATCCAAGGGCTTCAAACTTCAACTATGTTCACTCACCACCAAAAGGCAGTTGTAGTTGACAGTGACTTACCTGAAGTTACTGAAGAGTCCAAGTTAGGATCACAACAGAGGACTATTGTGAGTTTTATAGGCGGAATTGATCTGTGTGATGGGCGATACGATACGCATGAGCATCCTTTGTTTTCGACTCTGAACACGATCCATAAAGACGATTTTCATCAGCCAAACTTTGCAGGAGCTTCAATTAAGAAAGGTGGTCCAAGAGGGCCATGGCATGACATACATTGCAAGCTAGAAGGGCCTATTGCTTGGGATGTCTTGTACAATTTTGAGCAGAGGTGGGAGAAGCAAGTTGGGAAGGACTTGCTTATACCATTAGAAGACTATGATGAGATGCTTGTCTCTCCATCTGAAATAAAACCATTAGAAGACAATGAAACATGGACTGTTCAGCTGTTCAGGTCCATTGATGGTGGTGCTGTTTCTGGTTTTCCTAGGACACAAGAGGAGGCAGCCGAGTGGGGCCTAGTCAGTGGGAAAAACAACATCATAGATAGAAGTATTCAGGATGCTTACATAAACGCTATTAGGCGAGCCAAGAACTTCATCTACATCGAAAACCAGTATTTCCTGGGGAGCTCATATGGCTGGAAAGCAACTGATTTAATAGTTGAAGATATTGGGGCTCTACATCTTATACCAAAGGAGCTATCTTTGAAGATTGTGAGCAAGATTAAAGCAAGAGAGAGGTTTGTTGTGTACATTGTGATCCCAATGTGGCCAGAAGGTGATCCTGAAAGTGCTTCAGTTCAAGCAATATTAGATTGGCAGAGGAGGACAATGGAGATGATGTATACTGATATAGCTGAAGCCATTGAACAAGTAGGATCTAAAGCCCAACCCACAGAATATCTCACTTTTTTCTGTCTTGGAAATAGAGAGGTAGAGAAACCTGGAGAATATATTCCTCCAGAGAGACCAGTTCCTGATACTAACTATGATAGAGCACAAAAAGCCAGGCGCTTCATGATCTATGTTCATTCAAAGATGATGATAGGTAAGATACATAGATAATACTTTACCGGTGTAAAAACAAACAATATACTCCCTTCGGTCCCTAATATATAACATATTTACCTAATTTGATTTGATTAAGGAAGTTAGTTAATATGACTTGTATTTTCTAAAATACCCTAGTCATCTTCCTTAATTCTCTCATTCCCTCATTATTGTTGAAGAAGCATCAATAGAGGTAAATTAGGAAAATATTGATAAATATGAAGACTAAAAGTCTTTTATATCTAGGAGCAAAATCAACTCTCTAAATATGTCTTATATTAAGCACCAGATGGAGTATATATGTATAGATTACACTGATGATTTGCACATGTTTGTGTTTGTGTTTGTAGTTGATGATGAGTATATAATAGTTGGTTCAGCCAACATAAACCAGAGATCAATGGATGGAGGAAGAGACACAGAAATAGCAATGGGGGCATTTCAACCACATCATCTAACAGAGGAAGAGAGCAGACCAAAAGGTCAGATTCATGGATTCAGAAGGGCTTTATGGCTTGAGCATCTTCGAGATGTGGATTCTCTAGTGTTGGACCATCCAGAGAGAGAAGAATGTGTGAAGCTTGTGAATTTTGTTGCTGAAGAAGACTGGAAATTATACACAAAGGAAACGTTCGATGAAAATGATTCAAAAGTTTTTAATCATCTCTTGCGTTACCCCATTGAAATATCCAAAAGTGGGCAAGTAATTGAATTGGAAGGGTTTGAGTTCTTTCCTGACACAAAGGCTCGTATTCTGGGTACCAAATCTGAGTTCCTTCCTCCAATCCTCACCACCTAGGTTCAACTGTGTGACTATGTTTCGTGTATTGACCATTTGTACAACGCTGTCTATTGAATATCACGCTCATCTTCAATTTGATTCATCACTATTGGGATATAATGCAGTATTAATTAAGAATATGAGAATTTGGTAATATCAGCTGCCTGAGGAAACACAAGTTATGACTGAAATAAATGTCTGAGATGACTCTGTAGGTCGAAACGAATCATATTCCTCGACAAAATATGTTATTGAAAATTGACGGGAGATAAAAAAAAAAAAACAAACAAACATAGATGTGACTCATTGTTTAAAAAAAGAGATATGTATTGTAATTTTATTCTAAAAATACCAAATAATCAAATATTTCTATCTGCAGAGACGGGGGACATGTATAATTGCATTTGCCATATGCAAGCTTACTTTTATATTTGCATTTCTATGGGTGATCATCTGGTAAACAAAATCTCCATCAAATTTTGAAAACTAGATCAGATAGTCATCTATTTGCATGTCCACAAAATTATTTATGAACTCATTTTCTATACTAAAGTACTATGTTCCTCCAAAAGGATTTTCATTTTTTTTTTGCTTTCTTAAAGATGATCTCAAAAAGTTACAGCATTTTTTTTTTTTTGCAGTTTACGTAAAGTGATTAACAAGCTCATTAAATAAAGAATTGAGGGAGAATTTTGTATTTATTTGGTTTAAATCTACATGACTTTGTTTCTGGAACAATACAGGGAAAGCCACCAACAGTAAGAAAAGTTACATACAAGAATAAGCATAAAGCACACAGGCTGTTATTCACAGGTATAGTGTAATTGAATGGAAAACGCAGGGGACAGATTCTAGCTTCAACTTCTCACTCACACATCCCTTTCTTCATCCCAAACCCAAACGAACATAATCATCTGTAGAAGATTCTATCTTCCCCTTATAGCCTCTCTGCAGTATAAATATGCCAATTCAAAGCTTTATGCTCAAGATCATTCTACTTCAAATTCGTTTTCTTTCTCAATTCCCAGGTACGTATAACGTACCTACATTTTAGTGACTATAAATGAATATGTCTGTTTGATCATGTCTTCACGTACTCACATTAATTTCTGATTACAGATTTATTCACAGCTTGTTCAGGAGAAACAGAAAGTAAAATTGAAGGGAATAATAATGCCGCATTTGCTGCACGGGATGCTTCATGTAATCATATGTGAGATCGACAAACTTCATTCTGGAATCAACCTCAGTGTCAACAACCAGGTGCCTTCATCAAAATCAAAACGTCATTTTCTTGTATGTTCTTTTATCTATCATTCACAGAACCCAACTGCAAAAAAAATAGCTGAACTTATATATTTTACAATTTTTTTTTTTTTTATGTTTGTGTCTTCTTTTTTCCTGTTTTCAATTTGAAAAATAAGGCTGCAAGAAACATTGGGAAGAAAGTTCTTACCAGAGTCAAGAGTGTTTTGCGATTCAAGCCGCCCCAACAGGTACGCGCCTTTTCCTATCCATTAGAAGCGATTTGTAAGCCGAGACAAAACTCCTAATGCATATTTACCTCCTCATAATGGTAAAAACACCTTTTAAAAACTCAAAAACAGACACTAATCTTTTTCCTTACCTAGAGTTGGGAGAATGACATATGGAGACTACTTAAATATGATATTTTACATATTAGCCACGTGAAATGGGTTAATTGCACTATTTTCTGACATCAATTTGTTTAGAGCTTCAACTTCAAGTAACTATTAATCCTTTAAACCCGTGAGTTCATTTTCTAAAAAGTTGTGATTTTTGAGTTTTTAGTTGTCATTAATGATGATAAAAGTTACTGGTAATAATCATTATACAAAACTTGTCATCATAAATTATAGGTGACTACTAATACTTAAAACCTAGAAGTTGTGTTTTTGAAAAGTAGTTGCTTGTCATATGAAATTATAATTTTCATGATTTATAAAATTGTTATTTAATATATTGAACTTCTCATTGAATGTTAACACTAGAAATCAATTTGTTATTTATGAAAAATAGTTGTTATCGCCCTTCACCAAAAAATAGTTGTTATTAGTCATAATCAAAGTCGTCATTCACCTTTAGTGTAATTTCAAATGATGAAAAATACGGTAATTATTTAATCAGAGAGATTAATGAAAAGAAAAAAGAATTTAACAGAGACTCTAGTGAAATTAGTGAATTAATTTCATTAAATTTATATACCATTACCCTATTTTAGTGTTTCTCTTATGTTATTCTCCCTTGAAATTGGATTGACTATATATGTATTGAAATACTTGCAACTGCAAGAAATGTGAGGTTAAGCATGTGTTGTTTACCATTTGTAAACATAATACAACTTGTTGGTAGAATTTATCATATATATTCTTATTAGAAAAAAGAATTTAACTTTACCATTAAGCAATCACCTTTATAATTTAATTAGATATCACAAAAATGCTAGAAGGAGGGGGGAAAAAATGCTTGCACACATCTAACATTAAAAAATGTACATGTAGATAGCTGGGACTAGAATGTATGCAACTGTTGATTTGGACAAAGCAAGAGTTGGGCGAACAAGAATGATACGCCAAGCTTCTAAACCAAAATGGAATGAGACATTTCATATATATTGTGCTCATTCAATTTCTGAGATCATATTCACTGTCAAATATGAAAATCCAATTGGAGCAACTCTAATTGGAAGAGCTCATCTGGCTGCTGAGCAAGTCCTCAAGGGTAACGTAGTGGATACTTGGGTTGCCATCTTAGATGAGGATCGTCGTCCCATACAAGGTGATTCTAGAATACATGTCAGAATGCAATTCTCTGATGTTACTAAGGATGTAACTTGGTCTCAAGGAATCAAAAGCCCTCGATACGCCGGTGTTCCTCGTACCTTCTTTACTCAAAAAGTTGGCTGCAAAGTTACTTTGTACCAAGATGCTCATGTCCCAAATGCTTATCTTCCTAGGATTCGTTTGTCCGAAGGAAGATATTATGAGCCTAGTAGATGTTGGGAGGACATTTTTAATGCAATCACAAATGCTAGGCACTTGATTTACATAACTGGCTGGTCTGTGTATACTGAAATAAACTTGATAAGGGACCCAAGGAGGCCAATTTCTGGTGGAAACATCACTCTTGGAGAACTTTTGAAGAAGAAATCTGATGAAGGTGTTAATGTTCTTATGCTTGTGTGGGATGATAGAACTTCTGTTGAAGAGGTAAAGAAAGATGGGCTAATGGCGACCCATGATCAAGAAACAGAAGACTATTTCAGGAACACGAAAGTGAAGTGTGTGTTATGTCCACGTAACCCAGATGATGGACGTAGCATAATTCAAGGCTTTGAGATTTCAACAATGTTCACTCATCATCAAAAGACAGTGATCGTTGACAGTGAAGTTAACGGCGGTGGCGGAGGATCTCAGAGGCGGAGGATAGTGAGTTTCATCGGCGGTATTGATCTGTGTGATGGGAGATATGACACACAAGAACATCCTTTGTTTTCAACTCTAAACACAACCCATTCTAATGATTTTCACCAGCCAAATTTCCCAGGAGCTTCAATTAAAAAAGGAGGCCCAAGAGAGCCATGGCATGACATTCATTGCAAATTAGAAGGGCCAGTGGCTTGGGATGTCTTGTTCAACTTTCAACAAAGGTGGGAGAAACAGGTTGGGAAGCGATTCTTACTTCCTTCTAGATTGCTTGATCAGATTCTAGTGCCTCAATTTAATACAGAGACAGGGAACGACAGAGACGCGTGGACTGTTCAATTGTTCAGATCCATTGATGGTGGTGCAGCTTCTGGTTTTCCTCAAGACCCATCTAAAGCATATGAAGTAGGCCTTGTTAGTGGGAAAGATAACGTTATTGATAGAAGTGTTCAGGATGCTTATATAAATGCTATTAGGCGAGCCAAGAACTTCATCTACATTGAAAACCAGTATTTTCTAGGGAGCTCATATGGTTGGAAAGGGTCTGACATAAAAGTTGAAGATATTGGGGCTTTGCATCTTATACCAAAGGAGCTATCTTTGAAGATTGTGAGCAAGATTGAAGCAGGAGAAAGGTTTGCTGTGTACATTGTGATCCCAATGTGGCCAGAAGGTGTCCCTGACAGTGTTTCTGTTCAAGCAATATTGGATTGGCAAAGAAGGACAGTGGAGATGATGTATACTGATATTGCTGCTGCTATTCAGAGAAAAGGAATCAGAGCCCACCCTAGAGATTACTTGACATTTTTCTGCCTTGGAAATCGAGAGAGTAAGAAACCAGGAGAATATGTTCCTCCAGAGAGACCAGATCCTGACAGCGATTACAGCAAGGCACAAAATGCTAGGCGCTTCATGATCTATGTTCATGCCAAGATGATGATAGGTGAGTATGACATCACAATGCCTTGCTTTCAAAATTATTCACTTTGGGCCTCATTTCCCCTTTGGATGCTTTTTATATCAATTTGATGTCCTATCTCGCTGAGGAGGGGAACGATCCCTCTCAACGCATTTTAAAAACTTGAAGGTGATGGGCCCAAAGCAATGAGATGTTACTTTGAGAGAGAATTAGCCTAACATACTCACTAACTGGGATGATTTTTGCCTCTTGTTTTTTAGTTGATGATGAATACATAATCATTGGTTCTGCCAACATAAACCAGAGATCAATGGATGGTGCAAGGGACACTGAGATTGCAATGGGTGCGTTCCAACCATATCATCTTGCATCCTATGGCCCACCCAAAGGACACATATATGGGTTTAGACGAGCATTATGGTACGAACATCTTGGGGAACCTGAAGGTGAAGAAGCCTTTGACCATCCAGAAAGTGAACATTGTGTGAAGCTTGTGAATTATCTCTCAGACTTGAATTGGGAAAAATATTCAAATCCATCATTTGATCCACGAAGTTCATTCAACCACCTCATGCGTTACCCTATAGATATAACCAAAGATGGGAATGTAACAAAACTACAAGAGTTTAAATTCTTTCCTGACACTAAGGCTTCTGTTCTTGGCTCCAAATCAAGCCTTCCTCCAATCCTCACCACCTAGAGCTTCGTGCACGATGATCATGGTAATCAATAGTACCATATTTAAAACTTCCTTGTACTAAAGCTCCATATTTAAGTTTAGTTTTGATCAAGAGTTGTTATGCTGCAACAATTAAAATAGTGATATTGGTTTCTTTTTTATTATTTTTTTCCCTTTTTGGAAGGATTAGTTGCTTCAGCTGCCACAAAGCGACGAAGGGAGGTATGGAGATAAAGATAAGGCATGCATGGGCGGCTAAAGCAAGTGGATGCTTTATTGGTTATGAGAATCTTCTTTGATTAAATGAAAATGATTATTCAAAACTAGTGTTCGAAATTTCATTACGAAAAGGAGTGTTGAGATTATTGTAAAAGCTTTAGGCGTTTTGTATTGGCATGTGTTGATGTGTTGTTTTATGCGTTTTCATTTATAAATGATTGGTGGGTTATTTTAAACCTTTTAAACATATACAAGCAATATTTTATAGGAAAATACTTAAATCAAACTCCTTACATCCATTTGGTCGAATTCTCCTATCATATGTGACCAGTGATATAAGGAATTAAAAACATTTTGATTATTTATAAGATAAATATGAAAACTCACAAGACATATATAAGTATTTATAAAACAATCTAGAAGATAAATAAAGTAAGAATATTATTACCTTTACTCTCATAAAACTTAATTTCATCTTAACAGCAAGTGAAGTTTCAGAGGTCTCCTCCCCACAGCAGCTACATAATACATTGGTTGGTTGAAGGAGACGGCGTATGACGGCGAAAGGAACCAGATGCTCAATTTTATACTAAGAATCATCTGTGATTAGTAAAAACGATAATTAGAAACTTAATGGTTGTACAATTTCTAAGATAGGTGAGGGGAGTAAAAAAATTTCCCAAATTATCCATGGAAAGTTTTTAAAATTACATAGCTTTTTGTATTGTTTTCGCACATTAACTTTAAAAACATGTCACATCATGGTTATATTTGACTTTTCACACTAGAGGTGGGCACCTCCTCTCCCTCTCACACCTCCCACCAAACACAGCCTTATGAATTATAGATACGTTGTACTATTTTATTAGCTTAGTGCCGTGTGACGATGATGTATAGATGTTAAAAAAACAGTTTCCCTCCAACGAATATAAAGTTGCTGGTGGCTGTACCGGTACGTAGCTTGTAGATTTGGTACTACTGTAAAAGAAGCACACTTATTTCTCTGAGTAATTTAGGACTCAATTTGGTTTAGCATCTGAATAACATCAATGAGAACCCCTTTGGTTAAATTTCCAACCAAATTACCATAGGGTCAACCTTTCTGAGATTGACTCACAATTCTCAATTTGAGCATATCAACTTTCAGGTTTTTTTTTATAATTTATTTTCATCAGTATATATTCGGAGTCAGCTTTGTAGAAAATTTTCGCTTTTTATTTCTGGGAATCCCAAGCACGCACGATCTTGCAGTCTTCTACCCAGTATTCTTCCCCTTCTTCTTCTTCTTCTTCTTCTTCTTCTTATTCTCTCTTTTGGGTTTTGGAAGACGGACACTTGGGCCACTTATATTAGAGGTAGCCTGTTGAATTTATTATGTTTCGATTTTTCTCCCCTTTTCAGGAACCTAGTATAAATTCTGAGGGTTTTCCCTAACTTTTATTGTACATGCAGGGTATCGAATTCTCTCCTTCCTGGATTTTGGAATTTGTATTATATGGGACAGATCTCTGCTGCGATTTGCGTAAATGCAATTCTTTAGATACGTTCTCCCTTGGGTCTTTGGAATTCTGGCATCAATGGGGTGAGTTTACTGGTCTTGTCTTTGTTTGCGTTGTTTGGTAGTTGACATAAACTAGATCGATTTTACCTTTTGAATTTATCTTATACCTTATCTGGCTAAACCACGCTGAAAATTACTTTACTAGAGAGCAGATATTATATAGTTTAGTCAGCTTTCTGGGATAGTGAAAAAACAAGCCACGTTGAGTTTTTTGTTCAGCCACAAGGTCGTGGAAGAAAACGATCTGAGATTCGGTTTGTCGGAGATTCAAACACTGGGCTCAAAGAAAACCGTAGAGATGTTGCTGACTTATCGTTTGAAACCTTGATAAGCTAGAAATTGGGTATTTATAATATTTTTTTAAAAATTTTTATTTTGCCTCTTTCTGCGCTTTCTGGAAAAGTTTATGTCATCCTCTGTAGTCATTAGTACTCTTCTAATCTTATTTGGAATCTCATGCTTATTCCTGCTTCTTTTGTAAGCAAGCATAAGATCTGGTGAACAGGGAAACATGCTGGGGCTTTATTCTTTTCCATTCCTTCCTTGGAGTCTTGGAAAATTGGTAGTTAGATGCATATAATATTTCCCCCACTTCAGGATTGCCTTGTAGGTATGTATTCTAGGTGTTGCTTGTTATCACTATGGGTGAGATGCTCTGGGAAGAAGAAACCCTGCTGTTCATTTTTACTATTTTGTGGTGCTTGTTGTCGTGTGCTGGTGTTTTCTGCCATGGAAAAGTTAAGGCGTAAGTCCAAGGAGCCTTTTAGTGTAAGGAAGAATTTTTTCCCTATTGAATTTAGTTTCTGGAATTATATTGTTCTTGTTATTGTAACACTAATTGTGGACATCTTTGTTCTATATAGTAAGAGACATCTTGTTCAACTATTGTGAGTTCAATTCAAATGAAAAAAACAAGAAGAAGAAAAATAAATAAAGGATAAAGTTGTTCCAGCCATGTGTGATCAGGACCTGCTTGTGAAATTCTGCATTCTGGTCTGTTAAGCCTTGCACAACCTTTCTAGTGCTTCTCTTATGCCACGTAGAGACATTTTCTTATAAGTCCCCCGTTCTCGAGTCCAGTGATGCTACTTGACATGAAATGTCAGAGGATCCCCCTTATATGTATTTTTCTAAAATTAAAGGAGTATCTGTTTTAGAAACAAAAAAATTGTCTTGCGGCTTGTACGAATTGAGGAGAAAGAACATGTAATGTGAAAGAGCAAGATAAGCCCGGATTATTTAGTGGCTTACTAGAAATGTGGAATGGTGTAATGTAGTGAAATTACATCTTTTTTTATTTCACCCTAGTGAATGTTAAATATTATCAATTCAATTAAAGTGCTAGCATTCTTATTCTGGCGTGCATGTCATTTCCTCATCTTTCCTTGGAGGGGAGATACGATCTTGTTTGCAATTATTGATTATTATGTTACTGTTGAGGAAACTCTTAGCAATAGCAGGTTATTAGGTCTAATGAAAAGTATAGTACGGGAAACCTCAGTCACACACTCACACTAGGTTGTGCTGTGTGAATTAAGTTAAATATGATTGATTGATATCTGCTGTTCTTCCTCTTCTTCATGATCTTCTTCTTATTCTTTAAATTCAAGCTATACGAAACGAGTCTGTAGCAGCTGCTAATCATGCTTCAGGTTGAACCTGCTTTGTAACAGAGCAGAGGCTGCCTAGGATGCTGCACAAAACCTCCAATAATTGCTTCAATGGATGATCCATCCAAGAGACTAAAAAATCCAAGTGCAACAGGGACAAAAGATAACGCATCAGAAGACTTCTGGAATAGCAGCCCTTTAGGAATGGATAACAGTGCTGGTCAGTCCCAGAGAAGCATCTCATCAATTGGCATATCTAACCATACCTCTGATCCCCAGAGTAGTGGCAGTAGTCAGAATGATCCTCCTGAATTTATCAATCATGGCAAGTTTGCTGTTACATATCTTATCTATTATGAGTTCCTTCATATGTCTATCTAAGATTTTATCAACGAGTACTTGTAATTTTGCACATTCTTGGTAGTCATTTTCTCTGCCATGTCACCTTTTATGCTGATGCCGCATTGCTGTGGTTCCCATATGTTTTCCGTGTTATTGACAAAAGCATGAGATTGGTGTTAAAATTGGTCACAGCCATTTGATGTCTTCTGTGTTAAAACATCATAATCATCAGCATGAAATTATCTATCATGGTATTACTTTTAATTGCAGAAGAGTTTGATGAATGCAGGTCTTCTTCTCTGGAAGCAGATAAGGCAGCAATGGATTGGAAACAAAAAGTCTGAGAAGAAGACACAAGTTAGAGAACCCAGAATAAGGTAAAGGAATACATAAGCTTTCTTCAATGAAACATTGAGTGTTAATTTGTGGTATAAACATAAGCTTTCTGCAATATAATAATACTAATTGAGATTATATCTGGCTCAGTGGGAATGCCACCTACGAGAACCTACTTGGGACCAACAAGCCCTTCCCCCAGCCCATACCTCTGGGAGTGAGTGCTTCTGAACTTGCTTTTTTCTTCATTCATTCATAGAATGGACCGTGTAATTGATTTTGGATGATTCCTGTGGCAGGAAATGGTTGACTTTCTTGTTGATGTATGGGAGCAAGATGGTCTGTATGATTGACTGATAAACCAAAATAGGCCTTATTTTCTTGGATTTTACAGAGGAAGGGAGCTGAGGTGGAATTGGTTCATTATCCTGCTCGTTGCTCAAGAGTTGTGAATGGTTTACTTGATTATGTTCTCTTTCTGGCTGTATCAATTTGATTATTTCTTTAAAGGAATGGTCTACTCTTGTCTTGCCTGTGTTGCAAGTTTGTGTACCCATACGCGAATGCCAAAGAGGTCGTTGAGGATTAATTTTTACTTAGTTTTGATTAGTTTTTTTATGACATCATAAAAGTTCAAATCCGAATCAATATCTACCCTTCATCCCAGTTTCTATCTTCATTTTATGGTGAAAGGATCTTGTCATTGTCTATTTCCTCAAAATCAAAACGATTGTCCTATTATTATGGACTGTGATAATTTATACTCTCTCCGGCCCTAATTATAAAATTTAGTTGACTTTTTTAGAGAAATTAAGGAAGCTAATTAAATTACTTTAGAGTATTTTTATTTTTATTTTTTTCTTCAAACTATTTAGTTTGATTAATACACTAATATATAATATAAGGATACACAATATATGAAATGATTATGTAACTTAATTAGTTTCCTTAATATCTCAAAAAATTCAAATAAGTCTTATAATTAGAACGGAATGGAGTAAGATATTTGACATATGAAACCCCCCATTCCAAAACACATTACTTTATTCAACAGCAGCGACTTAAGCTAGTTCTGTCTTTTTCCCTTGTGAAAAATTTATGTTTAAAACAACGTGGTGAACCTTGAAGGCTATCTACATTTAGTTTTGGGAGAATGACAATCAAAATATATAAAAGACAAAAGGGATGGTGAATTTTAATATGTGAAATTACATAATTGTCCTTACTTTTTATTTTTTTTAAAAAAAAAAAATTCCTAACACCCCTTGCCAGCCGTCGGAGCTTTGGTATCCTTGTCGGCGACCGGTCAATAAGGATTTCTCAGGAAAAAAAATATATTAGACCGCAGAGCTTTAGTGAAAGTTATTTAGAAATATTCAACAAATATATCATTTACAACTTTAGTATTGCTAATTGTTGTTAACAACTTAAATATCAATAATAACAACTTTTGCTTTAGAAATGCAAAAAGAATATTAGACTGCCGAAGTTCCGGTGAAAATGATTAGGAAATATTCAACAAATAACTCGTTTACAACTTTAATATTACTATTAACAATTCAAGTATCTATATTGACCTTTTTTTTTTTGAAAAAAATCAAAAAACCAATATTAGTCTGTTGTTTATAACTGTAGTATTACTATTAACAACTTAAGTTTATATTCACAACTTTTGCTTGAGCAATTCAAAAAATATATATTAGGCCATTGGAGCTCTAGAGGCCGATCACTGGAAAGGACACCGCAGCTTCGGTGACCGGCCACCGACAACCAACAAGGAGTTTTAGGAATTTTTTTAAAAAATAAAAAGTAAGGGTACTTATGTAATTTCACAAATTTATTAACATTTCAAAATTCTAAATCAATCAATTTGAAATTATTGAAATTCACCATCCTTATTTGTCATTTACATATTTTAACAATATTTTTCAATCATTTTCCCCCATAATCTTTTACAGTGCCTCAAACATATTTTCTCCATTAGAATAATAGATGTGCTTATAAAAAAAAAAGTTTTTGTTTAAGAATTTTATTAGTCAGAACCATCTGAATTCAAGTACAAGTACTGTAATACTGCGGAGTATTAATGATTCGTAGGTATTAAAAACATATTAGATTCCTGTGTGTAATAAAATTTTTAAATTGGGATTTTTTTTTTTTTTTTTTTTTTTTTTAAAACTCTTGGCAAAAATATTTTGAAGGAAGGTAAAGACCTGGTGAACCCACAAGGCCACAACTGAAAATCTACAGTAACATCCACAGGCCCAATGAATAAGGCCCTTTCACTCTTAGGCTCCTGTACGCAAACTCTGGTGTTGACAGTGGAATCTGATGCAGTCCCAAATCCTTTTTAGTTTTTACTCGTTTTGCATTATTCTTTTGAACAACTTTCAGTTTGATGTTGTGCCTCAAAACTCCAATAACAGAGCAGTAGCTGCTGCTGATCCATGTTGGTTCATTCACAGGCAGCAAAGCAAAGCAGAGAGGACTTAACTGAGAAACTGGTATAAACGCCTAAAGTTGATTACCGAAATCGAAAGAAAGAACAAAAGATAAGGTCGCCATCGGAATAGTCCATGTTTATTCCAAAGGAGAAAACAAACAAACAAGATGCAAAGGGATTGAGGCAAAATGTGCGTGTGGGTCCCCACCACCCTTATTGAGTGTCCCACAAGAACATTGCATAATGGGGTGCGCCTTTCCCACTAGAGAAAGAGATAGTGGCGTGTGGGCCCTTCCCAAGTTTTATTTGTTTAGTGGGATAAGATGCCCCCTAGTCCCCATCCCCAAAATCATACACACACACACCTTCTTTCACATAACATGAGATATTATTGCAAATTTAATCTAAATTTTCAAATTTTATAATTAAAAAATGGAAGCGTTTGAGAGGGAATAATTGAATTTTGAGTCCCATAAGAAAAATAGAGGAAAAGTGAAAAAAAGGAAAAACTTAAATAAGTTATCAGATCATACTTTTTACTAAACCAGATATGTTTTAATATTTCCGAAAGAAGTTGTTAATTAAGTACATTGTTGGCTTGCTATTATCTAAAAATATTTTATTTTGACGAACAAGAGTGGGGACTAATGAGTTAATCCTTCACAATATGATAAATTAAGGTTTGAATTTTCGTTAAGAGAGATACTGACATTTATCACATGACAATGCCTCAAATAACACTGCCAACTATAAAGAAGAACATGTAGACAATAACAGAGAAATTTGAAAGGCAGCTTTCTGAATAAAAATTCTTACAGCAAGTTTGTTGCTGCATTGTGTGTGTGTGTGGCTGTGATGAGTTAATGAGTGAATTAAGAATATATAATGGAGTCGCGTCAAGAGGTATCGTGAGGGCACAGGATGAAAAGTAGGGGAAACAGACATGACCTTAGTCCCAGACGTATCTCCTTCCCATTGCTCGAATTGGCTGCAGGATCATATCATATATTCATATATTCTACGTCTTATTGTGTATTGGCCCCTCCTTCACGTTACTCTCCACTGTCAGCTTTTGTTTTACATACTTATCGTTTTGATGATGGAAGCCCATATATAAAAGCTTGCAAACCAGTTTAGTTTGTTAAAAAAAACTGTACATATATTTTAATTAAAGCCAGACTGTGAATCTGTGATTGTGTATATCAGCGATGTAGCAGCACATGTACGTATGGTGATGAATCCAGCAGTGAGTGCTGCTTCAAGTTGATATTAATTAATGGAGGGTTTATTAGCCTAAAAAGGAGAGAGATGAAGAGGTTTTGACGGGTCAAAAAGTGAAGAAGATGAGTTGGACAAGACATGAATAATCCAAGGTCTGAGGTTACAAGTTGATGATATATATATATATATATATATAAAGAAGAAGAGATACTGCATATCCATGGCAGACCAGCACATCTGCGTGGTGGGATTAGAATAGTACAAGGCAAGTGGAGGATATATGATATGTATATATGCTTTGAGAGGAAAAGCCAGCGAATCTCTCTCTTTCTTGCTTTCTCCAAAGTCTTATTTTATGTACTAATTAAATGTAACAGAGGAATTATGAGCTAAGTACGGTGTATGTGTGAGAAAGAGGTTGATAAATAAGTAATAACGCGTGGCGTGAGTGAATAATGCTATAAAAGAACAAGTAGGGGGGGTTGGGAGGATGGTTGACTTGAACCAATGAACCTTGGGGACCCATAATCCTTGAGTGCCCTGTGAATCTGCCAGGAAACGACAACCCCATCTTCCTCTTTCACTTTTACACTGCTTTTTATATTCTTCTTCCTTTTTATATGTGTGTGTGTGTGCATTCTTACGTAATAATCACTAATAGTACTATTTTTGTCTGCTGTTTTTTTTAAAAAAAAAATCAATTATTCACTATTTTAGCCTCAGAATGTAATAAAGTTGAAAATAAAATTTAAAAGTACAGTATTATGATTTAAGATACTTTTACAAGATAGGAACGTTACTGAAATATCTCCCAAATATTTTGTTTAAGAACTTATGTGCAAGATATTTTTAACCTGTGCAACTCTTCTTCTTTTTGTTCTAACTATTTAGATGGGGAGGGACATAATGGATCCACATGTTGTTACCAACTTTGCCAAATAGCTACACCCGTCGATATTAATACTACTTTCGGTTCTAATTATAAGAATATTTTTCTAATGCAATTTACATTAGAAAAATATTCTTATAATTAGGACCGGAGAGAGTATAAAATTTAGTTGACTTTTTTTAGATGTTAGGGAAACTAAATAAGTTAATTAATTATATCATATACTCCCTCGGGTCCTAATTATAAGAACACTTTTATAATGTAAATTACACTAAAAAAGTGTTTCTATAATTAGGACCGGATGTAATATTATATATCAGTTTTTTAGTCAGAGAAATTAATTTGGAGAAAAACAATGAATATAAATATCTTAAAGTAATTAATTAGTTTCCTTAATTTTTTTGAAGAAGTCAATTTCTTATATTTATAACTGGATGTAGTATTTAGGAGTGTTTCTTGAAGATAAGCAATCTACTTCCCAAATGATTGTTTTCATTTAGTTATAGAATATATATTGCTACCAATGAAATTGTAATAAAATAACTTAGAAATAGTCCTAATAGTAACACTCAAAAAGTCAAAGAGATGAGCCAAGATTTCCTACCATGTAATAGACAATCCGAGAGAGGAGGCTTTAGGAATTTGCATGAAACACTTGTTGACACAAATACATAACCAGTTGGTGCTTACAATCTAACTGTTGCAACCCATAATTTCAAATCCAAAAAAGAGCAACATGAAGACACTTGAAATAAAAACTTGTTCCTTGAATGGCTTGATTTTGCCATAAAAACTTCTTAGTGGAAGAACTTCGGTGACAAATAATTTCGTGATAATAATGTCTCTCAAGTTTTTTATAATTTTGGAATAGTGGATCGGAGAAGAAGTAGACTCGGCTAACAAAATTAATTGCTTGTTGGATCTCCTTAATCAGAACCATTGTACTATACTACCTCCGGTCCTAATTATAATAACATTTTTATAGTGTAAATTGCATTACTAAAGTGTTTCTATAATTAGGATCAGAAGAATACCTTTTTTCCTTCATGTGAGGCTAATTTTCTCTTTCTCCAAATGATATTCAAGAGGCAAATGATATGATTTACCAAATTTAAATGACTATTATTACCCAAAGTCAACAAAGTGTTTTGTAACCCGTTTCTAAATTCAAAAAATGTAAAAGTTGGGTAATTTAATATTAAGCCTTCCTTACCATGATAAAAAGACGAGAAATGAAAAGATACTCTAGAGATTCTTTAATATTACATCCAAGCAAAGAGTGTGTGAGGAGAGATTATGCATATTTAAAATGTTATTAGAGAGAACCAACGGGGGTTGGTACAAGTGGTAAGCGGTTTGTGTCGCTTAAGTAAGGTCTTGAGTTTGAACCTTGTGAATGCAGAAAATCCCCGCTGGAAAACTCACCCACCACAGCTAGGTGCGCGACCTGTGTCGAATCCGGACTAGTCAGAGTGAAACTCTGGTGAACCGGGTAGGCAACCAAAAAAAATTGTTATTAGAGAGCACCGCATCATGTAAAATATAAAGAACAACGTCATCTTTGCTTTGATTTGCAGATTTCCAGCACAGGAACATTTCAACGTGATCTTTAATATCTTATATATCTATGTATATCATTACATCGATCTTGTCTGTATTATAAAAAAAAAAAAAAAGGAATCCGGCAAGGGAACCCGGGGTTCGGTTTCTTTTATTGTCCATTTTCTCATCATCTCTCACAATCTCTAAATTATATCATTCCAATTAAATCTGAAAGGTAAAAAATGAGCTACATCATCAAGTTATCACTACTATGACATTTCTCTCGATCTTTTCTCAATCAATCATCCAGATTAATTCCTCTTCCCGATCAACAATCCTATAAGAGATTATGAGAAATTGAGATAATGAGATAATCTCCTACCGGACGCGGTGAGGCAAATAGTAGGAGTGCAGGGATGGATCTGCCACATTTAGAATATGATATTAATTAACATATAATAACACACACCATGTGTTTTTTATTATCGTCATTTTATATTAAATTAAATGGAAAGTATTTCAAAACTATCAAGTTGGTTTCCATGCATGAACCTGATCTGAAAAGCTTTCGTGGCATATAATTTTGTTTAAAAAAGGAATATAAAAACAGCAACTTTCTAAACAAGTGGGTACGTATTTTCCAGTTTCGTTCATTTGGACCAACCTGTACGTCAATTTGGAACAACTCATCCTTCAATATCAAGGTTACAAAAACACGAGGGCTAGCTTCCCAAAAAGTTAGGTTCAATATAATTTAAACATTACTTTATCCATGTTTGAATAATTGAGAAGAAAGCCACAACCTTAATTTGAAAACCTCGGATTTTGTATTCATTATTTATAGAAAGTCTTAAAAATAATTGTACCAAATACGATGCTTGTAAATAAGGAATCCACCATATCATCTATTAAATGGTTTATATTTCTATCTCTCATAACCTACATATTTACACAGTTTTTTCATACTCGCAAATAAGATTTTATGTACTCCGGTCTTAATTATAAGACAAAGTTGATATTTTTGGAAAGAATAAGAAACTAATTAAATTATTTTATAATATTTTTATTTATTTATTTTTCTCTTAACTAAGTAGTTTGACTGATAAACTAATATGTAATATAAGCATACACAACAAATGATATGATTAAGTAATTTATTTAATTTCCTTAATCTCTCGAAAAAAAAGTTAACCTAATCTTATAATTAAGGCCAGAGGTGATATAAATTAAGCAGGAAATGTTTTTCATCCTCTTATTTTTTTCTTATTAAATTGATATTTGGACAGTAACGTTGATCAAATTCCTCTCCCAAATTTTAAAAGTTGGTTTCCCACAAAGAGTAGAATAAAAAATAATTATTTAAATTTGTTGGAATTAGTTAGGTATATATTCAAATATTTATTTTCCACCAATAATTCTTTTCCCCCCGATGTATTACCATCCGAAAAAATAATCAAATATTTTGCCATCAACCAAACACACAAAAGGCAACAATCTCAGATTAAAAAATAGGCTGGAAAATCAAAGCCAGATCCCCATATATGTGGTTTCTGGTTTTGGGGGTGGAACAATATTACAAAGAAACCCCACTTTCTATGCCCAGATACACTGCATGTGGGTACCATTCAGTGTATTGTCGCGTAGCGGAATGATTCTTTTGCCACCCGCTATAATAAAACCTTCCCTTTGACAAACTTCATCCCTTCATTCTCTTCTCCCCATTTCCTCTTCCTTGTTTTCCTTTTTTCCCTATCTAATAGGGTTTTCATGATCTTCTAGATCCCACTTTCTCTCATGCATTCTTGCTCTCAACGTTCATACGTCGCAATTAACGCCACAATCTTCTTCTGCTTTCTCGTTTTTGCTCTCTTTCGAGGGTTCTTGGGTGGAAATCAGTGCAGATTTGACCTCCCGGGGTTTATTAAACTATACCCATGTCTAAAGTCATCGGCTTCACCGGTATGTTTATGGATTAATCTTTTCATGTTTGGTTGTTTTGGTTGGTTTTTTATGCGTATCCTGAAATCTTCTGGCTTGCCGTTGTTTAGATCATGGACATGAAATAGAAACTGTAGTCTCTTATTTTTTTCATGATAGTCTCGTCTTATGCTGAGATTTAAACCTGTTAGTTAATGGTATAAATAGTTTGTTCCCGTGCGATGCTTTTAATTGTTTACTGTGTTTTTCCCAGTTTCTTCAGTCTTAATTTTTTTTGGTATTCGATGACTGATTGATATGTGGAGGTTATGAATATATTTATTTGTAATCGGGGTTTAGGTGTTATTTTAATCCTTTCACGAAAGACCTCTTGTTCCCAAGACGATGCTGAGGGATATTCAGGGTTTCAGATTTGAGTCTATATTGTGAGCTTGGTCTCTGTATGCAAGATAGCTAATCCGGTATGGAATTATGTTACGAATCTCTTTGTTTGATGAAAAGAACAATAGTCTGTTTGAGGACGTATTTGGGATTGATATTTTCTGTTGAAAAATAATCCCAGTGTTAATCCTTTTGTCAGTTTAGGAGAGCCTAATGAATTTCACTAATATGTGTGGCTGTCTGTATTTTGTTTCATGGTTTGATTCACAGACTTTATGGTTCATATTCTGCATGTGCTGGTTAAATTAATTTGTCTGGTCAATTTTTGTTTGCATAAAGTTGATTTTCCTGACTTAGCATGTGTTTATGATTATCAGGAGGTGATGATTTTTGCCCTGGGGGATCAATATACACTAATCCCAAGGAATCTAATCTATTATTATCTCTCGGCAACCTTGTTGATGTTTATTTTCCTCCTCAGAAGAGATCTCGCTTCACAGCACCTTTTGTTTTTGACGGGGAATGGTTTGAACAGAAGCAGAAGACCTCTATCGAAGCTTTGCCAGATGAATGCCTCTTTGAGATCTTTAGAAGGTTGCCTGCAGGCCAAGAAAGGAGTGCATGTGCCTGTGTTTCCAAGCGCTGGCTTATGCTTTTAAGCAGTATTTGTAAGGATGAAATCTGCAGCAGCAAAATTACCAGACATGAGGACGAGCTTTGTGAAAAGGAGGCTGATGATCTGGAATTTGGGGGTGATGGTTACCTGTCCCGGAGCTTAGTTGGTAAGAAGGCAACAGATGTTAGACTTGCCGCCATTGCTGTTGGTACTGCTTCCCGTGGAGGACTGGGAAAACTTTCAATCCATGGGAGCAATTTAGATCATGGAGTGACCAATCTAGGTCTCAAGTCCGTTGCCCATGGATGCCCTTCTTTAAAGGGGCTTTCACTTTGGGATATTGCTACCATAGGTGATGAAGGCCTAATTGATATTGCTAATGGATGTCATCAGCTAGAGAAGCTAGACCTTTGCAAGTGCCCGACAGTTTCTGACAAGGCTCTGATTGCAATTGCTAAGAACTGCCCTAAGTTGACTGAGTTATCCATAGAGTCGTGTCCTAAAATTGGCAATGAGGGCCTACAAGCTATTGGGCAGTTGTGCCCCAATCTGAGGTCTATTTCAGTCAAGAACTGCGCCTGTGTTGGTGATCAGGGAATTGCAAGCCTGCTCTCTTCACGTTCTTTTGATTTGGTGAAAGTGAAGCTTCAGGGTCTGGCCATTTCTGACCTCTCTCTTGCTGTTATTGGACACTATGGAAAGGCAGTTACTGATCTTGTCCTATCCTGCCTCCCAAATGTTGGTGAGAGGGGGTTCTGGGTCATGGGTAATGGTCATGGGTTGCAGAAGCTTAAGTCACTCACAATTGCTTCTTGCCCCGGAGTTACAGATGTTGGGCTTGAATCTGTAGGAAAGGGCTGTCCAAATCTCAAACACTTCCACCTTCGTAAATGTGCATTTCTATCAGACAATGGATTGTTATCATTTGCCAAAGCTGCTCTATCACTTGAGAGCCTACAATTGGAGGAGTGCCACAGGATCACCCAGCTTGGGTTTTTTGGTGTTATTAACTGTAGCACAGGATTGAGGGCTCTTGCACTCGTAAGCTGCTTTGGATTCAAAGATCTGAATTTGAGATTGCCTCAGGTTTCTCCTTGCAAATCACTCCAGTCACTAGCAATCTGTAACTGCCCTGGATTTGGTGATTCTACCTTGGCTGTGGTAGGGAAGTTGTGCCCTCAGCTGCAGCATGTTGAATTAAGTCGCCTTGAGGGTGTAACAGATGCTGGGTTGCTTCCACTGATTCAATGCTCTGAGGCTGGACTGGTTAAGGTCAATCTTAGTGGTTGCATAAATCTGACCGACAAAGTGATCTTATCTTTGACCAATAAGCATGGTTGGACACTTGAGATGCTAAATCTTGATGGCTGTAAGAGGATCGGTGATGCTAGCTTGATTGCGATTGCTGGAAATTGCCCATTGCTATCTGATCTTGACATTTCCAAGTGCGCAATCACTGATGCTGGAATTGCAGCCCTGGGAAGTGCTGACCAACTCAACTTGCGGGTCCTTTCTTTGGCAGGTTGCTCTTTGGTTTCAGATAGGAGCCTGTCTAGTTTGACGAAATTGGGTCAGACCCTTTCGGGATTAAACATCCAGCAATGCAATGCAATTAGCAGCAGATCTGTTGATGTGCTTGTGGAACTTCTTTGGAGGTGTGACTTCCTCTTCTGAGCAGCACGACTTAATCTCACTGCAAATTACGACAGCCAGCTAGTGCCACGAATTGGAACAGGCAGGATGTTTTTTATACAACTTCTAAGACTAGCGTTGCACAGTAGTTTTTGGGTCCATTATCTGTGGGTCTTTAGTCATCCAGTGTCTCGGTTCCCTTTTTCCAGAGCATGCAGTCATTTATTTTTTTGCGGGTTTCCTTCGATCGGAAATCTGTTCGAAGTTTTTGGCTCCCAGTCATGGTATGCCGTCTTTTTAAGTGACTGCAAACCTCTGTGAACATAGATACCGAATTCTGGATTAGGATTCTTTAATAGTTTGTCACCATGTGTGTCCTTAGTTCTCCCTTTTAAGTCTTTTGAAGTTATCAGTAGTAGACTGTGTTGTGGACGTTGATGGTTGAAGTCTCAGTTTTAGTCAAAGGGCAGGTTCAAGTTAAGAGAATCTGTGGTCTTGTAATCCTAGATGCAGTTGTTAGTTCTTAGTTTTGATGATGCCTTGTGTTCTAGGGCTTTGGCCTTGGCAGCAAATTATACACGTCTGCCATGACAAACCTCTCTCTAATATGGGGAAGGATTGTTTTTTTTTTTACCAAGCCCTTGTTTTTCAGGCCTCATTTTTTGGGAACTGTTAACTGCAACATGAGTTGTGTAATAAGCTGATGCCTGCCCTTTGTGATGTATCATGTTTATGTTATGGTAAGTAATGAATAAAAATTTGCAATCTTTTCCTATGAGCATTTGAGTGTGATATCTTTTCAAGATTATATGCCATTTCGACGATGATCTCATTTCTGGCTTGAAATTGAGTGATGTGTGATTGTGACCTGAGTGTTGATTCCACCCAGAGGGATTAGTTGTGTGGCTAAATTTCACCAGTTGTATATCATACGAAACACAAAAATATCACTAGTTGTTTCAATGACAAGATTGCCCCTGAATTAAAAAAACTCGGGAGCATTTGAAAACCGAGGAGTTGTTGAAGTGTTTCCTTCGTAGTTGGGGTGAGTATTCGGTTTTTTGGTTAAAACCAAATAAAGTCAATATTCAACATCGCACCAAAACCGGTTAATGTGAATATATGGTTCGATTTGGTTAATAACCAAATCAACTAATTTTTTTATTTTGTATTTACAAAATAAAAATATATGAATAAATTTTGTAGAAAGATTATTTTATATCCTCAAAATTGGATTCATGGGGAAAATATATAAAATAAATCAAATAGAGTTAAAATAAATCTATATCTATTTAATTATAAAAAATAAACTTATCAAATAGTATCTATTAAATATAAAAATATTATACTTATTTCGGCTTTAACTGAATTATTTTTAAATAACTGAACTAAAAACCGAAGCCGAAATTCTCAAAAAATAAAAACCGAACCTTAACTGAGTCGAAAAGACTAAATTGAATTCAGTTTGGTTTGGTCTTCGGTTCGGTTGTAATCTCTGCTCACCCGTTATTTCCTTGAAACCACCGAAAGATGGCTGGCTAGGTAGGTCGGGTTGGATTACTATTTACTACTGCTGTAAGAGACAATGTTTGCAGACGACGCAGTGGCACATGAACATCACATGCATTTGTTACTTTAAAGAAAAGCAAAGCCATTATTTGATGCCCCACGTCACTGGACTAGACATGCGAAGCTTCCCTTGGTGCTCATACCTCAAAAGCCCCATTCCCATTTTGGGTCCACCCGTTAATTTGCTCCAGATCCTCCCATCAATTTTTTCACAGCTTGACTAACATTGGTTTGTCCAAGTACTCTGGTTAGTAAAATAGTTTTGTATATGAGAGCGATGATATGTAAGTGCTCTTTTGAGTTTAGAGATATAGTATCCCTGATGAGTCCAACTCACTTGGACTTTTTCTGTACAACAAAAAATTTCACAGCTTGTCACTTGATTACTTGAATTCATGGAGGCCACCGGCAAAACACTATAAATTTCAATTGTCTGTAATCTGTATCTGTTATTTCACAGATAAACAATGGAGGTTGGTTGAGGGCGTGGGATTTTAACAGGAAATCCCTTTTAAGGTCTCCAATGACCAAGAAAATATCAAAATCTTACAGAAAATTCTGATGTTTCCATCCCATTAACAAATCCATCTATGGGTTTTAATAACTTTTTGAGATTTTTTTTATATAAAAATTTTTCAAGGGACTTTTTTAATATTTTATTGGTCTCTTAAAACCTTGAAGGATTTCCCATTTTTAATATCAAAGCATTATTGAAGGAGCCCTAATCCCTACCAGACCAAGAAAACAAAAAAGACTGGTGAATCATGTGAGCGAAATCTGTGGTGGTTAGAAAGGATACCTTCCATGAGGGGCAAAACTCTGCTTTTGGTCATTCTTGTACTGTGTCCATTATCATCATGGTTGAGACTTTTCACGCAGCTCCACAGTATCTGGTTTCAGGAACAGTGATGTTTGTACAGTCATATTTTGGCTTCCTTATTTCCATTATGATCCTCTCAGATTTTTTCTCAAGGATTTGAAATAACTCTTCAATCCATTGAATACTTGAGAAATTTGAAGAATTCATCGAATGTGGGAGAGAGCAATAATAGAGGGGTGGTGGGGCCTTGTGTTGATTTTTAGAAACAAGGTTCGAGGATGAAGATGCATTGAGATTGTGGACATATTGTGTTGTTTAGATTAGACGGCATTATCAAAGAAAGGAAGCATTTACTTTTTGTAAAGGACGAAAATATCCTTTAAACAACTCTCATAAATGCTTTTTATTTTTCTGATAAAGATGACAAATTGAAGATCCCATCGGACCGAATTCTCTAGATTTCTCTCTTGGGAATGAGGTTGAAGCTTGGATCTCACGAAAACTACCATGGCACTCTCTGCTATATGGTGGGTCTCAGGTCAATACTGAAGTTCACAGTCCAGTGTCTATTTATATCTGTATCTTTTGATGATAATAGCAGATAGGAAGATTCATGGAACTTTTACATAAAAAGAGTGTGGCAAAATTATTATTAAAAAAAAACAAAAGAAATATCTAAGAAGAAATTAAAACAGACTCCATCAAAACCTGAAAATGATGCTTCAGCCGATTTTGTTCTCTCTGGTTTAAGCAATAAACTCCAGATATACTCCCCGATACAAGTGGCCCCACTCCCCCCACCGGAAATTAAAGGCATTGCGTCCCATAGAAGAACAGCGTCGTTGTCGTTTGGAGTTAATGCATCCGCGGGTTTAAACCAAATTCAAAGGATTTATGTGGTTTGTTGGACCAGATCCTCTCCTTACTTTTTTTATTTTTTATTATTATCTCTTATCAGTTCAACTCATCAGGTCATTATAATTAAAAAGATAAGAGAAAAGTTAAAATAGTATAAAATAATATTATGACATTTTAAATCGATTAAATGGACATAATTTAAAAATTATAAGATTTTTTTTTTATTATTTGCTGTTCCTTTCATTTTCCGGTATTTTCCCCCCTCGAACGTACTTATTATCTTTGAATCCAAAGCCACTTACATTTAATCTTGCACCGCCGTTAACACCAAAAAGAACCACCCAAATTGGATACGAGAGTCATATTTGGTTCTTAAAAAAAAAGTTAAGATACAGATTTGCTAACAAAGTATTACCCGAGAAGCATCTGACACAAAAAACAATTGAGGGTACCAAAATTACCAATCAACAATTAAAAAGTGAAAAAAAAATACAATGAGGTGCAAATTGGCCAACAAACTATTATCTTGTCGCTGTTACCCCGTCACTGTCTTGATGTCTTTGTCTTCCAATGACTGTCACAATGTCGGCGACGTCGGCGTCTCCAAAGCTTCCATTGTTGTTGGGTTGTTGGGTGTTTCACTCACCCTCTTGAACTCATCAAGATCCGTATGCAACTTCAAGACGAGAATCACGCACCAAAACCAATTCCAGCCGTCCACAGCGCCTGCTCGTATGAGTCTCATCTCTATTGGTGTTTGCCTTATTCAACAAGAAGGCTTAATTGCTCTTTTTTCCAGCGTCTCCACCACTGTCCTACCCCAGTGCCTTATATTTTAACGTAATTGTGATAGTTGTTTTTTTAAAATAGTTATTTAGTACTTTTTTTTCAATTTTTAATTGTTTATTGGTAAATTTGGTACCCTCAATTGTTTTTTATGTCAAATACTTCTCGGGTAATAGTTCGTTAGCAAATTTATACCTTAATCCTAAAAAAAACCAAAGGAATGGGCTGGACTTAAAATGCAATGTCATCATCTGCTCATCGATTCATTGTCAACTATGCTTTAGTTTAAAAAAAAAAAAAAAAAAAAAAAAAAAAAACTTCAGCTGCTAACGATTGTATGGGATTTTTTTTTTTTGCTCAACGATTGCATGGGATTTATTGCCTCACTAGTTTAGAATTCTTGTACTGGGCCTTGAGCTTTCTCTTGTACCCCAAAAAAAAAGTCAACTATGCTAAAATTACAAATAATTCTCATTTATTTTCAATAGTATATTTTAATTTGTAAACTTGTCAAGAATACCCTGTTAAAATTCTAAAAATACTTAATTGTATCATTTTTAATTATGTTTATGTTAAAAAAAAATTAAAATAATCAAATTTAACTCTCATAATATAGTCTCCTCCCCCAAACCTAAAAAATATTCTATTAAAACTAATAATATTTTTTTAAAAATAAGCATAAATTATATTGACAGGTATATATGATTCGGTAGGGGGTGCCTGAAATACAGACAGCTTGTCTAACTGTTCAACAAAGCAAGGCCTCTGACTTAAACCATCTATTCCCAAACCTCCTCAAAACTTTCCCAGATATACACTAAACAACACAGGCAATTGCTGCACGCTAAAATAATGTATGCTACAATTTCTTGGCAAATAGTTACTCGTGCAATGTTGCAAGCAAGACCTTAATAAGGACAAAACCAGCAACATTGAAGAGCAAGAACATTAAAGAAACAAAGCTGCTATGGACAAGATGACATCACAAACCATACAATGCAAGTCTTCAAACCTTCACTGTCAAATAATGTCAGCTATTTGCCTTAATATTCACGCGATGACTCCACAAACTCTGAAAAGTTTAACACATGTTTATGTTCCTGTTGTTCGCTTAATGCTCTGTCGCGACTGGTTTCTGCACCAATGTGAGCTGAGGTTGCTCTTCAACCACAAAGTCACCATTCACTTGAGGCTCTGTTTCAGTTGACTTGTCTAAGAGATCCGCATTTTGATCTATATTCAGCGAAGGAGCTTCACTTGTATTACATGACAAGGCACCATTCTCTTCATTGGCTGCATCCATTTGACATTTCTCTTTCTCACCTGTGTTGGATAAGGTGGTCTCTTTATTTATTTTACTTCTTGATGTGGTCTTTTCATTGTTCGGCGCCTTAGATGAACTGGTCTTTTCAGAAGGCAGTTTTGAAGGAAGAGATTTCCTTTGCGGCTTCTTTGGATGGGCAGGAGTAGTTTTCTTGATGGGGTTACTCTTAGACACTTTGTCATCCAGACTTAGACGACCCAACGGAGGAGCGCTGCTGCTAGGACTTCCATCTAACTCTGAGCCTGTTGAATTCTTCCTTCGTCCAAGCTTAGGAGATTTTGCTCTTGTAGTTGGTATCTACATTAGTAATGTCCAAGGGCTAAATTTTTTTATTTCAAATGACAAAAAGAAATATAAAGGCCTGTGGCTCAGATAACGGGTCTATGGTTCTCATGACATTGACACTAAAGTATGATAAAATCTGCAGAGACTTATAATTACTAACATGCAACACCACAATCAGGTAACATGGATATGGCTCATTTATGAAGTGTATCGTGTTTCATCAACAAGGCCAAATCTAGACAGCAGATTTAAAAATGGAACATACGGATCTAGGTTGCAATAAAGTGGACACAGGAAGAACTTGTGCAACCACCAGATGATATTTGAGTCAACAAAAAGAATACCGCCACAAAACCATCAATTAATATGAGGGACAGTTTTTAAAATCCATCCGAGTCTAAGTGATGAGTTTGCTTGCATCTACTCAACTAATTCACTAAGAGAAAGGTAGGTATAAGTGAAACGCCTTCTATGAAGACAAATAAAAAACTATAAGATGTTTATAACAAAACAGAAGAGCCTAGAAAGCTTGTAAGCAAGATTCAGTTCCGTTAATCAGGACTAAACAAAACAACTTAACATCAAACATGTAACTCACAAAACCACAATCCAAATGGACCGCCCCTTTTATTGCTGAAAGCAGCTAACTGAAACAGTTGAGGCAATACAACAACTGATAGCTAGTCTTTAAATTTGTAAGATGAAGAGTTGATTTTACAAATTGACATAAAGATTAATGAACTTTAATACGCACAATTTTTAAATTTATATGGATAAAACACTATTTCCATAGCAAAGACATTATTATATGGCATTTAACCAACCTACACTTTATAACTTAAAACATTTTCATCCATCATTATCTCTGTGATATCTAAATTTTATGGTTGTCAATTAAATTTAATAAGCATAGCCATAAAATCCATACACAGCAGTCAATAAGTACTCTAACTATGTAAATTTTCTAAGAAGCCGAAAGAGAAAATTACACTCGGATCACAGGGTATGAAATAGCTAGCAAGACATTGACTTGGATGCTAATTAATGGACCACCACCAAAAAGAAAGCTTCCACCACCAAAGATGACTCTTATAACTAATTACACGACAATTTGTATCCTCTGAGTATTTTCTGAAGCTATATGCAATGCAGATATGTGAATGTCTGTGCAGTTGTGGTGCACACAGTAGCACAAACATACAAATACATGCTGTTCGAGAGCGTTATTTTCACATGCCAACCCACATCACATACGGCATGAAAGCAAATAACAACCTTTGTCCCTCTGCACCGGCACATGCACATGCAAAGAGATAGAAACCCACCTTCTTTAACTCCACCTTTGAAGGAGGCTCCTGGTAAAAGCTCGGTATTGGAGTCGCTTTAAATCCTAGCCTCTTCCTGAGCATCTTAATTTCAGCTTCCTGGGTCTCCTATAAAAAAGTTATGCAATCAATGTGATAAGGGAGCATATTCCAGTTATATTTCAACCTTAAATATAAAGTATTATCACCTTGGTTTTTGCTTGCAAGTTACTCTTCTCCACTTCCTTAGCATGAATCTTTTCCTCAAGCTTAGAGTAGAACTGTCCAACAAAATATGAATTCTATTTGAACTACAAACTTATTGCAAAGTAAATCTGCAACATAAATAATAGGTGAAAAGTGGAATTTACCTCTTTTCTTCTCTCAGCCCGTTCATCACATTTGAAACTAAATCCATAATTTGGAACCATCCCCACCTTGGGAGGTTCAGCATCTTCTGCAGTGATATTTCTACAGAGTGGATTAAGGATAAGCAATAACCATATATGTCATCGCACACAAGAATAAACTTGCTATATGTGTGTGTATAGAAAGACCTTGAGTGCTTCCCCATGAACTGACTACAAAGAAAAGGATACGAAGAAGATTGTGCTTCTCCTTGAACTTTATCAGGAGTTCCTTTCTTCAATGCTTTTGGTTTTTTATTCTCTCTGTGTCCAATAAATCACGGTCACAAATAGAATAATTCACCAGTATCATATTTAAGATTTTCTTTCCTAAAAGAACTTATACGCAAATATCAATGCAAGGAACATACATGGTTGAACCAGAGGATGCTGCATCAGACTTCTCAGAGTGCTGAGATAAACAAGGTGCGAAATTATTAGGGATTGCCAAGATCATATAGTTTTAACAATGAAAAAAATACTAAAAGATAAAAGAAGGAGAAACAAAGGCAGGCATATAATGAGTGCTTCAATATCGATTAGGAGAAGCAAGTGAAGACAACAACAAATAGTACCTTGGAAATTTGAGTCTTGCCATCATTGAATGATTTGCTTTTAACAGGCTGCCGAGAGTTCGAAGTCAAAGAGCCATTTAACACAGATGGTTGAGCCTCTTCATCCTTTCTATCCTTAGTTTTCTTCACCCCACTTGTATGAACACCTTTGGGATTAGCCGGCTTCACAGCCTTGGTCTTGACAGGACCCTTCGATGTTCGTAATTGCTCTGTATTTTTCACCTCCTCTTGCTAGAAGAAAAACACATAAATGAGATTTGAAAAAAAATGAAAAATGTCTTAATGAAATCAACTAAAGGTGAAAAAAGTCACTTGCCTTAGTAATTGCCACATTGTTGCTGACTGTGCTGTCATTTGATTCCTCTTTACTTTCTGCCACAGATATATCAGTTGCAGTGTTATCCAACAGACCATCATTGCCTAAATTACCATTTTGAGCGACAGTTCCTGTAATTTCAGCCGCATTGGGGTCAGCTTCGTTTGAAACAACACCATGCTTTCCAGAGTCTGCAAGTTCTTCATAAACACCATTTTGATGGACTTCTTCAAGTCCAGCAGCAGGTGAAAGATTACTTGAATCCATCATTCACAATAACCTGCAGGTTACATACAGACAACGAACTGAATCATAGAGAGATGATTCAAGACAGGAAACCACAGGGATGAAACTTATATAGTTGAAGAAAAGTTTTGCCGCTTGTATGGTGTTTATCTAGAAGATTTATCTTGGCTTTCTCAGCCAGGATGGTTTTGAAAAAGTAACCAGACTAGACTTTCAAATTTGCATACATTTTAAACTTATCGTTTCCACACTGAATTTTGTTATACCACACAAAAGAACAGAAACAGAATGTCATTTTTTTGTAAAAGAGACTCATAAGCCTTTAGGTCTTGTTGCTACTTACCCACTAGCAGGAGAAAGATAGGAGCAAGATCACAGAATAATAGACCTGTCATGTGGTAGTATAACTGCATAAGTTATTTACAGGATAAAAATGGGAGAAAGAAATACGGCACAACTATCATAATTTAGATATTTCAATATTGAAAGAGAATATAAACCCGGCGTTTCGAAGGCATGGAAACTAATCGGTAGAAGACACATTGTGTTGAATAAAAGGATGTATCGAATATCAGCTTGGTTGCCAAAGGCAAACAGAAAGATGAATTAAGCTAGCGGGAACTAAATAACCTATAAGGGGGAGAAAGAAGTCTACCAGGCTTCAAATGACAGAGAACTAACGTATATCTCTGAGTAAACTAGTTTGTGCGGCATTTTCACAGGAATCAAATGAAGAAAGAGTAATCAAGTAATCAAATCAAAAGAAACACTTGGATATCCACTAATAGTGTCAACAGATGATGACTACAAGTATACAGACAAGCAATTTGGGATATATACATAACAACTAAATCGACTAAACTCAAGTCGAGAATTTCTTATAACTGGAATGCAAAAAAAGAAAGAAAAAAAAGACTTTCTTCCATTTTAGTCTGTTGCAAAAAGTTTGCCCACAAACTGAACAGTTGACAAGTGAAATTCCACAGTCCTTGCTAGTGCTACCTCGTAAAAGAGAACAACAGTCAAAATTCCAAGAAACCGCGAATAGCTCTGATGTTTAAACAGGGGATTTGCGGAAGACCCAAGAGATCTGACCGAGAAAGCAAGGCAAAAGTGGCAATGGGGGTGGATTTGACAATCAGAGGAGCCGAGCCTGAAAGATCCGAAAGATTTCAAACTGGGTAAGAGCGCATGGTTGAGGAGATTTGTTGCAGATATTTTTGTGATTGGATTTTGCAATTCAAAAATGAAGCGGTGGGAGTGGAGAGGAGTTTAAAGCAGGAGCCTCCAAATCCAACTTCGGGATGATGACTGAAGTCGCCGTCCGCAAACGGAGAAGAGTGTCTGATAGAAGAGTGAGAATATACTGTAACAGTGTTACGTAGAGCTCTGCAGTTATTGTACGATACGGTTTTCACGAAAAATACGCACCCCACTAATGTGAGTAACTTGCAACTAACAGTCTAAACCTGTCTGACGCTTTTTATTTTTTAAATAAATGAATTATTATTATAAATCATTATTATGATATAATGAAAATTTTAAAATCGCGGATAATCAAACCAAAGTTCAAAATGAGTTCAAATAATTTATTTTTCATTTTAATCAAAAAAGTTCTAATAACTATTTCTTTGTTTTTTAAGTGCAAAGCTTGACGACGAAGCTGGATCATACAATCTTTTCACACACACACACAACAGTAGTATAACAGAACTAACAGTTAATAAGCATAATCCGTTAAAAATGTTGTAATGCTTACCATTCTTATTAAACTAAATATTTATTGTATTAAACTTCCTTTAAACTCGTGAGAGCGACTCAAATTATTTGTCCGGCCTCACAATATAACAAATCAAAAGTTTAAATTTCCGCCCAGAAATGTATCAAAGATTATGTTCAATACGAGGATGTGTGCTTATAAAGTATTGTTTGCCTAAATTTCCCCAGAACAAAAATTCCCCCAAAAAAAAAAACATTGAAGTTTGAGAGCACTTAACGTTTCTTCAATTTTTTGCCGATCGAGAATGAAATTATATTATGATCTCCTATGTCAAGATAATGCTGGAGAGCCCCTCATTTTTTGGTTCAAATGGTAAAGGATCGGACACTTTTACTAAAGGGAGGAGGTTAGATTTTAGAGTTAGTCAAAACGCTGGGGGCGACATCCTAACTCCTAGGTGCCTAGGTAGGGGCAGACCCAGAAAATTGGGTAGCGCCCCCTAAATTTTTTTTTTAAAGGAAAATTTTAAATACATTAAAAAACAAAAAAAATATAAATAAGAAAAAAATATTTATGAAATCAAGTAAATACTGATGATGTAATAAGAAAGACAATTATTTTACAAACTTGTCATTTAGAAAAGCAAGGCTAAGTACAGTTAGAAATGCAGCTATATAAATTACAATGAAGGGTGGACACTCAATAAGTTCAAGTACATATATTTTAATAACAAAAGTGTATTACAATAAAAATAATTACAATGTCACCCTTTTAGGCTTTATTTTTTGAAATTCCATTATAATTGTCTTATTATCAATACTATCAAATAAATCATAATTTTAATTCCCTTATTTTTTAAAATTTCATCATAATTTAAGGGGACACTTGCCCCCTTGTCATACACTTGCGTCCGCCAATGTGCCTAGGTAAACGCCTAAAGGTAATAGACGACTCGTCTTGCCCAACATTGGTATCATTTAAGAGAAAATGAGATTTCGTCCTGCCCTCGGATCGTGGGCGAGTTCAACCCCTTTCCTAAAATTTCATTATAAGAAAAAAAGATAATGCTCGACCAAAAAAAAAAAATGCATGGAAATATGTTAATATGGGTTATGTATTGCATTTTGAAGTTTAAAAATCAAATATACAAACAACCCTAGAGGGTAAAGGGTAAACGCAATATATAACTTTGTTAATAATTAATTAATCTTTTTGGCCAAATATTAATATTTAATTTAGTCATTAGTGTTAGTAATAGTAATAGCTAATAATGAATTATTGAAGATGACAGGATAACGAAACCAATGAGATCATTAACTTCCATTTGCTTCTATAATTACAACCTTGATTAGCTAATTAATTTTTTTGACCTTTTTGATCAGGTAATTAAATCACACTTGCACTCAGTATCTCTGATTATGTGAAATATCAAAATCAAAACATAAATTTTTTCCTTTTCTTTTATTGATGTCTGGTTTGCCAGATCAATCGATCATATATTAGTTTTAGAGTAAATACCCTTTCTGGTCCTTGACAAAAAACAAGGACCCCATTTTGGTCCCTGACAAAAAAATATCCTTTTTAGTCCATAAAAAGGACGAATAAGGGTTGATTGGTGGACATTTTGATCCTCACAAATTTCCAAAATGTCATTTTTAGTCTCATAAAAAGGACGAATAATTGTCGGTTTTTTTGTCAGGAACCAAAATGGGGTCCGTGTTTTTTGTCAGGGACCAGAAAGGGTATTTACTCTTAGTTTTATTTTTTTAAGAAAATTATTAGGTAATATGATTTAAATCTGATTAGAATCATGCCAGATAATTAAGTTTGGGTAAGTCAATTATATAAATGCTTAGCTCTTAATTGGGAGGTTAGATCAGGACAAGTAACGAGTCATATCAAAAAGGGTTGGTAACAAAACAATTAATCCAAATAAAAACAAGAAGGCAATTAATTAATCCATTCTTGGTGATTATGTTGGAGGAGATAGCTAAGTGATTACCCTTCTTTTAAGTATGTTCCTTACTCTGCCAATCCTTCAAAATTTTATTAAACAAAGATTAATTAAATTTTAGTTAATCAATAAGATAGAGGCATCAATATATAAAATTATTGGAAATTCTTTTATTCACAAGCTAATTTCAAAACTATACTACTGTTACATAAAACACTCTTAACATTCGTTTTTTAACTCTTTCTACCTCCTTTTTTAGGGGGTGCCTATGTGAGTGACGTTGTCAAGTATGGAAACAATGTCCGTTAAAAAAGGAATGTTGTAAAAGACCTACGGCATCCCTTTTTTAAAATGGACGACATATTTTTATTTTATTTTATTTTTTAAAAATCTTTATATCTTGCACTGCCCAACAATGAAACCTACAAAAACATCATCTTTAAATTCAGATGCTTCATATTTATCTTCTCTACTTAACCTTAACAACAACCACAAAGAGAACATTAGAATTATTCCAAAAAATAAAATGCAAGGCATTGTATTTTTTTTTTCTTTTAAAAAAAGAAACCCTCAAACCTGCAGTGTTTTGCTATTGAGGAGGAAGGAGTGACGGTGTTCTACCACTGAAGATGGAGGATCGATAATGGGAGAGGGAGAGAGGAGCGACGGTAGGAGAGATCAAAGAGAGAGGACGGAGGAGTGACGATGGACAGTGGAGTAGGAGGGGGAGGATTGACAGTGTGAGAGAGGAGGGAGGACGGAGGAATGACGATGGTGAGGGAGAGAGGAGGAGGAGCGACGACGGTCAAAGGGGAGAGAGGAACCAGAGCGCGATGACAATAGGAGAGTGAGATAGGACGAGATAGTTTGATAGAGGAGAAATGAGGATTAACTGCTATTTTTGTTTTTTTACCCTTTCGACGTCACAATTTTAAAAGGGACGCCAATAGTGGTGTTCTTGGAACCAAAAATCCTACTTTTGGCATCCCTCTTTAAATTGGGACTCAAAAAATTAACTTTTGACATCTTTTTTTTATTTGTTAAAGGGAAGCCCAATATATGAAAATTCTTGCACATAATTATAAAAATGTCATCGCCTTTATTTTTTATTTTCTTTTTTAATTAACAGACATTTTTTAAGAAAATAAAATCCTTATTTTATTGTAGTGCTATGCGCAACATGCGGAAAAAATACATTTAACTATTTATAAAATGCATATGTGCGTATGGATAATGAAATGCTAGAATGCCAATCCATAAATATCAATAAATACAAATAAAAATACACACATATATAACCTTTTCGTGCAGGTGAGAAATGAAAAGAAAGCTAAGATGGCGGCGTCCATAATTCAAAATCAAATTAACTGAAGTTAGACCACCTTTACAACTCAATGCCCTTACTCATCTAGTAATTCATTTCTTAATGTACTTCTTAATTTCTTGATAATTTGCATGTAATATTTTTTAAAACATTGAACTTTATTTTAAAAAAATACTTAATTCTAATGAATGAAAATTAATTTTTTACTTTATTAATAAGTCCAACCTCGACTTATATGTCTCTGAAAACCATTCGCAATATCTGAATACTAATTAAATAAGAAGTGTTAAGTGTAGATTTGTCATGTCGATTTTTGAAAAGAATATATAGCCTAAAAAATTAATTGAAGCGTGATGTTTTAATTTCTAGGCTGTAATGATTAAACATCCACATTAGTAGCAGAGAGCAAGTAAACCAGTCACTGTCTTTTAAATGGAGGTGGTGAGTTAGGTGGTAAGGCATCACCATTTAATTTAATCAAACTCGTTCACTTCTGCTTAATTATGAACTATAAGACCAATAGTGACAAGACATTTATGCTTTGAATCCAAGTGCCTAGAGATAATATCTTAAATTTAATTTCCATATACAGTTTGTAGTGTAATTAATTAACGACTGGAGGTAATATAATTTTTTTAAAATAGCTATTAAGGAAGAGAGATATATATTTTTTTTAAAAAAAAGTATATAGAAATGAAAAATAATTAACTTGGGATGTAATTATAAAATGTTAAGAGCCTTTGACTCAAGTGACAACCACGCCTCACCAACACGGGTTGACACAAGTGGTAAGCGGCTTGTGTCACTTAAATAAGGTCTCGAATTCAAGCTTTGTGAATGTAGAAAAGCCCCGCTGGGAGACTCTCCCATCATATTCAGGTGCGCGACGCAGATCAGATCCGGACTAGTCAGAGGCAGGGGCGGAGTCAGGGGGTGTTAGGGGTGGCCCCCGCCCCCCCTAAAATTACAGAAGTCGACCCAAAATTTTAGGAACTTGTATTTTAGTCCTATAAAAATTTTAATATTTTCATTTTAGTCCCTAGTACAAGTTTAATGGAGGGACTAAAATGAAAATATTGAAATATATATGAGCATAAAATATAATTTCCTAAAATATTGGGTCCAATTCTATAATTTTCTCCCCCTAATTTCAAATGTTAACTCCAATGTGTTCTTTTTTGTAATTTTCGCCCCTCTAATATCAAATCCTGCCTCCGCCCCTAGTCAGAGGGATACCGAATGGACAACCAAAAAATTATCAAAGAGAGAGGATGGAGGAGCGACGATTAAGAGTTAGATTTTAGAAATATATAATTATCAAAGAAGAAAGATAACATGATTAACAAATGGGTCAACTGGGTCAGTTGCCTCAAGTAAAGACATTACTAGTTTAAAAAAAGTACCATCCAATCAATATTTAAAACTAATTAATACTGGGTTTACCTATTTTGTTTGGTATTGAGAAAGTATGCATTTGTTTCTTATGAAATGAAATGGTCGCAGTAGTATACACTACAAAGTACAGGATAAAATAGAGGAAATTATCTGGTCTTAATCATAGGATTTTAACTGACTTCATGACTACTCAAGCAAAACTAGTAATACACTAATACTAATATTCTTGCGCTAATAAGGGAGAACTTTAGTTATTTCAATCAAACCAGAAGATTCTGAAACTTCACTGTACCTTTTAGGTAAAAATGAAATTAAGTTTTATGGGTAAAAAAATAATAACGTCCTTACTTTATTTGTCTTGTGAATTATCTTATTTGTTATGTACTTGTTTATATCTGTCTTGTGAATTTTCATATTTGTCTTATGAATGGCCATAATGTTTTCAATTCTCTATATTCTTTTAAATCCCTTTATTTGTTTTTTAAATGCCCTTACTCATCTAGTGAATGCCTTTATTTGTCTTGTAAGTTCTCTTATTTATCTTGTAAATGGTCTAGATATTCTCTTTAACTCCTTGATTTCATTTGAATCCATTTATTTGTCTTGCAAAAGTCTAATTTTATCTTGTAAATGCTCTTCTAAAAAATAAAGGAAATATATCATTGTTTTCTCACCCACAAAACTTAATTTTATTTTGACAAAAAGGGTGCAATGAAATTTCACATTTTTTTTTTTTAAAACCGACTGAAATTAAGTCATATCCTTAAAAGCTAGCTGAAATTTTCCCTATAAATAATGGGTAACTTTTCAATTTCGCCATATGTAAACTCTCGTCTCAATAACTACAATAAAATTCTAAGGATTATATATATATATAAAACACAATATTTAGGATTAAATAAGACTTTAAAAGTTAAAACTTTGTTGTATAGTGACAAATATAGTGGTTGCTACGAAAAACAAAAGATAGGCATGCGTGAGAACGAGTGATGAAGGTGAATTTAGGGGGAAGCACACAATGAAGCGCATGCATTAAGGAAGTGAGTGTTTATGGATAATAATCATCTCTCATTCGTACGATTATATATAAATGAAGATTGAAACACTTTTGTAGTCTTGTTTTGTATCATCTCTTTCACGTGCTCTCGAAAAAGACAGCCTCCCACAATTGTCTCTCTCCCCAACAACATTCCACTTTAACCTTAAATATCCATATACATATGGCCTGGTCCTCCATTATAACCAGTCCTACTATTTCTCCAATATACCGTTCTTTAATTACAGTGTGTTCGGATAAAATAAAATTATAACATCATGTACTATAATCTTATCTATCTGTGTGTTATTGTCTAATCATACAAGACTGACTGACTTGTGGGGAAGATTCAATTCGTATTGATGACATTTATGAAACGCCTTTGAAATTAGGCTACTGTTAATTCCGTGGTTTTGTGGGTTGTGTACAAGTTGAATCAATCATACACACACAATTACCCACAAAGCCACGGAATTAACAGTATAGCCTAATTTCTAAGGTACTTTCTAAGGTACAGTTGTAGACAAGTTGAATCAATCATGTCAATAAAAAGTGATGCAGTTGGCTAAAATGTCAGTCTTCATCTTAAAAGGAGAGAGGTTCGATACTCGTTAGTTTGGTCGATGTAAGAGCCTCGTTGGTGGGTGATCTGTAAATAACTCTCTAAGCACTCTGAGCCTAGAGACATATCATGACCCTAATGAGTTACTAGCGTCTACCCCACCTAAACTTTTATATATATATATATAAATCAATCATAATATATAGGAAAAGGAACAGTGGACACAGAAGGTGAGATCGCAACCATAGACATGTCCCACTTCTTTTATAAAAAGATAATGATGATCATGATATGATAAAATAAGATTCTTAAGAATATATTTAGTTTATTCCAGTTTTCAAATTTAGGAAACTTCCAAAGTTATGTGTAGAGCTGATATAAACGCCCTCTCACTTCCTTTATTAAAAAACAAACATGCCAGCCAAAAACACAAAGACACAAGATTTTAACTTTTTTTATAAGGATTAATTAGCTCTGTCCCACAAGCACCAGATTTTTTCATCTCCATTTTCTTTTGTGCTTCATTGGCTTCTCATCCAAAATATGGTAACCTCTCTCTCTCTCTATAGGATCTCTATCTGTCTTTGACTGTGGAACCTGGTATCTCTACCGGCAATTTAATACACACTTTTTGGTGGGTCACTTATAAAAACAAGACAGTAAATTGGGTACAGAATTTAATAATTTTGTCATAAAAAAGACTCACTAATTGGTCAACGATGGATTTCCCTCATTGATTCCCTGTTTTTTCATTTATATAATTTATGGTCTCAACTATGCATCATTATACAATTATCTAGTGTATCAGTTTTAGATTACTCAATAATCAATGTGATAATTGTACGTACTGTGCATGAGAAACAAGGGTCCAGAATAAATGTGAAAACCTTGGTTCTTGAGGCTGTGTGTGTACAAACTACAAACACTGACTCACTCGTAGTTCCAAATTCCAAGTCAAGCCTATAAGCTATTTGTCTTGGCCGGGATTTTGGTGTCATATTCCCATAAGTAGTTTACTGGTATAGAGTAATAACCAAACAGCAAAAAAAGAACATGTGTTTTTACTCCCTGTGGATTGTAGTTCAAATATGTGACAGGGAATCAATCACTGGGTTGAATCTTGTGCGCGAAGCCAGATTGGTACTACTACAAGATAGAGTATATATTTTATTTCTCCAAAAAATGTTTGTTCTTCAAAAAAGAAAAAGAAAAAATAAAAGTGATGACATTTTTTTGTTTTGTTTTTTATAATAAGGATGGCTAAAAGCCAATTACATAAAGTAACAAAATTAGACAACAGGAGAAATAAATCTCAAACGCTCTTAGCTCAGCCATGCCCTTAGATAAAAGGGGCCTTCTCCTAAAACGGCTGATTTTGTGAAACCTAGTTTTGTCATAGTATCAGCAACATGGTTACAATTCCTTGGTATATGACCGATGGATATCTGCCAATCTCTGGTCAACATTTCGTTGATTCTCGGCATCAGTAAACTACGATTGGAAGTTAGGATCTAGAATATTCTCCACAACTTCTTTGGCATCTGATTGCAAGATTATCTTCTTAAAACCCATGTCCCATGCCAAATTCAAGCCATCAAAGATTGCCCATTCCTCTGCCTTATGTATGTGCGCTGCAAATGCCAATCTGTTTGGAGAACCCAGCGATCCACTGACCGAGATGATCACGCAAAACTGACCGAGATTGCCCATTATATACATTAATTTTGTCACCCCCTTAAAAAATAGTATCGGACATCATAAGTACATTTGGCGTCTGTTTAAAAAAAACACAAACAAAAGATGATGCCAAAGCCCAATCTTTTGGTGCCCCATTTACAAAAAAAGAGCCGCCAAAAAGTTTTTTTTTACATTAAAAAAAAAAATCAGCATGTCCTTCTCTCGTCTCAGAGATAGTGCTCTTCCTCTTTTCTCTTGCACCTCTCGTCTCGGCATCGCGTCGTCCTCCTCGCTCCGACCACCACGACTGAGGCGGCGCGGGAATGCGAGGAGGCTGTGAGATGCTTTCTGAAGCTTATTCTTTCGTTGTTAGAGCTCAGATTGAGATGGCCTTGGGAAGGTGAGTAGTCCAGAATGCATATGGAAGTGTGTTGCCGTAGGTAATTTAATTTTTTGAGAAGGTAATCTGTTGGCATCTGAAATTGAAATTACTGTAGGTTACTATTTCACTCGGGAGTATATCCAGACTTCACCACAGAACCATCTAACCTTGCTTCAGGAAGGCCAAATGTTAAGAATGTGACATTGTTACTGGGAGATTAATTGGTGGGGTTCGGGCATTGTTCATGCCAAAGTCTGGATATCAGATAATCGGGACGTATATAATGGATCCGCAAACAATGACTACAAATCTCTGACTCAGGTGATTATGGTTGTATTTATGTAAACACCCGGGTACTTTAATTTCTTCAGGGATCCTAAGAATCTTGATTAATAATGAAGCATCAACTCTCCTAATAAAGACACGTCCCATTGTTTTTTTTTTTTTGCCTTTTTCCATGTCTTATTTTTAGTTGAAGTCTTTCTTATAGGTTAATCAATTTTAGGATATTTTTTGACGTAATTCTTTTATCCTTTGGGATAGCCATTGGTTATATGTTGGATCTATGATGCCTGTTCTGATCACTATTGTTGACTGCTTTAGGTTGAGGAAGTTCGAATCTATGTTACTGGTTTCCCAGGAATAGCCGAAAGGGTTGAACCCTACTTCTGACAATTATGGAAACTCGCATCTCCCAATGCTTCAGCTTACACAAAATCAATATTTGATCAACAGTGGCAAGTTGCAAGAAAGGTTCCTTGCTGGTCTCATTTCATTGAACCAAAAAAGAGATGCGAGTAAGTTAGGTTCTTCTTAATGAACACAAGTAGTGCTAGAGTTTTTGCTGAAGTTTTTGTCATTTGTCTCTCTTCACATGTTCATTGGCACGTTTATTTGCCTTGATGCATCTATTATATATGTTGCCGGGCTTTGTGGTTTTGATATAATATGGTGCAGGTTTATGTTCTATGAAAATTTTCTTCCCTATTCAGAATTTCATGGTTATGGGAGCATTAGAATTTGAAATTAGTTTTTATGTTAGAGATCAATATAATGTTAAAAAGGTTGATTAAGGATTCAATATCATTTACATTACAAGTAGTGTCTAGCATATGGTTGTAGACATGAGAAACACTATAAAGAGTGGTAACTTCTTTAATGAGGTTTGAATTACATATACAAACAGTTGACGGAAATTAATGTAGAGGTAAGAATAATCTTCATGTTTTTTACCTATTAACGTATTTAATCATGTTATCACATGTCTCAGTATGTAAAGTCTCCCCATGTCGCAAGTAGGGGTGGAAATAGGCCAGGGGCCTATGGCCTGACCTGTTAAAAGTTTGGTCAGGCCTGGCCTGTCAGGCTAAAAGGTCAGGCCAATGCCTGTTTTAACGCCGGTTTTGTCTTAACAGGCCAGACCTAGGCCTCCAAATAGGCCTGTTAGACCTGACAGGCCGACCTGTTAAGAATAATTATTTTTTTTATAAAAAACATCAATTAATATCTCTTCGGTCTGTTTACATTAGGTCTGTTTTCGACCTGTTTACATTAGGCCTGTTATCGACTTGTATACTATAGGCCTGTTTTTGGCCTGTTTACATTAGGTCTGTTGTCGGCCTGTATACTGTAGGCCTGTTTCCGGCCTGTAAAAAATACAAGCCTCTTAACAGGCCACAGGCCAGCTCAAGTCAAAATTTTAGCTCAGTAATAGCCACAGCCGCTCGAGACCACTTCCTTGCATAACAGGCCTGACCTGTTTCCACCCCTAATCGCAAAATATCGTGTTCTTTCTGATCCCTCTATGTTTGAAGTTCCAATTGAGACTCCTGGAAGTAACCGTTCCACAAATCTTCCCCAAACTAGCTATCTCTCCTTTTCTCCTCCTGAGGTAAGGAGCTTGGCTTTTAACATTATGTTAGGTCATATGCATTCTGCTTTTGATTTAGTTTCTCGAATTTTTAACAGCCAATCTGGAAGTGTGTTGACTCAGTAGTATATACATCATATAACATCGTTGTGGCAAAGGACTCTTTATAAGGAGTGAGTTGTGAAGCTTCTCAAAGCTTTTTTTCTTCTTTCTTGACCATAATTTTGTTCATCTATGGCTTAAGACGCTCATCAATCGCAAAAATGATTTTGAACAGTCTTAGAATATCCTGATTATTGTTAATTTGTTATACATGATAATTGTTGACCCTTTAAACATATTTTGTGGTGCATAGGACAGACCACTCCTTAAACTTTATTTAGGGATGCAAGGTCTACTGTATACTATCTCGGTCCTAATTATAAAATATGGTTGACTTTTTTTGAGAGATTAAGTAAACTAAATAAATTATTTAATTATATCATATATTATGTATCCTTAGATTATATATTAGTTTATTAGTCAAACTAATTAGTTTAGAGAAAAAACTAAAAATAAAAATACTCTAAAATAGCTTCTTTAATCTCTTCGTTAACTTCACATTATAATTAAGACGTACAACATTTCTATTCAACCGTATCAAATGCTTTAACTAATGAGTTTACAGAAATGTGATAAGAAAATAGAAACAAAAATAAAGTTGATTAAAAAAAAGGGAAAAAAAAGTAACAAAGAAGCCTAAGAATGCTTTGCGAGATTGACGTACTCTTATTTTAGAATATACTGATGCTTTTTTTTTATCTTTATTATAAAAGTTTAAAATTTAAATTATTTTCGTCTTTTTTATAAGTTTGATGAACATTGTCTCAATATTTAATAAATTTTTTTTAGTTGTTGCCCCAAAATTACACATACTGTATTAATTAAAAGTTAATGATACTTATATTTACTTTATTCTTCTTTCTTACTTGTTCTTTATAAATAAGGGTGTAGTTGAAAAAAAAAATATTTAAAAAATTTATCATTTTTAATTTTAACTATTTTCTTAATACATTATGAAGTTCTTTTTTTTTTTTTGATACAAAAGAGATACCTCAACGAATACCTAACGAGTTATTACAACCATTCCAATCCTTGGAAACCAAAACCTGTAGGTTATCCAAAGGAAGATAAATTTCCAGATAGCCGTGGACACATTCCAGCCCACTCTTGGCTAAGTAGTCCGCCACTTGGTTGCATGAACGAGGAACATAAGAAATTTTTGTTATCCAGTCCCTTTGCAAAATGGTTCTCACTTCCATAAGAAGCTCCATGTCCCAGTGATTTCTCCCAGGTTCATGAACAATAAGATCACGGCACTCCGTGGAATCAGTCTCAATCCAGACTTTCCTGCACCCCATATCCCATGCCATCCGAAGACCAAGGAGACACCCCCAGATTTCTGCGGATAATGCATATCCTTCCTCAATATGAAATGTGAAGCCTTTTAGAAACTTTCCCAAAGAGTCACGAACCAGACCCCACAAGCACTCTTCGCAGTAGCCGTTGAATGCGCTCCATCAACATTTACCTTCACCCACTCTTCCTCTGATGGTCGCCATGATTCTAGGCTAGGGGTAGGAGGGCCCCCTGAATCTTCGTCCCTGCTAGACAATCTTTTGTACGTATCATACAATCCACCATTGTTGTTGTACTTGCAATAATACTATCATTAGGGGTCCACTTCCTCTCAAATACAAACAATTTCCTTCGTCGCCATAGCCACCAACACAGGGTCATAAACGTTGAAGCCCACTTCCTGCTTCCTTCAGATGAGCCCCTAATGTTCCCCCATACCCAATTGGAAATACTTTGATTACAGAACCAGCTCCATTTTGATGGTGGTACCACTTTCTTCCAAATAGATTTCGAATGAGTACACTCACAGAACACATGGAGAGTATCCTCACATATGTGCCCACACAACACACAACTCGCATCCAAAGACATACCTCTACGCTTATGAGTATCATTAGTAAGCAAGCACTAACGAGCTACTAGCCAAAGCAAAGTCTTACACCGTTGAGGAGCTTTAACTCTCCATAAGCCACCCCAGTCATATCCCATATCCTCATCCAATACCTTCGTAACAGGGGGAACTCCAATAGATTCAACCGGGTGTAACACTTCCGATGACGCTCCGTCCTTCATGTCGTCTGTTGGCAAGGAAGAAAACTGATTTGTAATCTCCACAAAATGAGCTCCCTTGGCTACCTCCTTAATAAGCTTAGACTTGGGCCTATCATTAGGCTTATTTTCCTTGCCAAAAAACTTTAGCTTTTCTTCCTTTTTTCTTTTAGAACCCACCACAACCCATTCTGGTTTGGGCTTCTCACTAGGCCCAAGGATTGAGTTTGACTTTTTCAAATCACCACCCATTAAATGTGGCTTATTTCCATTCAAAAAACCTGCACGTGCTCCCCCAATCGTCTCCCTTGATTCTTGTGCCATTACCCCCTGCAAATCCTGCATTAATCCCTTCCTCACACCAGATCCGCCATTTACGCCCCCCATATCCTCCAAGTCGTTAGGACCCCGACGGAATTCACACCGTAACAGCATCTGGGGGCCCAGGAAATCGTGCCGTCCAGACGTTGCCGAACGAACTTCACCGCCGAACAGTGATGTTGGCGTTTCAAGGTTAGCTCTTGTCGATCCTCCCTTCTTAACTTCGACCTCCGTTCTCTTATCTGTACACCGGGCATGTTCAGTTTTTCCAATCACCGCCCTCTTGCTCACATCTACACTGTATCGCTCATCCTTGCCTACATTCGATTTCCTCCCTGTTATCACATCCTCCCCTGGTCCATGCTTCACTTCTTCGCTATCCCCAACCACCACCGTGCTCTGTTTAGTACTTATGTTGCCATCGTCGGCCAGACTCTGGTTTTCTTGGCCATCATTTGCATTGCTGCTTGCTACCTTCTCTAGAACTCCATCCCACCTCTCCCTGTCAAGACATACCATTTTTTCATGGCCATACATGCCACATCCAAAGCACACAAGGTGCAATCCTTCATAAACCAACTGTCTTTCCTCCCCAAAAACCTTAAATGCCGGCAACAATGGAGTCTGGAGATCAATCTCAACACAAATTCTTGCAAACCCCCTTCTCATAAATAGATGCGGACCGGTCTATTTTTACAATTCTCCCTATCATGTTTCCTATTAATCCCAGGGATTCCACTGTACAAAATTCCATTGGCAAGTCAAGAATTCTGACCCAAACAACAATTTTCTTTTGGCAATCGGCTCTCCAAGGGTCAAAGTTCGGGCGCCATCTTTGAACCAGCAGGTAATGATCATCAATCATCCAAGGGCCCTCAGAGAACGCATAATCCATGTCTTCCTTGTTCGAGAATGACACTATGTAGTACCCATTGCTCAAAGGAACCACCTTCAAAGGTTGTTGAGGCTTCCACATCTGCCGCACCCTGTCAAAGAGAACATGCTTTGGAACCGATAGCCCCAAAGCCTTGATGATGAGTGAGTTCATCCAGGGCCTGCACCAGGAAGTGTACTGTTCTTGAGTGATGGATAAAACCGGACATTGACTTGGTGGTACGTTGCACTCATCTACATCAGCGTGTGACTCCTTCACCCCGTCGGCACTCTCCATCTCAGCATTTTTCTTCGCAAAAAATCCCCTCCAACCACTAACAATGTCATCCTCCTCATCGTGGCTCACCAGAAAGCCCAACCCTCCTGGGGAAAGAAGCTTCTCCTTAAATGATAGAGAGACAGGCCGCCTCTCAACTTTCTTGGCCATCGGAGCCTGATGAATCTCCTTATCACGTACCCCTCCACTCCCAACAGAAAAGGACATACTCCCTTTCAGAGGCTCACTACTAGAACTACGTCGAAGGCCGCCAACTGCCTCACGCTCTCTCCCATCACCGTCTCCATGTCCCCGTCCGTCCCGTCGCCGAGCACCAAGCGCTCGCCTTCGCTCTCTCCTATCTTTCAGAATTATTTTAAGGCCAATATTTGCAACTCTATGTTTAACTCCTATACATATTTTGGATCTGAAGTTCTTCTAAATAGGAGGAAGTGTACGTTTATTGGAAACGACAAAGCAAGAAAAGACAAAACTTTGTTTTTTTTTTATTTAAAGTATCGTTTGCTCTTTTATGTTTTTTCTCTGATATTTTAGTCTCTTAAATTTGTAAAGTAGTGTTTGGTCACAAAGTTAACATATTAGTTTAACTTAACGGAAAATACTAACTCAACATTTTTAGCGATAAGCTGTGCAATTAAATGCGACTAAACATGCTTATATGTTAATATTTTAATAAATTAATATTTTAAATCCAATTAGTTGAAAAATATTTAATCTTCAGAGACCAAAAAAAAGTATTTAATCTTTACAAACAAGTAAAAAGCGTATAATAGTCGTGAAAATTAAATATTTTTCAATTAATAGGATTTAAAATATTAATTTATTAAAATACTAACATATAAGTATGTTTGGTCGATTTAATTGCACGATCATCGCTAAAAATTGTTAAGTTAGTATTTTCCGTTAAGTTAAACTAATGGTGTTAACTTTCAGGGACCAAATGTGTACTTTACAAACTTAAGGGACTAAAATGATACCAAAGACAAACATAAAGGACCAAACGTATACTTTAGCCTTTCTTTTATTAGAAAAACAAGAATAGAGATACAGACATGCTCAGCCTCAATTTTGCTTCGGAAGTATTTTTTGGAGCAATGTTGCCCCAGATTTTTTTTTGGAGCAAGGTTGCTTGAGAATTTTTTTTTTGGAGCAATGTTGCCCTCCATTAACAACACTAATGGTTGACCGTCCTGACTATATGGACAAAAATGCTACTTAACAAAAAAAAAAAAAAAAAGTTAAAGTTGTGATAATGGGATCAACAACTGTCAGCTAACTAAGTGATCTAACCCTAAAAAAAGATTGGTATCCTGAAACTCATTTCATTCATCGATCTCAAATTCTCTCAACAATCAACACTGTCGGCGTCCAGTCCACAGCTCTCACCTCTCAGCGTCTCGGCTCTCACCGTGTGACCAGTGACCGTGACACCGTCTCACCGACCACCGTCACCCACTCCGTCGACCGTCATCAAGTTCTCAACTCTCCTCAAATCTCGATCTCAACTCTCACCCACTCGCGATTCGCGAATCCGCCTCCGCCGTCGAATCAACTCAGTCCCCGCCAGGAGGCCTTTCAATCTTGTTCACGAACTGCAAATCCAGAGTATGGTTTTTATTTGTAGTATTTTTTCCGCCGTCGATTCGTGATTTTTTTTTTTAAAAAAAAATTATTTGAGATTTTCAATCTTCTCTGGTTCTTTGAGCTTTTTTTTATTTTTATTATTTGAGCTTTTTACAATCTTACGATCTCAACTCTTCCCTGGTTTATTTTCAATCTTATCGTGAGTTGTTTACTCTTATAATGTATTGTTGTGCTTTTCAATCCAGAGTGTGGTTTTTTTTTTTTTTGAGCTTTTTAATTCTTCCCTTCTGGGTCTGGCCTTTCAATCTTCTCTGGTTCTTCTCTGGTTCTTTGAGCTTATTGGTTTGGTCTATTTGCTTTGCACAGTTCTCTGGTTCTCTCAGAAATTTTCGCCTCAACAACCTGGTTGAAGAGGTCAAGAGAACTCTCACATAGTTGTAGATTGTATTGATATTTTTAATATCCTACCCACCATCTCAGATCATTATATTGCTGTAAAAGAAAATCAGTACAGGGATGCTTGCTAGTTACTGACACTGTATGAAGTTCAAGCTATGTATACCTGTGATACCAAATTGTTGATCTTACGATGTCAGAATTTTCTGGATTAATTTTGCTTTCATTGTTTTGGTTATGTCAATCTTGTGAATATCTACAATGTGAATACGCCTGCTTCTGGTCTGGTTTTGAATGTTGGCTGATTTTCTTAGTCTAGCTATCTGTCGTTGTGGCTTTATTGCCGCTGTCTTACTTGTTTTGTAACATGGTTAGTGTTGTTGCTGTTTTTCTCTGTTTGTATCAGTTCTGCTGGTGTTTATCTGGTTTAGCGTCTGTGCTGTATTTCTTTAACTTTGTTCATGTCATGTAATTTATCATTAGTAATATACATGTTTCTTGGAGCAAAAAAAAAATGTCACCCAGCTCTAGTCATTCATCACTTGTCGTCTTTTCCCTTGAGTTTGTTCTGTGGTTCTGTCGTCTTTTCCCTTGGTGTATGTTAGAGTGTTAGTTGTTGCTGTCACTTTTCACTAAACTGATATGCTTATCATTTTGCTTTATGTTCTGTCACATATATAAGTTCTTCCTTTGAGTTAGTTGCATTAGGACTGAAGTTGCGTTTTGCTTAGCATTTAGAAGGTGTGTTATGTGTTTTGCTGATTTTTGAGTGAGGCATTTGCTCATCTGAGTCTAAAGAACTTGTTTGAAGAGATAGCAAAGTATTTCTGGTTTCTGGTATTTCATATGTTTCTGAATTTTGATTGTCATTACTGTTTCTGAATTCTGATTGTCATTACTGTTTGAGCTCTCCTTATGTATTGTTGGCTTACTAGATTTGCACATTGCCTTTTCGTTTGAGCTCTCCTTATTTTTTTCTTTGAATCATTTGGTTTGATTTTGTTTGACTTTTATGCTTAGTTGATAGGAATTTAAGTTGTTACTTGGTTGATTGGGAGTGGTGAGAGGCCTATCAGTTTCCTCTTTTTCTTTTTTATTTTCATGCAAATTCTTTATGTTTCACAATGTGATTCTTAATAAAGTCCCAGTTATTGATCTTCTTATCAGAGTTGAAAGAAAGAAGAATTAGTACATTTTATTTACTTTGTTGGCATAGTGAGGAAGTTCAAATTATGATAGGTAAATTAATTGAATTTACCATGCAGTTTAATTATGCTAATGTTTTTGAAGAATTACGCATATTCCAAGTTTCAAGTTTGAACCTTGTTTTTTTGTCTATTCTAGAGGTGGTCAACTGCTGACTAATGTTATGAGAGAAAGATAAGCGTAAACGTAAATGTGAATTAAGACTCGTGCTCCTGAACATAAACGTCCGGAAATTTTCAAGCAGAAGAGAAAGAGAAAGATGGAGAGCGGACAAGATCGCGGCGGAAAACAAAAGCAGCCTTGGTAAAAATTAAGCATTCTTGTGACTTTTGGTTTTTAAAACGTAAATGAACCTCAATTCCCCCCCCCCCCCAAAAAAAAAAAATTCCATGTTTCACATGTATGAATTTTGGTTAAAGTGTTGTTTTTATATTAACCTTTGGTTGTATTTATCTCCCATGTCTATTATAGTTTAATTTTCGGTTATTTTAATATTAAATGTTAATATTTTAATGTTCAGGTCGAAGGAGAGAGACGTACTGCTCACATTTCACGCCCACCTCCATCTCTCAGTAGGTCGTTATTGGACCGAAAATGTGTGGGAAGACATGGCGCGTTACTATGAGGGTCTAGCCGGAAGCCCTGCTACTCCAGCCTTCCTTAAACTTGCATGGGCTAAATATTCTTTGGAACATAATTTGATAACCTCGCTACGTGATTTTGGAATACATTTTAATCCGGTATTGAACATGTTAGTTGGTTGTGACAGTTGTTGGGATGCTGCTGAAGTGGTAAGTTAGTTTTCGTTATAGTTTTATTTATAGTTATCTTGATTTTAGTTCACCATGAAATATATATACATAATTCTTTTTTTTTTTTTCAGGAAATGCCTGATCATAAAGAGTTAATACAAAATATGAAAAGACGTGTGATTTACAACTTTTATATGCTTGAAGATGTATTTTCCTATTTTTCGAAAGATAATGCTTCTTCTTCCAATGATCATGAGCAAAGAATTACTAATTTAGAAAAAGAGATGGAAGAGATGAAAGTAGGATCGCCAGATTAGTAAGTTCCATCGTACTGTGTCTGAAAAGCTTGTTAATTTGAGTGACAATATTGAAAAGTTGATAACCAACATGAAAAAGATTGAAAAGACGGAAGGGATGGATTCTGGCGAAATAGATAGCATTTTCTATTTGATGTAATATTTCCATGTATTGCTTTAGTTAAAATGAACAATCATACTTGCATTTCAATTGTTTAGTGAGTATATTACTTTTCTTATAGTGTGTAATTATCTATATAAAAATAAGCATAAGAAAATAAATGGTAATTGTTTATTGGGTAAACAATTAATTTAATTAGATATGTGTGTACTTTTTGTTTAATTGTAAAATAACAAAGAATACGTCAATAATTATACAATATAAGTAAACAGTCATTTTAATAATAAATTCTTCAGTGTTGAACATAAATTATATTCTTAAATATTGAGAAATAAGTTGTAAACAATAGTGTGTTTAAATAAACCCATAATTTACATTCAATATAACACTATATTGTACTCAATCACAGACTATACTCATATTGTTGATTATTCCTATTATTATACCACACTTATTACTAATTAAACAATAGGTATTTAAGTATACTCTGTGTGTTGAATATTATTGTATATTTTAAAACAACAATATATGTAATAACCATGATAATTATACCAATAACTATTATAGGTAAAAATAAATTACTTTATTTTTATCTATAATACAAAATTTGTAAATTATCGTAAAATTTAGTATATGTTTAAAATAAACAAGTGGAAAACTTACAATTCAACCACTACATTGTGAAATATAATTTATGTACTTATTGAGATAAGTGATATATTATAATAAATAATAGTGTGGAATATAAAGAAATTAAGTATTACTCTGTGTGATGTCCTGGATAAGTCATCCGAGGTGTTGCCCATCTCCCGACGTCTACGTCTGCCAGGACTTGTTGAGCCCATTTCCCGCATACGTGGTAACGTTGCAAGGTCCGATGAGTCGGGGTGACATCCCGCGTCTCGTGACGTGCCATGTTGGCGTCCTATGGCTTGAGGACTCGTGGTGAATACCGATAAAAAGGGCGATCGAGGTAATAACCTCCGGCCCTAAGAGTGCCGTGGTAAGAACCGGGGACCTAAGGGTCCGAGGTGGTAACCTCCGCCCTAGGAATGCCGTGTGCCGCTTCCGGGGTTGGCTCCAGGGGCGGGGCGCCCGTGGACGAGGCAGCCCCTTCAAGCTAAGTTCTTTTCTTTTATTCTTCCTTTTCCTTTTGTTTCGGCGTAGGATGTCGGTTTGTGTGTACTTTTGAACAATTAACCTTATGTTCAAGTAATTGGTCCATTGTGTACTTTTAACTTTATGCATAAACCGCACATAGTCCGCTTAGTACTCTTCTCGTGTCGAAACCAGTGCATGAGTAGGGGTGTCTAAATATACCACGCTACGAGGTTCGGAGTCGTTATCCGGGATTTTAACCAGGGTAAGGGCAAATTGTCACATGCTCATCCGTGGTCGTCGTCATTTGACCAAGTGGACTCGATCGTGGTCCAAAGATGACTATTCGCCTTCTTACTTAGGTGTCAATTTCGATGCATCAAAATATATACCGGTGCATGGGCCTCGGTGTCACGGCGTATGGACCTCGGTGCCTGCCCGCTATTCAACGAATCATTTAAGCACTCTTAGAATTGAACATTCGGTTAATAAACCCTTTATTAATTCTAGAGATGATTAGCTTTGTAAAGGCGACAATTCGGACACGAGGTGTCCGTTGCGGCATTTCGGCTACGACTAGGCCTAGCTATAATAGATCCTTAGCTTGTCGCCGTTCCTTGTCCTCTTGATTTGTTTCCTAGCCGACTATACATCCGGTTCCCCGAAGAAATTTCCCAACTTATCCAATGAGAGGAGAGAGGATGACGATACTTGAGGAGAAAGGATGAGAATCCTTGATATCAAAATATAATCAATTATTTATTACTTTTAAGTATTCTTTTGTTTATTATCAGTACACTTTTAAAATTTGTAATCACCTAAAACAATGTGAAAAATTGATATAAACAATAGATATATCACAATTAATATATTTCAGATAAATAGGTACTGATAGTGTTAATGCCTAAATTATTATTTAGGTATTTATTAGATATTAATTATATATATTTTTTGATATAACACTTGTAAGGGGGATATTAAATATATCTTCATTTAATATCCCCCTTACAAGTTTGTATACAAATTGTTATTTTAAAACATTATATTGATAATATAAAATTATCAATATTATAAATATATTGTTTTAATAATTATCAAAATACTTATACTTCTTGAAATGAATACATATCAAGAAGTATAAGTACCAAAACTATATATTAAATTCAGTGTTAAAGGAAAGAATAAATTGAATAAGTACATATATTAACATCTATTACTATGTTAATATATTATGTCTTATATATAACTATAAACTATGAATTAAAATATGTACTATTGCTATACATACAATAAGTGGCATATGTTTGAACTATACATTGCTATAAATTAATAAGAAAATTTAAAACTCATATATATCTTACTACTTACTCAACCACATTTAATTACAAATTTCTTTTAATATAAACTTCCCACAATTTATATTTAAATAACCACACACAGAATCAAATGTTTACTTAATTAATAATCAATATAATTATCGTTGATATGTACTTGAGTTATAACCTATAGTAAATTGTTATGTTAAGTAAATAGTAAATCTGTTTATGAATATACAACAATATCTATATAAAATGGTTATATAGATATACCACTCAAGTACGTATCTCTTTAGTTTTGATTATTGGTTTGTTGTAATGAATAACAGGTTCATATCATTGCAATAAATGATTATTCAACACTATTTAATAAGCAATGTATAAAAGATTTCCGTGCGTGTAATATCAATAATATTACATTATAAGAAATATTATTTATTTATACTTAATATTTTTACTTGGGACCTACTAGTAATTAGGGGAAAAGGCGGACATGAAGTTCGGATCTTGGGGGGAATGATATTTGCATTAGGGAGTTAAAAATGTTTGGATTAGAGGTAGAAATTACTTTCCTAATATGATTAGAGGTAAATCTAAATAATTGAAATTAAATCCATCAACATTTATAATTTGTTATATTTAATAATGAAATAATTATAAAATTCATATATAAAGTTGTTGAGTATAATCAAATAAAAAAAATTAACATGAGTTTAAGAGTAAGTTCACACAGTTTTGTAAGCTATAAATGTAAATACAGTAAACTCGGTATGTAAACTTATGAGTTTAAACAAGTTTACAACTGACACGGGTTAACCTATGACTCGATTTAGTAAGATATGAACATAAAAACAATAAATTTAAATAGTTAATTTGTGAGTTTGACAACAATACTCTTATTCCCCTCTAAGTTACCTTTCAACCCTCAATTTTATAAACCACATCGGTCACCGAATGGTAAAATATTTCTCCAGTTTCGTCTCATTCACTTGTCTGTCTTGTACGGATCAACGTTAAAGGAATAGACTCTTAATTTAGACAATGGATGAAATAATTTAGAAAACACGACGGTTAGATATCAAAATATTGATTCAATAATAATTAGAAGGTTAATGTGCAATTTTACTAACTGAGGAGTGTATGACAAAAATAAGTTTTGGAAGGGGAAAAAATAAAAATAAAAAATTTGAAATTGTGTAGACTTACCAAAGAGAGATTTGATAAAGCCTCAATGAATCTATACCATTTTAGCTTATTTATGGACACTTCTACTTTCCAAAACTAATTTGGGATACACGCTCAAATAAATATTTGTTAGTAAAATTGAACCTTTAACACATAATTAAATTTTGACAATAATTTTTAGTTATTAATGATATTTCTGTTTACCAACAAAATGAATTTATATTTATAATTTACTTTTAAAAATCATCAAAAATCTAATTTTCATTAAATTTTGACAATAATTTTTAATTATTAATGAGATTTCTGCTTACAACAAAATGAATTTATATTTATAATTTATTTTTAAAAATGATCAAAAATCTAATTTTCATTAAATTTATCAGGAAGAGCTCAAAAGTAATTCTCCTAGTAGTTTAACGATGAGGTCCAATGTTTTTATGGTCCTCCATAATTCTAGAAAGTAAACACGCAGTTCAGCCCCACCAAATGAAGGCTGGATGGCGGCCTCCATTATTATTCTTTGATTCGGTCAACGTCATTATACTTCCACCGTCCAGATCCGTTTACCCGTTCAATTCAAGTGTGGCGCCTCCATTTTGACAACGGGCTTGCAATATGAAATATGAAGTCAATTTCCTTTCAAAATAAATGCACCCTTTTTGTTGGTAAACAGCAAACAACAGCTAATGCACTCACCGTCTTCCTGTGAAATTTGTACAAATACTTGACCGTTCCAGCCTCACGCATACCCCATCAAGACGGATTTTATATCAGAAATATCAACCAAAAAAAAAAAAGAGTACATCCTATAAAATAGTACGTGTCTCAGTTAAATTGTTGGTTAATTGATGGCGTTATAATATTGATATGGGCCGCTACATTATATAACCAAACAAAATATGGTTAGTGAATACAAAAGCGATTAGAAAACCCAAAAATCCCCCAGAAATAGGCACACATCGAACAACCATAAGCTCTATCCACTGACTGTCAAAATATCTTTACTGGCGCCATCTACACACACGTTGAGGAAACCATTAATGAGCAGTGTGTAGTTCCGAATAATGGACCTCTATAGTAGTTTGGGCATTTCCCACAATTAGAAGTGGCATTAGGCATACCACTTAATCAGAAGCAAATATCAAGAAAAATTTACAGTAGCCAAGTTTGTCACTGAAGAGCAAGAAGCATTAAGTACAAAACCGAGAAGAAAAATTCTACAATTATAAAACATAGAGACATCACAATTGAATTACACATTTCCCTCCATCAAGCCCCCGTCAAGAAACTTGTCTCTCCAACTCAGTCTCCCCAAAACCCTCAATCGTATAATGTGCAAATCACAAGAATAATTTGACAAAACAAATCACCAAGTCACCATAAGAAATTGTCGGAGTCATCTATAAAGTGGGGGAAATCAGTACGGTGTATAGTAATACCCGGAGGGAGGTCCCATCCCGTTGACTGGGGGCATTCCATAAGGCATCGCTGGCATAGGAGCACCAGCATAATATCCAGTTCCATTGATTTTGGTCAAGCTAGTTTGACCTTGCATCCCTTCCCTAGCATATTGCTGCCAAGTGTGCTGCTCTTGTACAAGCAAATGCTGCTTCTTCTCCATATCGGCCATTTGCACATATGATGGTGGGGGTACGATTAATGATGCAGCAAACGGATCCTGATTAACTGCCTGCACAGATCCATCTGGGGCTGGGAGAGCTAAAACAGGGGTAGTGCTCTTTCCCGGTCCTGGCAATGCAACACTGCTGGCACTCCCTCCACTCAGTTGGGCAGTGCTGACATGCTGTCTCACCATTCCTTGATCATACATGCCATTCAACAATAACGGATCAAGCCCACCGCCTAAAGCTGCTTTCTGCCTAGACAAATTGCTAGCAGTCTCAACCAACGCCAATTCCCAATCAGCCTTGCCAGGTTCTGCAGCTGGGGTTTGCCAAGCAGACGTCACTTCTGGCTGTCCGTTTGATGGGAATGCTTCCCATGATCCATTTGCATTGTTAGCTGGTGCGCCATTGAAGAGTGCTAAAGCGAATCTATTACCTTGATCATCTGCGGTGACAGCATCATCTCTCAGATTCATCAAGTCCTCTGTAACTTGTTGCTTTGGGGGCTCAGGTTCAGGTTCTGGAGGAGGAGGCGGGGTATAATTCTCAGGCGGAGGCAATGCCTTTATTTCATTCATATCAGGTGCAGGCTCCTCTTCTTTAGCAGCAGGCTGAGGTTCCTCCTTCCTCTCTGGACTTTTTGGTCTCTTTGCCCTGTCCCTCACAAATTCCTCCAGTGTCTCTAGTAACTTACTAGTAATCTTCTGAACTTCAGGGTACTCTGACGATCTTGCCACACCGGTATCCTTGCACCAATTGTAGAACGCAACAAGCTCATCGATCTGCTTTGCTGCACTGGCATAAGCATCAAATGCCTTAACACAATCCGGGTATTCCATATCAAAGAATTTGTCAAGTAAAACCGCCAAAACTTCGCAAATATCAGCATACAGCTGAAAGCTCTCCCTGACAACCGGATACAATGCAATCAAAATCATTCTGCTATTCTTTGCCATTCCCGTAGGCCTACAAGCCAGGAATCTATCCAAAAGCCTCTGCAGATGAGTCATCTTCCCAAAAAGGCGCTCGGGCGTCATATCCCTCAACGGAGTAGTGACCTTTTTCTCCTCTCTGCCTTCTCGGCCCGACGTTTCGGTCATATCCCCAAACGATCTTGTCCGTCGCATCCCGCCTCCATATCCACTTTCCCCGCGAAAATCTCCATATCCATACTCATTTTCATACGGTCTCGGTGGGGGTGACCTAAAATTATCTCTACCCCCAGATCTGTCGTCCACGCTACCCCCGCCACTACCACCCCCAACGCTCCCGCTTTTCCGGTCGTACAGCATCAACTCGAGCCGTTGATCCAGATACATAGCATAGGTCCTGACGAAAGCCGAAAGATCCCAGGAGCTAGAGTGCGCCTCATCCCTGAAATCGGACATGTTGAGAAGCCTAGTTCCCCTCCTCGTGGCATATAAGATCTCCTCTTGAAACAAGGGGGGACCCTCGTTCATCAACCTGTGCACAAGCATAAGTGCTTTGAGCGCCACAATCCAGTCCCGGGTCTTCCCCAAGCGCTTGGACACCGCGGAAACGCAGGCATGAACATAGCCTCTAGAAAAAGACATCAAGCTCAAGATCTCCCGTACGTATTTCTCGCTTGCTGGGTCATCGTCGTGACTCGTCGCCTTGACGATCGCAACCTCGAGCTCCGGGGCCAAATTGCTAGCCACCTTCGCAATCCCAATACTAGTCTGGTCCTTCACCGCCCCAATCGCCTTCCGGATCGTGCTAGGCGCCATCTCTCAAAGATGATTCCCAGGCCAGACACTGTTCCTCTTCCTGCGACCTGGATCTGACAGACCTCCTCCCTTTCAGTCACCAACTCGCCGAGCTCAACTACTACAAGTGAAAAAAGCAATTATCGCATGGTTCGTTTTTCAATTAGTGTGAGCTCATCTTCGTCCAATTTTAGATCAAATTGTTTTGGAAAAAAAAAAACAATATTCCAAAATTAGAAACCATAAATTCCCGGAACTGACCTTCCTTTTCGTCTCCTAGATCCGCGGTACGAATGTAACAGATACGAATGCCCCGATAAGCTCTTGTTTCGCAGCTGTGAGCGATGAAGGAAGGTGGAAGGATTTAAATCTAGAAGCAAGCGATGTGAGATCTGAACGAAGAGAAGAGGAAGCTCCCCCACCGGAACACCAGACTGTTCTGTTTCGCGATGCGTGCATCGGTTTGGGAAAGAGCTAGTACATTATACGGAGGAGGCTATGATCCTGTGCGGTTGCGATTCACTTAATTGTCATACGGCGCATGGTTATCTGGGATATGATTGATAAGTGGAGGCGGAAGCGGACACGTGGATCAAGATTAAGCTGGTACTGTTTAGTGATTGGTGGGTCCTACTTCAGTTTTACCTGATGGGCCGTGTCGGTGGGAAATACCGGGGTGAGAGGGGTTTAAAAACACTTTAAAACGGATACTTTTATATTTCCGGAGAGCAACGAATTTCTGATTTGGTTTATATGCCTTGCTATTTCTGGTAATTTTGCCTCCCTTTTGCTTTATTCACTCTCTTTTTTAGGGGTTATAATTGCCCAAGAATATTAATTATCAATAAATATATTACTATAGTTCAATTCCATTCATTTGGAGCAGCAATATGGAGGATAAAAACCCTTCTGCGTTTGGATTAATTTTTAAAAAATAATTTTTATGATTTATAAAATAAACATGACAGATGAGTTTTATCTCAACTTATAAAAAATGGTTTCTAAAACCATGATTTTAGAGAAAAGAATAACTGGGGGATGAGGAACGGCGTTTGGTTCTTATAGCATTTGTGGAAAATAATATTGATTAGTACTATATTGGCCAGTGATGCTAAAGCTCAATATTGGGTGTCAACTTGCAATATTCTATTCCACGTCAAATGTGGTGACCGATAACATCATGTATTGAGTGTGAAGGAAAAAGGGAATAATATTTTTTTGCTGACTAGTTGAGTCTCGGTTCTAATTATAAGAGTTAGTTGACTTTTGTTGGAGAAATTAAGAAAACTAAATAAGTTACTTAATCATTTTATATATTGTGTATCTTTAGATTATACATTAGTTTATTAATCAAATTAATAAGTTTGAAGAAAAAAAAATAAAAATACTCTAAAGTAATTTAATTAGCTTCCTTAATCTCTCCAAAAAAGTCAACTAGCTCTTATAATTAGGACCGGAAGGAGTAATTAATATTCCCTCCCGATGTAAAATATAGGACAAGGTTTATAGTGTTACACTATAAAGCTTGTCTTATATCTAAGAACGGAGATAGTAGTTTTTTATATGAATATTTCCATTGTTAATATCAGGCTGATAGGAAATTACTACCTCTGGTCCTAATTATAATACATAATTGACTTTGTTTGGAGAAATTAAGGGAGCTAAATAAATTACTTAATCATTTTATAAGTTGTGTATCTTTAGATTATATATTAGTTTGTTAGTCAAACTAATTACTTTGAAGAAAAAAATAAAAATACTTTAAAGTAATTTAATTAGCTTCATTAATTTCTCCAAAAAAGTCAACTATGTCTTATAATTAGAACCGGAGGAAGTATTTGCTTATTAGTATTATCAGTTAAATATTTTTCATAGCGATCGCGAACACACATATATTGTGAATGTTAATCTTCCCTGGGTTAATGAGAGATGATATTTAGGAGACAGTTGAGCTGCTGATAATAAGTTTTGATTGATGATGAACTCCTAACCGCCAAACTTGGGGTAGCAGGTTGGCCTGTTTTTATTTGGTCACCTACTATATAATTCACACGGATAAAGAAATGGCAGAATAAATTAAAGGGAAAATTCATATAGGGGTCCAATTAAGGCCCAAAATTTTAAAAAATGCCCCAACAACTTTTACATACCAAAAAGGGCCCTAAGGCCTTTTCTGGTATAAACGTTAACAACTAAAATGGTCAGATTAACAACAAAATCAAAATCCGTTAACAACTAAATCAGTCGCATTAACAACAATATTTTAACAACTAAATCAGTCATTTTAACAACAATATCAGCCCCGGTTAACAACTAAATCAGTCAGATTAACAACTAACGTTTTAATGAAAAATCTCAGAAAATGCCCTATGGCCCTTTTTGGTATGTGAAAGTTGTTGGGGACTTTTTTGAAATTTTGGGTCTTAATTGGCCCCTATATGAATTTTCCCTAAATTAAAAATTTATTTACCGTTGCATATACTTACGTGTGTAGTTGAAATAATGAGAGATGGTTTTGTTAGTTAGCCTTAATTTAAGTTCAAATCCAATATGCATGGGGACATCTGTTAGTTATTTTTAAAGCGTGATTGAATGTGACGACCGAATATGTCTCAGGACCTCTTGATTATTTTCCAGTTCGTGAATATAATAACATTTGTATATATAGTGGCGGATTTATAAATTTTAATGACGAGGAGTGAAAATTAAAAAATATTATATTATAAATAAAATTATTTGAGATACAATACAAACCTAATATATAAAAAATTGAAAGAAATATATTAAAATTAAGATCACTTCATTTGACTCTAATAGTCAAAGTTAACGTTTTGGTATTTTTTCCCAACTTTTGAGAACTTATATGTACTTTTACACTTTTGAAAAATATATGGTGTTAAGCGCACCTTGAGCAAAAATTTATAAGTATTTTTACATATTCACCTTAGATTTTCAAAAAATAAACGGGATGGGTTTCTCTCTTACGAGGAAAAGATCCTCTTTCAAAATAAATAGGATTAGTTTAGTGTAGGTGAAATTAATAAATCGTACCAATAATGAAAGTTTTTTAGAAAAAATAAAAAAAGTTTCCAATTTTATTTTTATGTTAATTTAATATCTTTTATTACGTTTTTGTTTTATTTGACCATCACTTACTTTTCACTAACCCAGGCCACACCGTTTTGTTATGAGGACCAAGTTTGAAATGTTGACCTAACGCTATATGGGTTTGAAGTATGAAGGCAGCCGCACTATTCATCGTCATCTTCACCATCGTGCACCTTTCCTTCTTCATCAATATGAACCAGAGTGACTTAGCGAGAATCAGAGAGAGAACTTGTTCTTCTTCTTCTTCAAATTTCCGTCGACGAAAATCTGAGTGACGATGAAAGGAACTCTGATTTGCCGTCTCTTTTGTTTGAATCTTTTTCTGCTTCTTCTCCGATTTACATTTTATATATATAATATTTTTGTTCCTTAAAAATTTATGGGGGGAGGCGGCCACCCCTCACCCCCATGTAGGTTTGCCTCTGCGTATATGTGCCAAAAACAACATTAATTCATCATTTTAGAAAATGTTTATACATCATAATATTTTTACTTTATTATAGATACAATGTAATCTATATAAGTCGGTGTTTATATAATGATTTGAAGGGAGGACGTGTTTACCTCAGAACCTGTTTGGTACAAAGAATTGGCAAAAGTTTCTGGGAACATAACAGAGTTCCCACGCACAAAACTGTTTGACGCACAAGCTTCCAGTCACACCGAGTTCCCGCCTGACACCATCTTTCCACAAACGTGGGAAATCGAAATCCCTCTAAAATTGGAGGGATCTTCAAATCTTCCCGAGAGAGTGAATAATTGGAACAAAAAAGCCCCTCTAAACCAGATGCGAGCGAGGATCTAGAAGAAGGAGGAGCCGAAGAAGCTTGAGACAACAGTGGAAGTTTGAATCAAAGGATTGGGTTTTAGCCGTCGTTGGCCGATGCCCTGTGTTGATTTTTTTTTCCTTTGGCCAAAGCCGATGCCCTTGTTGATTTTTTTTTTTTTTGGCAAAGCCGATGCCTTATGTTCATTCTTTGGTGTCATCGTACGTATTTTGTGGGTTAATAAATGAGAGAGGTAGCTGGAATAGGGCATTAGGTTATTCCTCTACATGCGTCTCTGTTTAGCTTATGTGTTCTGGTGGTCAGGTTTTCTGTCTATAGGGTTGTGAAATTGCTGATGTAACCCTCAAGTCACTGTCAGATTTTACATTCGAACCCAGGTGATTTGGGGCCTATTACGTTCGAACATAACTTTTTCATTCGAACGTCCAAACGAATATAAGGGCATTTTAGAAATTTCGCCTCACCTTCCCACTTAATCAACACCCAATTCTTCATACCAAATAATTTATTTTCCCTCAACTTAAGTTTTCTTCCCATGTCTACCAAACAACTCAACTTTTTAAGTTTCCTCTTAATATTCCATTCCATTTCTTTTCCTCCTTTAAGTTCATTTCACTCCTTAAATCTTCCTCGTACGAAACGAGCCCTCAAAGTTTTGTGCATGTATCTAATAATTAACCAAGTGAATGAACATATTTTTTCCCCATCTTCTAGCTATGAATTTTTGCCACACGTATAATTTTACTATTTAGATTATTTGTTGCATAAAATTACTGTATTCAAATAAATATATCTTTCACCCAAAAAAATTAGAATTAAGGTTAATTTTTGTCTCATAAACTGTAAAAAAAAATCTCAATTCTACCTCGAAAGTTTGTTTTGGAGTAATGTCATTCCCAAAGTTTTAAATCACAACAATTTCGCCATAGCTGTTATATCAATATTGTTTGTTGACACGTGGACAATTGTTAGGGCAAAATTGATGCGATCTATAAACTTTTAAGGTAATATTATTCTAAAAAAAATTAGGAAAGAATTGAGATTTTTTTGACTTCGTACAGAACAAAAATAGACTTTGACCCAAAAAAATTAATTTCTACTATTTATTCAATGTATTGACTAAAAAATACCCATAAACAAAAGTCACTACGTGAAACAAGGTGGGGATATTTAAAGGAAATAGTGTTGTTGTGAGAGAATTGTAAGAATTAAAGTTATGTGTTGATCTTTAATCATATTTATATGCACGGTTCTAATTTCAATCTTGATATTTAAATGATGCAAATCAACGGCAACATCTCATCATATCAGAAAATAAACAATAGGATAATGTGTTCAATTCACTCACCATTTCAAACACTACACGGGGGTGAATAGACAATGTATAGGCTTAGAATCGAGATATGAGTATTTAAAAGTAACTTTTAAAATATGATTTATTATATTCTCTACAATGTAAATATGTATAAGAATTATATCTCAACTTATGTAAACGTATTCATAATAAGCAATTTCAAATAAGAATAAATACATTTTTTGGTCCATGACAAAAAACACGCACCCCATTTTAGTCTCTGATAAAAAAATTTCCTTTTTAGTCCATAAAAAGGACGAATAAGGGTCGATTGATGGACATTTTGATCCCTCACAAATTTCCAAAATGTCCTTTTTAGTCTCATAAAAATGACGAATAAGGGTCGGTTTTTTTGTCAGGGACCAAAAGGGGGTCCGTGTTTTTTGTCAGAGACCAAAAAGAATATTTACTCTTCAAACAAACACAAGAAAAATAGAACAATGCTCGAACGAGTCCAATATAAAATTCAACTGAAACCCTCAAGTAGAATTCAAAACTAACTAATAGAATGCGGGAAACTACTCCTCCCTTCAATACTAAATACTCCCTCTGATCCTAATTATAAGACCTAGTGACTTTTTAGAAAGATTAAAGAATCTAATTAAATTACTTTAGAGTATTTTTATTTTTTTCTTCAAACTAATTTGTTTAACTAATAAACTAATATATAATCTAAGGATACACAACCTATGAAATGATTAAGTAACTTATTTAGCTTCCTTAATCTCTCCAAAGAAAGTGAATTAGGCTTTATAATTAGGACCAGAGGTAGTATAAGATAGGGTTGACTTTCTTTTGAGATATCGAAAAAGTTAATTAAATTACTTTAATATATTTATATTTATAATTTTTTCTTCGAAATATTTTACTTAACTTATAAATTGATATATAATCTAATGATATATGATATGATTAAGTAACTTACTCCCTCCGGTCCTAATTATAGGAGCAAATTTTGGAGTTGGTTTTGGTCCTATTATAAGAGCAATTTTTAACTTTTGTCAATTTTTTCCTATAATACCCCTATTTATAGTTATTATTAGGAGCATTTATATATGTGTGTACATATATGTATACCTGTGTTTATGTGTGTCAATATATATATGTGTGTGTGTGTATGTGTGGGCGCGCGCGCACATATATATAAACATATATGTGTGTGTGTCTATATATGTATGTATGCATGTGTGTAGATATATGGGTGTGTTTGTCTTTATGTATGTAGATAGATCTATATGTATACACATGGCTATATATAAAAAGCAATTAATATACATATATACTAAATTAATATGTCATGGATGTCGCAAATTAAAAATACTTATAATTAGGATAACTTGTGTCATTTTAAATTTATATAAGGACATTTTAGGAAAATGAGTAAAATTAACTAATTTAACTCCTCTCCTTAATTCTCCTAAAATCGGTTAAATTGCTCCTATAATTAGGATAGGAGGAGTATTTTTTATTATATAAGGAAGTGGATAATAAAGCTGTCGCTTTCAAATGTGAATGGCAGCTGAAAATGATAAAGATGGGGCAACGTCCCGTCAGGCTACGTTCTCTAGGAAAGCGGAAGCCTGCCAAAGTTGGCATTATAAATAATAGCAAGACATTCGTACACATCCAATAAATAAAATATCTATACGAGTACATCTCAGTTATAAAACCACTGCTCTATATTAACATGGGTGTATTTAAAATTTAAGATGTACTCCTTCCTATCTTAATTATAAAACCGTATTGATTTTTGTTAAGATATTAAAGAAGTTACTTAATCATATCATATCATATGTTTTTTAGACAGGGATGGAACTTGAGATAAATATTTGGGGGGCAAATGTATACTCATTAACTAATTAAAAAGAAAAAATATTTGGGGGGCCAAATGTATAAATTTTTGGGACAAATGTATAAATTTTGGAGTCAAATGTATAAAAATAATATAATTTTCATTAAATATTTGGGATAAAAAAAAATTGGGGGGGCCATGGCCCCCACCTATCCATGAGAAGCTCTGTCCCTGTTCTTAGATTATATATTAGGTTATTAACAGAGGCGGATCCAGAAAAATAATGAGGAGGGCACCATTGGCAAGGGATGCGGCGGCAGCACCCCCGAAATTTTTTTTAAAGGAAATTTTTAAACGCATTAAAAAATAAAAGAATATAAACAAAAAAAAAATATTCATGAAATCAAGTGAATACTGATGATGTAATAAGAGGGGCAATTATTATAAAACCTGTCATTTAAAAAAGTAAGACTAAGTGCTGTTAGAAATGCAGTTATATAAATTATAATGAAAGATGGAGACTCAATAAGTTCAAGTACTTATATTTTAATAAAAATAATATATTACAATAAAAATAATTACAATGCCATCTTTCAAAACTTTATTTTTTGGAATTCCATCATAATTGCCTTATTATCAATGCTATCAAATATATCTTTTTCAATATAAGACACTAAACAATCATTCATCTCACATCCGATTATGAAGTGCAATATTGATGTATTAAGAGTAGACACTAAACAATTATGCGATCATTTAAATATGTGTTTATTTATTTTAAGTTTCCCAAATTTAGTGCCCCCCTTCTCCTATACCTCGGTCCGCCAATGGTTATTTATCAAACTAATTAGTTTGAAGAAAATATAAAAATACTTGACAAATTTTGGTGCTCATCACAATAAGCAGTTAAGCGCTAAGAGCTCATTTGCTCTACATATATACATTTAGATCTAACTTAAATGGTTAAGATTGAATTTATTTTACTTTTACATCTTTTTAAAAAAAAAATATTTTAATATGTTTTAAATCTGAAATAAAGATAATATTTTAACTGCCATTTTTTTTAAAAAAATAAAATATTTTATTTAAAATCGGAACTATTAAATTTCTATTTGAGTTCTGTGTCCCTTACGACAACAATTAGCTATTAGTGCTTGTTATTTTGATGAGTATCTGAAAATGGTTCAAACTAGACATAAACCAATGATACAAATCAACTTTCAGACCATAAAACAAACCAATAAAAGAAGAACCAGCATCCCCATATTTAAGCATGAAACTCAAAGGCAAAAATCAACCCATCCAGTCGCACATAAGCGCAATTTAGTGATAAAGGCTGCTGAAGACAGACCTGATGTCTCCACAACCTACGAGAGAGGCATGACCCACTTAAAGAAATTTCAGTAACCCAATCGACCACTGGATTTGCTTATATGAAAATTAATTGCCACTATTTATTCAATGTATTGACTAAAAAATACCCATAAACAAAAGTCACTACGTGAAACAAGGTGGGAATATTTAAAGGAAATAGTGTTGTTGTGAGAGAATTGTAAGAATTAAAGTTATGTGTTGATCTTTAATCATATTTATATGCACGGTTCTAATTTCAATCTTGATATTTAAATGATGCAAATCAACGGCAACATCTCATCATATCAGAAAATAAACAATAGGATAATGTGTTCAATTCACTCACCATTTCAAACACTACACGGGGGTGAATAGACAATGTATAGGCTTAGAATCGAGATATGAGTATTTAAAATTAACTTTTAAAATATGATTTATTATATACTCTACAATGTAAATATGTATAAGAATTATATCTCAACTTATGTAAACGTATTCATAATAAGCAATTTCAAATAAGAATAAATACATTTTTTGGTCCATGACAAAAAATACGGACCTCATTTTGGTCTCTGATAAAAAAATTTCCTTTTTAGTCCATAAAAAGGACGAATAAGGGTCGATTGGTGGACATTTTGATCCCTCACAAATTTCTAAAATGTCTTTTTTAGTCCCATAAAAAGGACGAATAATGGTCGGTTTTTTTGTCAGGGACCAAAAGGGGGTCCGTGTTTTTTGTCAGGGACCAAAAAGAATATTTACTCTTCAAACAAACACAAGAAAAATAGAACAATGCTCGAACGAGTCCAATATAAAATTCAACTGAAACCCTCAAGTAGAATTCAAAACTAACTAATAGAATGCGGGAAACTACTCCTCCCTTCAATACTAAATACTCCCTCTGATCCTAATTATAAGACCTAGCTGACTTTTTTAGAAAGATTAAAGAATCTAATTAAATTACTTTAGAGTATTTTTATTTTTTTCTTCAAACTAATTTGTTTAACTAATAAACTAATATATAATCTAAGGATACACAACCTATGAAATGATTAAGTAACTTATTTAGCTTCCTTAATCTCTCCAAAGAAAGTGAACTAGGCTTTATAATTAGGACCAGAGGTAGTATAAGATAGGGTTTACTTTCTTTTGAGATATCGAAAAAGTTAATTAAATTACTTTAATATATTTATATTTATAATTTTTTCTTCGAAATATTTTACTTAACTTATAAATTGATATATAATCTAATGATATATGATATGATTAAGTAACTTACTTCCTCCGGTCCTAATTATAGGAGCAAATTTTGGAGTTGGTTTTGGTCCTAATTATAAGAGCAATTTTTAACTTTTGTCAATTTTTTCCTATAATACCCCTATTTATAGTTATTATTAGGAGCATTTATATATGTGTGTACATATATGTATACCTGTGTTTATGTGTGTCAATATATATATGTGTGTGTGTGTGTATATGTGGGCGCGCGCGCACATATATATAAACATATATGTGTGTGTGTCTATATATGTATGTATGCATGTGTGTAAATATATGGGTGTGTTTGTCTTTATGTATGTAGATAGATCTATATGTATACACATGGCTATATAAAAAGCAATTAATATACATATATACTAAATTAATATGTCATGAATGTCGCAAATTAAAAATACTTATAATTAGGACAATTTGTGTCATTTTAAATTTATATAAGGACATTTTAGGAAAATGAGTAAAATTAACTAATTTAACTCCTCTCCTTAATTCTCCTAAAATCGGTTAAATTGCTCCTATAATTAGGACGGGAGGGAGTATTTTTTATTATATAAGGAAGTGGATAATAAAGCTGTCGCTTTCAAATGTGAATGGCAGCTGAAAATGATAAAGATGGGGCAACGTCCCGTCAGGCTACGTTCTCTAGGAAAGCGGAAGCCTGCCAAAGTTGGCATTATAAATATTAGCAAGACATTCGTACACATCCAATAAATAAAATATCTATCCGAGTACATCTCAGTTATAAACCACTGCTCTATATTAACATGGGTGTATTTAAAATTTAAGATGTACTCCTTGCTATCTTAATTATAAAACCGTATTGATTTTTTTTAAGATATTAAAGAAGTTACTTAATCATATCATATCATATGTTATGTATTTTTAGACAGGAATGAAACTTGAGATAAATATTTGGGGGGTAAATGTATACTCATTAACTAATTAAAAAGAAAAAATATTTGGGGGGCCAAATGTATAAATTTTTGGGACAAATGTATAAATTTTTGGGACAAATGTATAAATTTTGGAGTCAAATGTATAAAAATAATCTAATTTTCATTAAATATTTGGGATAAAAAAAAATTTGGGGAGCCATGGCCCCCACCTGTCCATGAGAAGCTCCGTCCCTGTTCTTAGATTATATATTAGGTTATTAACAGAGGCGGATCCAAAAGAATAGTGAGGGGGGCACCATTGGCAGGGGATGCGGCGGCAGCGCCCCCGAATTTTTTTTAAAGGAAATTTTTAAACTCATTAAAAAATAAAAGAATATAAACAAAAAAAAATATCAAAAAAAATATTCATGAAATCAAGTGAATATTGATGATGTAATAAGAGGGGCAATTATTATAAAACCTGTCATTTAAAAAAGTAAGACTAAGTGCTGTTAAAAATGTAGCTATATAAATTATAATGAAAGATGGACACTCAATAAGTTCAAGTACTTATATTTTAATAAAAATAATATATTACAATAAAAATAATTACAATGCCATCTTTCAAAGCTTTATTTTTTGGAATTCCATCATAATTGCTTTATTATCAATGCTATCAAATATATCTTTTTCAATATAAGACACTAAACAATCATTCAATCATTCATCTCACATCCGATTATGAAGTGCAATGTTGATGTATTAAGAGTAGACACTAAACAATTATGCGATCATTTAAATATGTATTTATTTATTTATTTATTTTAAGTTTCCCAAATTTAAGGGGGGGCACTTGCCCCCCTTCTCCTATACCTCGGTCCGCCAATGGTTATTTATCAAACTAATTAGTTTGAATAAAATATAAAAATACTTGACAAATTTTGGTGCTCATCACAATAAGCAGTTAAGCGCTAAGAGCTCATTTGCTCTACATATATACATTTAGATCTAACTTAAATGGTTAAGATTGAATTTATTTTACTTTTACATCTTTAAAAAAAAAAAAAATTAATATGTTTTAAATCTGAAATAAAGATAATATTTTAACTGCCATTTTTTTAAAAAAAATATATATTTTATTTAAAATCGGAACTATTAAATTTCTATTTGAGTTCTGTGTCCCTTACGACAACAATTAGCTATTAGTGCTTGTTATTTTGATGAGTATCTGAAAATGGTTCAAACTAGACATAAACCAATTATACAAATCAACTTTCAGACCATAAAACAAACCAATAAAAGAAGAACCAGCATCCCCATATTTAAGCATGAAACTCAAAGGCAAAAATCAACCCATCCAGTCGCACATAAGCGCAATTTAGTGATAAAGGCTGCTGAAGACAGACCTGATGTCTCCACAACCTACGAGAGAGGCATGATCCACTTAAAGAAATTTCAGTAACCCAATCGACCACTGGATTTGCTTATATGAAAATCCACTCACACGGCAATTTTTTAAACTTATCGTATTTTCATTCCCACAGCTAGTCAGGATCAGTTTAACCATTAGTTAATCGAATATGCTAGTTTAGCATGCTCATGTTGCTCAAAAATCAAAACTAAACTTTAATTAAACTATAAAGACAAACAATGATGTTAACTATGAAATTTACCAACGACAAACTTAGCTTACAAACAATTATGGTATTTTATTAGTAGTTTCTTTACCTCCCTATTTGTATGATATATAGAAAAATATCTTTAAGATCCCAATAAAAAAAATAATATCAAGAAAGTCTGGTTGATAAGTTATAAAGTTTTTCTAATACCAATATTAAGGTTAATAATATATGTTTCCTTAAAATAAGGATGTTTTCCAATGTCACGCCTCCGTTTAGGAGACGTGTTATTTTTACGTAAAGAATTCACAAGAGTGAGATTATCGATCAGACTCAAATATAACTTTGTGCATTTTTAGCTAATTTAAGATGTGCATATTGAAAGGCATACAACATGGCAGCACATTCTGCATCCTGAATGGAAACTGTGCTGCGCATTCTATGTGAGCTGAACTCAGGCTGATTATCTGGTGCGGAGCCTCCTGAGTTTTATACTTTCCTTATCCCTCAAAGTTAAGGGTCTGTTTGGTTCGATGAAGGGGAGGAGAGATGAGGGATTTTAATGGAGGGGATGGGACGGAAATAAATGCATTTTAATATTACTTTGATTGGGTTGATGAGAGAGGAGAGGGGTTGAATTTTAATGTTACATTGTTTGATTGTTTGGTTCACAAGGAAAATGGAGGGAAAATCTTTTTAGGGGAAAACACTTCTCATGTTGTTGTAGGAAAAATGTTTTCTCATGTCACACACAATGGTGGGACCCACATATATATATAATGAGCATTATATATATATGTGGGTCCCATCATTTCATATGTGTGTAGGGATCTTCTTTTTCTCATGCAACATGAGAAGTTTAAACCCCATCTTTTTATATAGACAAATTTACCCTTATTTTATTTAAGGGTTTATTTTCAAACATATTTAATAAAATAAAATTGTATAATATATAGTATAAGAATTAAATTTTACAATTATCAAAATTAAATAAATAGAATTACAATAACGTTTTCTCATATATATATATATATATGTGTGTGTGTTAGCAATGTTATGAAAGAAAGAATAAAATAAAAAGCCTAAACCCCAATTTCCAAAAAGCCATTTTTAGAATCAACGCTTCCACTGTGCCAAAACAACAAAAGCTGTATTGTCATAACAAGAAAAAACCTCATCGTCCCCCTTCCTTTCTGACCACCACAGAATAATTTTGGTATGATTTTGAATGCAACAGAGAAGGGAAATGCCTTGTCAAGCAAGCAGTGTGTTTGACTTGAGGGGAGAGAATGAGAGGAGAAAGAAAATTTATATCTTTTTTTATCGAATTGCCCAATGCATATGAAATAAAAATTTGTCACTGCTTGCCGATTAGCGGCTTCTTGCACGAATCATCAATGGCAGCATGACACTCAAACAGAACAAAACCGAAGAACCCACAAGCAAGGAATTAAAGAGGTAGGGAAAATAGTTGTTGCTTGTCTTGTCAGTTCTATTTTTGATGGCCTTTTTTCTTATATTTATTGAATACTATTGCTTGTCTCTTGTCAATTGTAGGTGGTTGTCTAATAATTAAATATCCTTAACCACCTCTTTTTCATAGGCAATGTGGTCTCCTTCTTCCCTTTAGACCAAACACACCATAAATGCGATCAATTCTTCCTCATGTGATCTATTAAAGACTGCAGTGCTCTACACTCCTCTTATTTTGCTAGTGCTGACACAAGTAGTTGCCACCAACCTCAACTTCATCAAAATCACCTGTGAGTAGGGGTGAAAATAGGCTAGGCCCCCTATCAGAGGCTTACGGCCTAGCCTACTTTAAGCCTAACCTGACCTATTTAGTAAATAGGTTAGACTCAGGTTTAGGCCTAATGTCAGGCCTATTTAGGTAAACAGGCCTGGCCTATTTAGTTTTTTTTTTTATAAATGTTTTATCATGTATAATTATATATAATTTAATATAAATTAATTTTTAGATTATTTATAAAATGAATAACTTATTTTTAACCTTAAATTTCACATTTCTCCATTTATCAATGAGTTTAACCTTTTCATTCATCAATTGATCACATATACTTCTCTTCTTTTTTATCGCTCGAGGTGGCAATGCTAGCTCACTCCTCCTCCATTGATTTACATCATTTGATGTAACATAAAAATTGCATTAAGTTTATTTTAGTGATGCCTAAATGAAAATGATCTAAATAGGTGGAGTTTGTCTCATTTTCTACAAAAAAAAAAAGAAAAAAAAAAGAGGTAAAATCTAGTTTTACATGCCACTTGTCGTGCTTGGTTGATTTTAAGAAATATATCTTCTTAGTCAATAAATGATTGATTTGTCTTATTCATACTTCCTCAAACAATTGATGTCACTAGGTGTTATTTTCTTTCACTTACTAACTCTTTTATTTTATATGAGAATGAATCCTTAAACTTTTTAGATATAACGTAGGCATTTAAATAGACTTGATGAATTATATATGAACTTAGATGCATATGCTTTAGAACTACGTAAAGACCTACATTTTAAGTAGAACTTAAATAGCTTTAGGCCTTACTGCAGCCTTTTGAAGGCTGCGCCTAAAAAAACCTACACACAGCTGCGCCCTGCACTCGAGCTTTGAATTTTCGTCATAGGCCCAAGCCTATTTAGTTAAAACCTAGTTTAGCCTAGCCTATTTTCACCCCTACCTGTGAGGGAGACTTGAGAAACAAAGGAAGCTGAAGAGGTGAGAGAAGAGGAGTTCGGCAGTGGTGATGAAGAAATAAGAGGGACAAATGTTGGCAGAGCTCAATGGGGGCAGAAAGTGACAAGGGGTTTTTGGAAATATCAAAAACATCTGCAGGCAAAATGGTTTGCACATAACAAAATATTACCCCACCCCTCCAAATCCCCTAGTTTGAGAGGAGGGTTAGGAAGAGAGGGGAGAGAAAATCTTTAAAAAATTTCTCTCCCCTCACAAAAAAATTTGCATGGGAGGGGAGGTAAAGTGGCCCTTAATGTCCGAATCTGACTTGGTTGCTGGTCTTTTGTTTTTTGTTTTTAATAAAAGAACACTGCAGCACATTCAGGCATAAAGACTGAGTCAGCTTCAATGATTTCCACATGGCCGATCCAATAATGGAAAAAGCTGGTCGGCTAACATATGTTTTATGTACCTAACCCACCACTGTTAAATGACTAGCAAAGCATACTTTCCACCTATCCTGTAAACCACTAACAAACCTATATTTACACTTGTCAGAAAGAGCATTAGTGAGCAAAAGACATACCCAACTTCACTTTTTGGTCCCTCTCTACAATTTCATTCCTACTCAATTTTTAATATAATATATATTTACTTGATTTCATTCGATCAAAATTTAAAAAGCTAGTTAAGTTAAATAATATGATATATATTTTTAAAAATACTTTAATCATCTTTCTTAATTTCTTCAATCTCCCTCACCCTTGATTATTATTGAAGAAATATCAATAAGAGTAAATCGAGAAAATATTAACAAATATAAAATTATATCTTATATTTAGAATTAATATCAACTAACTTTCTACTTTTATAAGACTAAAGAAAGTGATAAACTAATAAAGTCGCATTCTTAAATCCTTAACAACCCGTTTGGTTGAAGGAACTGGTGGCAAGGGAAAACAACTTAACAAAGTTCCCAGCCTTAAACGTGTTTGGCGCAGAGAGTTCCTAAGAACCAAAATTCTTGCCCAGCTGAAGTACAATTAAAAGTGGGAAGATGGTTCCCACAAATAATGGGGAATCAGTTTCCCTACTTATTTTTAGGATAGGTAGGGAGAGCTCTTTTCATCTGGATCGTCCAGATGGGATCTGGATGGTCCAGATTTAATTTTTTTTTTTACTTTTTATTTTTTAAAAGATAATTATTTTAATGGGTAGAAATCTAAAATAAAGTAAATATAATTTTTCAACTAACATATTTTTTTAAAAATGATATTTTCATTTAAAAAATAACAATTAAAAAGAAATTAAATCTGAACTGTCCAGGTCAAATCTAGACAACCCAGATTTAGAAGAGCTTTCCCTACCTATCTTAGGATAGATAGAGAAACTCATTCCTATAATGGTGTGATCTCAAAGTTCCCATCATGAATAGTGAAAGCAAATGACATATTTTCCTCTTGAAAAGTTGTTAAAAGCAGTGAGTTGGGGGAGTAGAAGTCACTGTCGGAGGCGTTCTGTTCAGCGAAAAAAGCGATAAGTGTCGACGTTGCAGTTGTAAGCGAACAGAATTGGAGTGGGTGTTGATGAAATTTGGGAAATTACATGCATATCCCAAGAACTATTAATAAATACAATTAGATCCCTTGAAATCATTAAATTACATAGAAGTCCCTAGAGACTTTTTTGATATTATTTGTATTAACACCAAGAAATGTCATATTTACAACAACAAATGTCATATTTACAACAACATTTAAACACCTGACCATTTACAACAACAAAAGCCATATTTACAACAGAAAGTGTCATATTTACAACAACATTTAAATACCTAGATTTTGTTTTAAACTCAAGTCCCTAAACGTACACAGAAAAATGTTATATTTACAACAGGAAGTGCTATATTTACAACAAAATTTAAACTCTGACCATTTACAACAAAAAAGTCATATTTACAACAGGAAGTGTCATATTTACAACAAAATTTAAACCCTAAACGTACAGAGGTCATTAAAGGCTATATTTACAATAAAATTTAAAATCTTGATATTTACAATAGAAAAAACCATATTTACAACAGGAAGTACTATATTTACAACAAAATTTTAAAACCTGTATTTTGTTTCCATACAAATAATATTAAAAAAGTATCTAGGGACTTTTGTGTAATTTGGTGATTTCAAGGGACCTAATTGTATTTATTTCTGGTCATTGGGACCTGCACATGATTTTCCCATGGAATTTCATTGCGCATTTTATCTGAACGTTTCTAGTGACATATGAGTTCGGTTTTGCATTTTTTTTTCCTTTCCAAAAACCTTCCAAACACACAAAGTAGCGTTTGGTAAGTTTCTTTGTTTTGCTTGTGGTATCGTGCTTGTGCTTGCAAGTTACGTTGATAGACAGAGTGAGACACACACACATGACCAGTTTGATTGTTATGGAGAAGGCGAAAGTATGCTCTGTTTCATAATTTTAGAAGAAGGGTAGATCAAGAGATTTAGTGATGAGTCGTTTGTTTTGTTATACTTATTTTGCTTCATACTCCTTATGTATTTCAGTTTCAGTAATGAAACTTGTCATGTTCGTTGTGCCCTTTTCGTTTCAATGATCTCAAATTTTCAGCTCATTCATTTTTCATCTCACATCATACATTACATTATAATATTCATATATGTTGGCTATCAGCATTTTCTCCTGCATTTGTTTCTTGAGATATTCACATACACTCCACTATCATTAAAACAATAAATTAAACTTCCGAACTGAAGCAAATGCACAGAATTTAATTACGTTTAACTTGTAACTACACAACACAGTTATACCATATTACATTTGCATTCTTCCATAGACCAAAACAAAAGGACATGAAAAGACCAATCCAGTGCCCACTTTCATGAGCAGAACAAACATTACTTCAATGCCTTGCAGTAATCAAGTAATCATTATTATGTAGCACGCCTGAACTTCTCTGCAAGAGCTGTGAGAACTCTTCTTGCTCAATTTCATTGCTTTTTCCCTTCGCCGATGCCCTGTACCAGCAACAAAATTAACATTCTCTCCCTGAGTAACTTCCATTTCAAAAAAATCTCCCACCTCAATTTAAATTTTCCATTCCTCCAGCATGCCACCCAACTGGATAATCCTCCCATCTCCGCAGTTCTTCACGCCTCAATCGCCAACTACTACGGTAGGATTCATCGCCAGGGCACAGCTCTGGACGCGTTCTTCTTTGATTTTTTAAAATAAATTAATAAACACATTTTTCGTTTTAATTTTTTATTACTTACCTTTAAGGGCAAATTGGGTATTTCACTTTTACTTCCCATTTGCCTCCCTCTATTTTCTTCAAATCAAACAACCCATCGTACTCAACCCATATTCTCTCCTCCCTCACAATTTTTTTTTGGTCAAAGGAGATTCTATTAATAAATTTTAAAGAAGTAATGGTTACAAAGAGAAGAAAAACAACAACCTAAGCCACAAACAACAAACAGATATAACAAGAACAAAACAAATACAACAGAAACAAAAAAAGAAAAAAGAAAACTAGAACCAAATAAACTAGCCACCATTCAATGACAAACCGGTATGCGAAGGATTATCAACACCAGTACTAGTCTTCTAAGCCTCTAAAGTTAGAAGAGATAGCAAAGCAAGTGTTAGTCGTGAAACCCACCCAATAGGGCACACCCCTTTATAAGTATCAACTGCAAGAAGATTCGCAGTACAGTTGCCCCCTCTCGGGGTAAAGGACAAGGAGAACCCAACCTTAAAAGATAAAAGATAAATAACATCTTAGATAATACTTCTACACCTTCAACAAACGGGGTTGGTACAAGTGGTAAGTGGCTTGTGTCGCTTAAGCAAAATCTCGAGTTCGAGCCTTGTGAATGCAAAAAACCCCCATTGGGAGACTCTCCCACCATAACCAGGTGCGTGACACGGGTCGAATCCGGATTAGTCAGGGCGAAACTCTGATGAACCGGGTGGGCAACCAAAAAAAAAAAAAAAACTTCTACACCTCCAATCACAAATCTGATGCCTCAACACGGGTCCTTTAACCAAATGGACTGTAATAAAGTCGCACTCACATGGATCATAAACACTCTAAACTCAGTTTTACTTATTGGGCTCCTGCAGCCCAATTCGCATCAAACACATATTTTAGAATGTTTCAAGTGTGAGGCTGTGTGTGTTTAAACTTTATAATTGGATTGCATAATGAGTGCTTAAATTATGGCACAAACTTATTTTTATCCAACTTCAACAGAACACGAGAGGAGTACTTAATTCACCAAAATTTTGTTGAGTTTTTTTTATTTATTTATAAGTAATTTTCTCTTTCTTGAAGTTGATCTTTATTATAAGTATTTCTTTTTTATATAAGAATGTAAGCTATTTTTTCCTTTTATACTTTTATTAAATACATATCTTTGTATTAATGAATCACTAATTCTCTTTCATTTAATCGTTTATTACTCACTCCCTCATATTTTTATATCCACTCACTCCCTCATATTTTTTACTCATTATCTCTCTTACGCTCTTTTCAAAAATAAAAACATATTTAAAAAAGATATAAAATTAATATTAGTGGGACCCACTCATTTTTATGTTTATGGTAAACAAAATACGTTGTCCCATTTTACGGGGATATTGATACTATTATGGCTACAATACAACTACAAGGCCTCTGGTAATTTCAGTATTTCACCACATTACATAAGAGGAAAGTTGGTAAAAAATTAGGAAATGTCTATTTTACCCTCAAAAGAAATTAATTCAAAATAAAATAATTTTTTTTTCCTAAAATATATTTTAAAAAAATATATTATTGTTAAGTTCGAACTTTTGAAGAAAAAAATTTCGCCAAATTCGAACTTTCCCGCCAAAATTGAACTTTCCTGAAGTTTGAACTTTCCCGCCAAGTTCGAACTTCCCGCCAAATTTGAATTTCAGGGGTAAATCTGTCAAAAAACCATCTTCCTGGGAAGATGGCAGCTTTCCTTCCATTTTCGGATGGAAAGCACGGGTTTTTTATCAGAATGATTTTTTGACTAAAAATAATGACCAAAATAAACCTCATTTCAAAGTATTTCCCTAACTAAGTCTTACGTGACTAAATGCGTGAGGGTTTAAAACGTGATAGCTAAGTTTCGTAATGTTTCCTTCTGGCGGAGGATCCCGCATGGCGAGACACGCTTGGACGGGTTACGCAACCTTGGTTGCGTGAGACTTGCCACGCAACCAAGGTTGCGTTGGAGTTCCTTACGCAACTTTGTTGCGTAACAAAGTGTCACGCAACCTTGGTTGCGTGACACTTTTGCGCAACCAAGGTTGCGTACACTCACACGGCAGGCCGCTCAGCGACCCCCTCCCCATTCCCATTTGCACCGACACCCCCGGTTTTTTATCGAATCATCCCCTCCTCTTCTCAAAACCCTCTTCCTTCTTCCATTTTCTTCCTTCTTCCCTTTTTTGTTATGTTTATTGTTTAATAAATATTGGATTTAACTCTTAATTAGATACATTAATTTATTATAGATATTTGTTATGTTTATTTTTTTGTTATGTTTATTGTTTAATAAATATTGGATTTAACTCTTAATTAGATACATTAATTTATTATAGATATTTGTTATGTTTATTTTTTTGTTATGTTTATTGTTTAATAAATATTGGATTTAACTCTTAATTAGATACATTAATTTATTATAGATATTTGTTATGTTTATTTTTTTGTTATCCTCATTTGGGTAATCTTCATGTACTGACCTCATAATGTGGAATGTCATTCCAAAACGGTGTAATATCTGCATGCTCACACATAATACAATTTATGTGAAAACAAGGTAACCAATAAAAAATAAAATATATAATCATTACCTCTTGATTCATCATCTGCATCACTATCATTCTGTTCATCGTCATTATCCAATAAAGTGTCTTCATCTTCTTCCTCTTGCTCCTCCTCATTGTCAAGTTCATTTAGCATATAGTCACTTTCTTCTCCATGCGCAACGGTTGATTGTGTTGACTATATAGAAATGACCGAATTTCATTCATTTGAATGGTGGATGGACAGAATTTTTCAAAGAGTTAGTAATGAATGATGAGGGCTATAAAGAAGCAAAGTGAAGAAGAGTTAGGAATGAATGAGGGCTAAAGAGAAGCAAAGTGAACAAGAGTTAGGAATGAATGAGTGAACAAAGAGAAGCAAAGTTGCTGCCGAACGCAAAGTGAAGATGAAAAGAGTGAATGAGTGACTATATAGAATTTAGAGGAGTCACGGGAGAATTTGAATTCACTCACGGGAGAAAAAACCACAGGTACGTTCTGGGATGGGAGCAGGTGGGGGAGCAGGCCTGTGAACTAAGTTACGTGAGGATTCCTCACGCAACTTAGCGTGAGGAATCCTCATTATTATATCTTCCACTGGACGACTCGGTCAAAATGACGGGAAATTCAAGAGTCAACTTCCGAGTTGCGAGTCGCCACTCACATTTGTGTCATGGATTGGGTCCAACGCCTGGCGAGTTAGAGGGTGTCCTCCTTTCCCCCACACATCGAACTCTCCTCCAAATCACAAAATTTCCAACCTCCGTTATCTCAGTCAAGGCGAAAACCATCTCCCGCACATAAGCTCTCTAGAGAGAAAGCGAGCGAGCCGCAAAATGTCTATGAAGCCGTCCGATTCGACGGAGAACATGGCGCTGCCGGTTACCGATCCTCCGAGGGATCAGGATGAAGGGAAGCTTTTCAATGGTTCCGCCATGACTAAACGAGGAGCCTACGCTGCAATCTCTTACATGTCCTGTGCTGGTACATTCATCAATTTTCCTTTTTGGTATTTCTTTATGATACTTTTGCAATTTTAAAAGCTCTTTATCCACCTTGTTTCTTCGAGTAATCCTAAGTTCCTAATATCGATTGTGGAAGATCGCTTTTCACCTGTAAGGTTGGAGCTGCATTGATTTTTAAGAATTTCTGAGTTTAGCGTGTCAATGTTTCAGTGTTTGAGAGCATTCAAGGGTGGTATTGGATAACCATAGAATAGAACATGTCAGTGATAGCAATCCTGAGAAAATTTGAAAGGAAAATCCAAGAATGAGTGAGAAGTTAAAAAATAGCTGTATCAGACTCTTACGTGGTTGGATTATCAGAGTTAGAGAGCATTGTTCCCCGGGGAATGTGTATATGATTTCTTCCCATATTGTAAACTTTAAGGAATATACTACACATGATAACTGCAAAGATATTTCAGGAGTTTCTTGAAATGAATAATCTAGGTTAAAGAAGTTCTAACAGATCCATTTTTGCACAACAAACCCGCTTAATTCTTGGTTTTTGGCCCTCCCTCTCCCTCTTGCAATCAGTTTATAGAAAAAATGTTATAAAAGGAAATGCGTCTGAATTATTGTCCATGAACTGGAAGAGAGAGTCAAGTGTTATTTCCGCCTTCTTAACTCTACCTTCCTATTGCTAATTTCCTTTGTAATGTGTCACTTGTGATATGTATGGCTTTCCATCCATCATATTGCTCATATTGCTTATTCGTTTCTGTTTTTGTTTCTTAGTGCTTTTGGTGTTGTTCAACAAGGCAGCTCTTTCATCTTATCACTTCCCATCTGCAAGTTTCATCACGCTTCTTCAGGTTGATCTTTACTGAATTTTCTCTTTGATCTTATTTTCTGTAAGTGAATTCATTTTATAATATTCCTAAGGCAAATTACAATACTTGAGTGATAATTATGTCTACTTTTCCCTCAAAGTGATGCATGCTTAAAACCCCATCCATCTCTTTCTATTGCCATCTGTCTTCAAAACCAAGCAAAATTTCATAAAAACACTTGCAATATTCTGCTCTTTATATGTTCCTTTGTATAAAGTATAAACAATCTAGAAATCAATTTCACCAATAATTCTAGTTTGGTAAATGATTTAATTCTTGGTCCTTATGCCTAAGTTCTCATTTCTTGAAGATAGAATGCCGTATATGTTGCTGCTTCAAAAAGGCATTCTTGACTACTGTCATTTATTCTTCCTTTTTTTTCATGCCGTATATGTTAATGCTGCTGCTTCAAAAATGCATTCTTGACTACTGTCATTTATTCTTTTCTTTTTTTTCCCTGTTGGTTTGCTCGATCTTTTCCTCCTCTCTTTTTGGTCTTCTATTTCTTATGTTGTCTCTGTTGCGCAGCTAACACTTTTATGTCCATTATTGTTAAGCAGAGTCTATATTGTAAGAGTTGGAGTTCCTTAAACTATGTTTTGAGGGATTATTCAACTTAGTTAAACCAAAACGCTAGTCTTCTACATGCATATCTTTAGGTAGAGGTAGAAAGAAATTGATATGACTTATGATTCTGAAAAGGTCTGGACTCGATGCAGCACCAACACTTCTATTTCCCATGTTGGCCTTTCATTTGAATTTAATTGGCACTTTTTAAAATTCTAAACGTAATCTTTACTTCCTCCTGTTGTAGCTGGTATGCTCTTGTTGCTTGCTCTATGTATTGAAGCGCTGGAGGATAATTTCTTTCAGAGCAGGTGAATCTTTGACTTCATCTGATACAGCAACAAAATTTGTATCACTGAAGACTTTGATACACGCTCTTCCTTTAGCTGGGACATATTTATTTTACATGGTATTTTCATCCTTCCCTTTGTTTAGAGGACAAATTTGTTCATCTTCTACTTCTTGAGTAGTTTTTATTTAATTGAATTATGTATTTATCCTTGAAAGATAGTCACGATGGAGTCTGTTCGTGGGGTAAATGTTCCAATGTATACCACCCTTCGGAGAACCACAGTGGTGTTTACTATGCTTATGGAGTATATTCTTGCAGGGCAGAGGTATACATCCTCTGTTGTTTTCAGGTAAATTACTTTCTCTCCAACACATGATGTGTCTTACAGTCTGTCATATCTCATTCCAATGAATCTTTGACTGAAATTTGGGTGACATGCCTGAGATATAGAATTTATTGAAGTTCATTATGGTTGTGGAAATAATCAACATAGATGCATTTTTAAGTTCTTTAGGGTTCAGGCCTTTGCTACCATTTATAATGGGACTGTATTGTTTGGACAGGTGATGAAAAATGAGTTTTAGAAACTTGATGATGATAAAAGAACAATTTAAGTTCAAAGGTGCATTTTAAGCATGCAGATGTATATTTTAGATGTGAAAAGAATCTGATTGATTACTTTATTCATCAATACCTTCTTTTTCAAGTGGCTGTATTTAGAAAACTCTTGGCCCTTGGCATTTGTTGAAATATTCACATGCTAAAGCATCATTAAACTTTGTGAAGTTGTTAGATTAAAAAATGGTGAATTATACCCCTGATTATGGTGGGGGTGTAGCACATAATGCTCATTTGATGCTTCCTTTATGCAATAATTTATTGAGCAACTAATGGAACTGAGGTATGATTTTCATGCTTGTTTGGCGGTGAACCTAGCATATGAATTTTATATGTGGTATTTTGGACTCTTTTTTAAATGCATGCTTGCCAGTAGACTTAGCATATATATTGACAAGCATCCCATGAAAATGACATCCTTGTTTGATTGCTTCCCCCCCCCCCTCTTTTTCTGCTCATTTTTGTTATAAAACAATAAAATCAAGACTAAAATTTTGAATGTTGATCTCCCTGATTTCTTCATTTGACTGAAATTTATAAGGTTGTTATCAGTGTTGGCTTGATTGTCTTTGGTGCATTTATTGCTGGAGCACGGGACTTGTCTTTTGATGCTTATGGCTATGCTATTGTTTTTTTGTCAAACATTAGCACAGCAATATATCTCGCAACCATAGCCCGTATAGGTTGTATTCCTTTACCTTTACTTTCCCCCATATAGTGAGAATTTATGTTGTTTCCTTTCAGTTATTTTGACATTTCCATATTGGTTTGTTATTATACTTTTTCTCAGGAAAAACCAGTGGTCTTAATAGCTTTGGCCTTATGTGGTGCAATGGTAAGCTACTAAGATTGTTGATTGTATATGAAATGGCCTTTAAACTTTCATTATACTTTCTGCTTTGTGGGAAGTGTGGTTCCATTATTTTCTTTCTCTGATTTGCAATACTTCTATTGTATTATAGGTATAATATGTGGACCAGTTTTGCTTATTTGGACATTAATTCGGGGTGACATGAAGATGGCAATCAATTTCCCCTATTTGTTTTCACCTGGATTCATTGTATGTTCTGCTTCCCATCAGATTTTTCCTCATTTGATTTCATGGTATCGGTCATCATCCTTGGTTATTGGCCTGATGAACATAGCCAATGCATTGCTAGAAAGCTAATCAGGAGTTTGGCACCCTCTATCTACAGTAAATAATGTGACAGACTTAATTAAACCACAACTCATGTAATTTGGTCGTTTGCACTTTGCCTTCCCATGCATGGGTTGTTCCATTAGAAGATTGCCACCTTGAGTGATTTTCCTCAAATATTGCTCATGGAATGGGCTATGTGGGGACTAAGTGTGAAGGGCCTTATCTGAGGTAGCATTATATATTCAGAGTATAAATGGACCATAGGAACGATGCAAGTCATTTCACACTTGGTTGATCAGTAATACTGATTTTCTTGTGAAACTTCACAGTTTCTCTTTTGACAGTAAATTTTATTTAGTTTTGTATTGTCAGTAGAACTTAACTTACCTTTTTGTTTTGGTGGGGGAGGGGGGATCCTGCCTCTGGCCATTATCTGTACATATCTAACAGTCTGTACCACGTCCTCGTCCTCGTCCTCGTCATCTGAATTTATATTCTTATATAAGGCGAGAATTTTTTACTTATATCCTGTGCATGTACGTTTTCAGCTATTAGAAATTTCCCCTTTCTTAATCATAAAGGGCAATGGTCTTCTTGATTATCAACTGGTTTCATGGCTACTTTCTTCTTCATGCATAGTGTAAGTTAGAAGGGAATATAATCTAAATAACTTGATTAATCATGTATAAAAGATAGTCTATATATACACGAGGGAGGAGCCTTAACATTTTTGGCTCTTAATGATAATTTCTAAATCTAATCCCTGATTTCTAGTGATTCTAATTGATTACACAGTAATTCTAATTGATTAATTTCAATATATTTCCTAACACATAGCAAGTTGTAGTTTTAATTTGCTTCTTTTGTCTGGGCAGGTCGTGTTGCTTTTTTCCTGCATATTGGCTTTCTTCTTGAATTACTGCATTTTTTTGAACACAACTCTAAATTCAGCCCTGACACAGACAATTTGTGGCAATCTGAAGGTTTGTTTGCTAATTTAATTGCTTTTCTTTCCATGCATGCTGCATCAATTCTCCCAGGTCGGTAATTATGATGCTCTAAGGCCTTTTTTCTCTGAGTTTTGGCGTTTTTGAATACTGCATTGCTTTTCTAGTGCGAGAATTATTTGTGTAGGACAGGAACTTTAGTGTTCAGTGAGGGAAATCTAAATATAGGGGGCAACAATTTGGTTTGTTAGAATTTTTTAAGTGAAGAAATTGACCTAAATTGGTGAATTTCTAGGTTCATTATTCTTTTATGGTCAGTTTTGTTTTCTTATGATGATCCAAAAAACGAATAATTGAATAAAAAGTATAATTAATATTTTAATATTAGTTTCTTCTGATCAATGTGCCTTAGTTGTGATACTTAGCGACTTTGTGATTCATCATGATAATTGGTTTTAATTGAGTATAGAATGCAAAGTCATCTCTTCTCTACAAAATTATTCTATACGTGTTCAGAATCAAATAATTTCCTCCAAACTCAGTGAATTGTTGTAAAATCTTGTTTATACTACATTGCCGTCCAGGATTTATTTACCATCGGACTTGGCTGGGTACTTTTTGGTGGGCTACCATTCGATGTTGTGAGTGCTCTTTTCTGATCAACATTCTCTTGCAAGCTGCAAGCTGGTGTATTTTTTCTGTTGCATCATATGATAGTTTATGTTCCGTTTTGATTGCAGTGGAATGTTGTTGGACAACTTCTCGGTTTTGCTGGCTCTGGATTATACGCCTACTATAAGCTGATTGGCAAATAACATGCTCAATTGCCATGTATAGTGGATCTATTTTACAGTGAAGGCCGGCCTTTAGAAAGTTGAAGAATATGAATTGAACTCATCTGTCAAAAATGCAAAATCTGGCTAATCTAAATTCTAAGGAAACTCTGCTTAGCGAGAATTTTGGCTGGCCGACATTTTTCGTGGGGGATCAAGACCTGCTGTCTTTTTCCTAGTAGTGTGGTCGCCATTTTGTATACATTTTTTTTTTAAATCTTTTGTTTGTATCAAGATGCTAACTTGCCATGCCATGCATGTTAGAACTGCTTAATCGGGTGAGAGAAGTTTTGGGCGTGGGAAATAGTTTAGCGCAGCCCGAATGGTTCAATATGCAGGGCAAGTCCGCAAGAGGAAGGGGATTAGGCCAACTTCCATATTTATCTTAAATGCTCGTTTTGTATTCCATATGGAGCTTCAGGACAGAACATAGATGAGAAGCTGATATTCTACTGTATTGTTTTTTGAAACGAGATAATCGATCCGTTCACATATCATTTGTCGCTGTAGGATGCTCTCACAACATAGCCCATTGATGACATGCTGACAGCTTCTCCAGAGTTACCTGTATGGCCCACTTGCCATAGTGGTTGTAGAAGTGGTTTTTATTTCTGATAGGCTTTTTTCTGTTAGACTTTTCCTAATGTGATTTGTATTTGGGATAGCGGTGGCAAAAGTGGTTTCAGACTTGAAGCTTGGTTATGTGGCTTCACAAAATAAATAGCTTCAGACTTTGAAGCTCATCAAATATCAAATAATGAAGTTACCTCAAACACTCAATAATTATCAAGTTTTTATTTTTGCTGGGCTGACAATGGACTTTTTTTAGCTTCAGAAACTATGCCAAACAGACCCTAAAATGAAATTGTGCCAATCTGAAAATCTGAAGAAAACTTACTCTAATTGAACACAAGTATTCTACATTATTCGATACAATATACACAACAGATGGCAAAATTCAGCTATTGAACCTGAAGTGAAAATCAAGAGGTGCAAAATACCCTCTGAATTTCACCAGAAGCATCTGAGACAATATGGAGGTTGAGCTTATAGTGACTTTATATGCCGAGAAAAATAAGGGAAAAGGTGGGAGTTTACTAGTCTACAAAGCAAGTCCGTTCACTACGTATGCGGGTTTACGGGAACAAAACCAGCCCCCCTCACAAGCTCCTCGGTCAAAGCAGAGAGTCGAGCAATTTCCGTTTTCACCTCTCTAAAAACTTCAACGTCCTCAATCGCAAAGTTATTTGGTAACACAGGGATGTGATTATCGACCTCAAGACTAAGGCCGGCATTATCCAAGAGTTGCCTGCTCATTTCTGCAAGTTTATTGAGAGCATTGGTGGCGGCATCTACTTCAAGCTGTGCTGCCTCAAGCCGAAGCTTCTCAATACCCAAGTCTCCCATACTTTTGTCACCAATTCTCTCCTGAGCCAAAGCATAAAGCCGTTGCAGGTCATTAGCATCATCGTTCAGCTCTTCCCTCACTTTCTTTAACTCTTGCTCTTTTTCATCCATTCTTGCAAGAGTCATTTCGAGTTCCTCGTCTTTTACTGTTAGAGCTCTCTCCGCTGCAAGAACTTCCATTTCCTTTGTTTTCAAGCTCTCTTTTGTGAGTTCAAGCTCTTTCTCGAGCTGTTTTTGAAGCCACCTGAATTCATTAGGTGTCTCCAATAATAGCTGCAGTGGTTCATTGCCCATTTCATCCGGTAATCTGAAAGAGTTAATCTCTTCAACCTTGGTGGAACTAACCAGTGTTTCTGTGAGTTCAAGGATTCGCTCTACCACAGTTTCAGCCTCAGAAGCCTTCAACTTCGTATTATTTAACTCATTCCGCATAATCAGCACGTTCTCATCTTTATCCCTTAGCATATTGGTAGCTTGAACAAGTTGCGTTTCTTTACTGTCCAGAAGCATTTTTAGATCAGCAATTTCCTGGTTTACATCCTCCAACATCTTCCTTGCATTCGAAAGTTCCAAATCTTTCTCCTTCAAGGCAACCTCAAGCGAAGCCTTTTCTGATTTCAAGTGCTGGATTTCTAGCTTAGCATCCATGAGTTCTGACTCTTTTATGCAAAGACGGGCAGTTATTTCTCTGAATTCGGTGCCCTTTTGATCCAATCTCTCTTGAAGCAAAGACTTATCTTGAACTGCCTGCTTCAGGGAAGCTCTCTCTTTGTTCAACTCTTCATGTAACTCCTTCACCAACTCTTTTTCCATGGCTAAATCCCTTTCAATTTCTTTTTTCTCTGCCTCTGCAACCCTAAGTTTCACTCTCTCGCCATCCACTTCAATTTGTGCCTCCTTTAAACTTTCCATATATGAAATGAGACTTTCCCTTTGTTCCGTGAATTCAACCACCTGCTGCGCCAACAGTTGCTCTTGTTCTTCCATTTTCTTTCTGGAAGATGCCAGTGATTGCTGAGAAGAAACTAATTCAGACCTTACAGAATCAAGAAGCAGCTTCACCCTTTTGAAATCTTCCACTGTTTCATTACTCTCCTTTACCCGTATTGCAGCTTCTTCGCCGAGTTTTTTAAGTTCTTCCTGTGCTAACAACCACTCCCTTGCCTGCATTTCCAAGGCAGCCTCTGCAGCCTTCAGCTTTTCTTCTCCAAGTTTCTTTTGAGCATGAGAATCTTGTAGTTGAACTTCTTTTTCTTGGACAGCTCCCCGGAGTTCTTGAAGTTCAATTTCTTGCTTCCTCATAACATCATTTGCTTCATTTAGAAGCTGAGCTTTCAATTTGAGTTCGGAATCCATATAAGAAGCTTCTTGAATCTTCTTTTCCAAATCTTTATTCATTCTCTCCATTTCTTCTTCTTTCAAGGAAAGACCATTCTGGACAGCAGAAATCTCTTGATCTCTCTCCTTGACCTGGAGCTTTAGATCCTCTATCAGGCTGGCTTGAGAAGCAAAGTTAAGATTAGCCTCCTTCAGCTCTTCTTCCAGTTTATCATATTTTGAACGTGAAGCTACAATTTCTCTCTCCCGTAGCTCCAATTCCTCCTTTGTACGGTTTAATTTATTGTTCTCTAACAAAACTACCCTCTCTGCCTCCTGCAGACGTTCTTCTTTTTTCTTCAAAGCTGTCAGCGCAGCCTGAAGATCTGTTTCCAGGACCTGAAGGTTAAGTCCAAGTTGAACATCTTGATCAAGATGTAATTCGCCAGTCATCTGTTTTTCCAGCTTCTGTGTCTGTTCAAACAGCCTCTCAAGAAGGATCCTAGCAGATTCAGCGGCTTCGTAATCATTGATGCCAGACCTTTTGTCATTTAAGACTGATTTAATAGGCTTAAATAAATAGCCTTTTTTATTTCTGATTGACGCCAGACCTATTGGGCCATGCTTCCAATTGAGCCTAAGAGAGCACAACTGCACAGAACAGTAAACCGTTGTAGATAAAAATTCGAATGGAAAACCAATCACCATTGAATCAAATGCCCAGGCTTCTTTTAATATCTCATTAATTATTTGTTATGAATTCTCATAAGATATTTTAAATTAGCGTTGGCTGGAAATGAAATTTACAGCTTGTTGAGCAAAAGATTGTAGACAGCAACAGATCCAAAGCCTACTTTCAGAGAAGTTCAATAGGAGGTGTTAAAGAATGCAGGTGACAAAATACTTTGGAGGAAACATAGAATCATCAGATTTTATCAAGTCCGAAACAAAAAGATTAAAAAACTGGGCTAGAATCTGCCAGCTATGGGAAACTAATTTATCAGGTTATTAGAACATCGAATGTATTCTCCTCCTCTTTAAATTTGTTCAATACACTTTTCTTTGACAGTTGATATCTGAGTGAAAGTTGAAACTACTACCAATTTGACCTACATATGCATACTTGACGATCTATATGTATTGGCCATTAAATGAAATCAACTCAAGTCACCATCCTAACGTTGACAAAGTTGAAGTCGCCATCGAAATCTAGCGCATGCTCTAACAAGTTAAAAAGTGAAAGTGATTATAGAACCTATAGATGGAGGATAGTTAGAAATAATTGTTATATGTATATTTGTAAATATGTATTGTGCTCTTGTATTCTAGAATAGTCTTATAGAAAACAGGTGTCATTGTATTATTGGTTGCTCATGGCTATAAATAGAAATGAACAGGATCAAGACAATTATCTTGTCTTGACCTAATTCTTTGAAATCTTGTCTTGGAGGTCCCAAGTAAATCAGGGAGTTAGAAATAATTGTTATATGTATATTTGTAAATATGTATTGTGCTCTTGTATTCTAGAATAGTCTTATAGAAAACAGGTGTCATTGTATTATTGGTTGCTCATGGCTATAAATAGAAATGAACAGGATCAAGACAATTATCTTGTCTTGACCTAATTCTTTGAAATCTTGTCTAGGATTAATTAGATTTCCCAGAACAAAACCGAGGCGAGAGTATTAATACTTTTTTCTTATTTACTATCTAATAAGCTAAAGACCGCAACTGATTAACAACAAAATTTCGTTGGTCGCAAATCGCAGCCACTTGGATGTGAAGTTAAAATATCGCAATGGATAATACAAGATTTGAGTTAAGAGCAAATCACTCTTTGAAATACTTAGAGTAAATCAATGGCACTGATAGCTCAGAGTTTCGTTGAATGTTTAAAGCAGCCCCGAAAAACATCGAGAGTATTCAAAGTGAAGATTTGAAAACTGAAACAGATACAAATACGGATGGAAGGAGTAGAGAGATAACCTGTAAGTGACGTTGAGAAGAAGTTACTGGAAAACGGAGGCGAATATTGGAGAGAAAGCCATACATCCTGGTCAATCAGCGATCGAGGAGTGAACCATAAGCGTTCGTCCGGGTAACACAGAGAATCAGAATCATCGATTTTGAAGGAAGGGAGAGAGAGAAAGGGAGAATCTGAGAGGCCTAAAAAGAAGAAGAAAGAAATGGACTCAATGGAGGGAAAAAGGGGGATGCAGAAGGCTAACGTGCGCTGCCAGGAGTGGGTTAAGCACAGATAAACATCCCGAAACTATTTCTTACGTGTCATGAGGGGCGAACGTCCTGGAAATAAAAATAGAAACAGAGAGTGACTTATTTATACATCTGGGGATTCGCCGCTTCCAATAATAAATAAACGGATTTAGTTTAAATACTTCAAATTCAATCCTGCATTTTAGTGTGCTAAAGAATAAGGATAATTACATAAAGATTATGTACTAGACTACTTGTACACCTTCTACAGGTTTTGTTTTTCTTCATTTTTTATAAGATATTTGGATAATTTTAATAAGTATTAATATTTTTTGTTTTCCCATATTAGATAAGCAGTGAGAAAATATCAAAAATTATTTGAATTACTCCCTCTTGTCCTTATTATAAGGCACCAACTAACTTTTCTCACAAACCAATAAAAACAGTTAAAGTCAATAAAGTTGTCTTAAAATCTAAGTAATTTTAAATATTACCCCTAATAATTGCACTAAACTCTAATATCATATTGATTATTACTCTCACTCACTACCCTTATTAATTATAGACATACATGAAAAATATAATTAATGCTCATTGGGAACAAACAAGTGCCTTATAAAAATGACCAAATAAACTTGCTAGTTTGTACCGTATAATAAGGACTACGGGGAGTATATGATAAATTTAATGATTTTTAACAATTTCTTTTATTTTATGGGTTGGATGAATAATTCTGATAGTAAGATTTAGGTAGAGCAATGGGCGGGTTGGGAAGCCCATACCTAAACTCATAACCCACTCATTTAATTTTAAAGGGGTATGGGTTAGCTCATACCCGTACCTCAACCCATTTAAACCCATGTTAAACGGGCTAGCATATAAAGGGCGGATTAACCGGATTTTGGGTAACCCATTTACATTTGACAATTTTTTTTTTTTTTTTTTGTTGAGAAAAACATATATAATCATTAAGTATCCATCCAAATTTATCATTCTAAATTTTGAAATATGAATATTCAAATTCAATAATCATAATCCACACAAAAGAACCAAAATTTAGACAAAGACCATCAGAACATAATTTTGATGTTCAAGTGTCCAAGTGTAATATTATTGTCCAAGTGTCCATATAGTTAATAATAGGGTTAAGGTGCATTTTTTGCCAACAAACTATTACCCGAAGAGCGTCCAGCACAAATATTAATTAAGCGTATCTTAAATGCCAACAAACAATTAAAAATGTGCAGATTAGCCAACGAACTTTTAAAAATGTGCAGTCAGCACAACGCCGTTAGAAAAAAGTTAATGTCCGTTATCTAAAGTGCAGATTGGCCAACAAACTTTTATTTCTAATTTCACTAAATTAAATAATTTTTTTATCTATTATCATTATTCAAAACTACTTGTATAGATATTTATGGACAAAAAGTACTCATTTGCCAAAATAAACAAAAGTTTTAATTAAAAATATAATTATATGATTTAAATAAAATTCAAGGTGATTTATAATTTATTATATATATTAAAAAATATATATATGATTTATTTTTATTTTAGAAGAAATTTATTTGAGTTAATAAATTCGTTTAATGTTGATAAAATTTAAAAAACCTAAAAAATCCGGAAAGAAATGAAATGAGTTTAATTTTTATTTTTATAAAAAGAGTTTAATGGATATCAACATTGACACTTAATAATATAAATCCGGCAAGTTGATGATATTTTTGTTAATTAAATTATCTATTCATTATATGAATATGAGACTTGTTGATTTTTTTTTAAAGTCCCATAAATAATTTGTTGAGACTATTCCAAGATACTTAATTAATGACTTTTTTTTTTCAACAAATCCCATATTGATATAACCAATAGGTAATTTAATTAACCAAAATATTATCAAGTTGCCGGATTTATATTATTAAGTGTCAATGTTGATATCCATTAAACTCTTTTTATAAAAATAAAAATTAAACTCATTTAATTTCTTTCCGGATATAATAGATTTTTTAGATTTTTTAAATTTTATTAACATTAAATGAATTTATTAACTCACATAAATTTCTTCTAAAATAAAAATAAATCATATAATTTTTTTTTGTTTAACATATATAATAAATTATAAAACACCTTGAGTTTTATTTAAATCATATAATTATATTTTTAATTAAAACTTTTGTTTATTTTGGCAAATGAGTAATTTTTGTCTTGAGATATCTATACAAGTAGTTTTGAATAATGATAATAGACAAAAAAAATTATTTAATTTAGTGAAATTAAGAATTTTGTGCTGGAAGCTCCTGAGTAAAACTTTTTTGTGCTGGGTGCTCCGGAAATAAAAGTTTGTTGGCCAATCTGCACCTTAGATAACGGACATTAACTTTTTTCTGACGGTGTTGTGCTGACTGCACCTTTTTAAAAGTTCGTTGGCTAATCTGCACATTTTTAATTGTTTGTTGGTATTTAAGATACGCTTAATTAATATTTGTGGTGGACGCTCCTCGGGTAATAATTTGTTGGCAAAAATACACCTTAACCCTTAATAATATATATATAAAACTAAATGGGCGGCTATAGGTAACCCGAAGGTGTGCCCATAGCCCACCCATTTAAATTTTAAATGGGCGGGTCTTAACCTAACCCATTATGGGCTTTTTTGAGCGGGCTCAAAATGACCAAATTGCATTAGGTTATATGCGGTCACCGGGTTGCGGGTTTCATGCTCCCTAGTAAGATTCTATATAAGACAACATCTTGGAAGATGTGGAGGTTGTGTGAGACACGTGGAGATTCCTCCACAACTCTATTTCACATCCACTGCTGCTTTCAGTCATATTCATGCCGACCACTTTTCCCTCAATCTTTTCAAATATAAAATTAATAATATTTTGAATCCTGTTAATGGGATAGATAATATTAACACTAATTATGAAAACTTATAATTACTTCAGCAATGAAATGTTCTTACAGTATAAAATCAAATAGAGGCTGGACTTTATGAGTTTCTGCAAGGAGTGGTGGAGTTAGGAATTTAAGTTTGTGGGTGTATAATTAATGGTGAGATTTAGAGGTTTGGGGGCAGCGCCCGCGATTTTTTTTTTAAAAAGGATAAAAGGTAACCCACTCCTTCGTAAAGTTTAGGACTAGAAATGGGGTTCAATTGAAAAGTATTTCCGAGAAAATCAATTTAAACAGAACAATATACTCTAATCTCATGACATACAGATACCTAGATGTTACACAATTAAATTCCAAAGCAACATGTAAGGAAAAATTATTATGGTTTGTCATATGTGATAAGATATTAAAATGTCAACTATCAACGAAGGAGTAAATGAGCATAACAAATGCTAAAAAGTAAAACGTTGGCTTTGTCAGTGGGTAGTAAAGCTTGGGGCCCATAAAAATAAAACCACCAATGGGCCTCATAGCATTATATAATAATGTCTCATGTTTTGAGGGGGATTATAGGTGTTTATGCTAAGATATGTAGTATTTTATGGGTGCACTTGCACCCACATGGAACAACGTGGCTCCGCCACTGCTGCAAGGGAGAAATGATTTGAGAAAAAGTTATACCTATACTTGTTCAAAATAAAAATTGAAAATCACTCATAAAAGAAACCAGCCAAATTACAATTTCACATTTAAAAGTATATCAGAAAGAAAATAAAAGTCTTCAAAATAATTGGAGGACTCGTTTAGACTGAGTCACTCTTTCATTTTCAGAGGTTGATCATTGTTGGTCCTAAGTTGAAGAGTTCACTCGTGTGATGAACATGACCTTACCATGTTTCTGTGTCTGTTCTGTGGAGTGTCAATGTCATCTCTTTGATCTTATCTTCTCTTTTAGTGCATCGCCTGAAAGTGACCTTGGACCAATTAAACGCTGCAAATAGTTCTAACTTTTCATTTCATCTGGGCCAACGCCACTAGACCCACAGCCCAAACCAAAAGATACTCTACTTTTGTGGGCCTTTATTGAGAACTTCTTAAAAATCTGTGTGGGCCCATATTAGGCCCAACATTGATATTGGCAAAAGGAAACAAGCACCTACCAGCTCGCCTCAAAAAAAAAAAAAAAAAAAGAAGGATCAAATCAATAAGACTTACGTTTACTTTACTCCTTCAATTGCGGCGAGCATAGCGAGTCAATCGAAATCCGTCAACATTATTGTCCCTAACTTGTAAGTCATGCTGACCGATCTCATTCTCCAAATTTACAAGACTTATATGTTGGGCAGTTACGGGAAGTTAGATGTCTAGCAGGTTTTGTGGAAAAGATAGAGATTCTTTATTTGGTAATCAACTGAACGGTCAAAATTACACACTCCTAACTCGTTTAATTTTATTACATGAAAAACATTATATGTACTCCTAATGTAAATGTTTGATTCATATATTTTATTGAATTTATGTAATGTAAAGGGATGTATTTTATAATCATGAAAGGGAACGTCTCTCTTTGAGACCCAATCTAGATTATTTGTCAGACTTATCATGTCAATGTCATTTCTCGGCATTTCTTAGCCATATAGACCACATTAGGACTTAAAGTTGGGAATAAGGGTCGTCCCTTCATGAGCCGACTTCCCTAAAACCCCTTAATTTTGAAGCCTCACTCTTATGCTCTCGGGTTAAAGCCAGGCCCATGGGCTTTAGGCCTGTTTAACTAAAAAAAATACCTTTTTAAATTTTTTTTAAAGAAGTAAAGTTAAAGCAATAACTTCCTAATTTAAGATATAAATATTATAAAAATTAAATTACGAATAAATAAAGTTAAAATAACAAATTGTCATGATGAAAATTTCAACACTTTATATATACATGCTCACACTATCGCACATGAAAGTTGTTGTGTTTATGAGGAAATTCGAAGGTGTAACTTGATTTCTTCTACAATAGTATCAACTTGAGTAGTTAAGTCCTCAACTTTTGCAATGAGATTGTCCAACTTAAAGTCAATTATGTAAAGGAATTTGTTTTGGCTCACAATATTCTCTATATGGCAATTAAGAACTTCTTTAGCATGAGAGGTTGACTTATATCCTTGAGGGGTGAATTTTGTGGCGGCGATATATGGCCGCCGAGTTACTTTAGTGTTTTCATTGGTTTAAACCTCAAGAGCTGAGAATTCTTCTTCATACATGCTAGAGCCCATCATAGTAATACAGGGCAAATGTTGTGTTTGAGGAGGCAAATGAACTTTAGACTGTGGATTTGATGGTTGTCTTTGAGAAAAGACATCAACAATAAAATCATCATGACCTAAATCTTTAAAGAGATTCCAAATGGAATGGTCCTTAGAAGGTTTTAGAAAGAGGTTTAAGCATTCTTTTTGCTTAGGGGCATGATCATCATCATCATCATACTTTCTTAGATGAGGAGAACAAGAAGACTGAGGTTTCTTCTTTTTCTTCTTCTTATGTGAGCTAAAATCAACAAGATTGTCATCAAAATTATACCAGAAATCATGATACTAGCAATCACAATCAGCTTCACACATGCTAGGATCTAAATCCCAAATGAAATTAAAATTAACAATATGTGACACGAAGGCAAGCTAGGCTTCTTTGGTAACCTTGTTGGGACGTATGACGTGGATTATGACATGTGAGAATATGAAAGAAAAACATTATTTACCCTTACCTCCTCCATAATTCTCCCCAACTTAATCATTCTATCTAGTCAAAAAGTTACATTACACTCCTACCCCATCGTATTAGCTATTAGGTCACATTATTCTTGCTGCAGATTCCACAATCTTGACTTTCTTAGACTTGTTATAAATGGTGGGGCATGAGAAAACTCACTATACATTTGAATTTGGCATAGTATTATGTTTGGAGAGTAACAACACATGAATTATTCTTTTTATCCCAAGTGTGTGATCGAGAGTTAGATAACTCATCTACATGTTAACAAACGTACGTTAATTGTGATGGTTATTTGTATACACCCATGTTGGTTTTCTTTAAAGCATTTATTTAAATAATTTACATATTAGAAACTACTCATCAATCAATGAAAAAACACACTTAATATGTACAATTAATGGAGAAATTAAGGAAAAATAATAAATTTGAAAAGGTATATTTACACTTGCATGCATCTAGGGATGTCCAAAAAACTCGGTAGTTCAGGTGGTCCGGTCTGACTCGACCCGGTCTCTAAAATTTTTTTTGGTCTGGGACCATATCAGGCGGACCGGACTGGTCTGCTCGGGTCAGATCGGACTTCGGTCCAGGGTCTAAGACCCCCTGGACTGGTCCGGTCCGGCCCGATATATATATATATATTTTTTTAAAAAAAATTACAGCTTAACCTAACCCTTTGTCCTTCTTTATTGTCTTCTTTACGATTCTTCATTACTCATTAGTGAGTCTTCTTCTTCGGCCAAAAAAAAATCCGGAGTCTTTTTCCCTTTTCAATATTCTTCTTCTTCCCTTCTTATTCGGTCTGGCACAATAGAATGTTGTTATTTTGTATTTTTGTTCAATGTTGTTGGAGATTCTTATATGTATAATTGTGTATGATTGGATTTAAGATGTTTGCATGTTTGTATGTTTAATTATTGGTCCAAAAAAATAGGAAAAAAAAACAAAAAAAAAATGAAATAGCTCCTAGACTGCCTAGACTAGTCCAGGCAATCCACTGGACCGGTCTGGTCCAGCCCGAGCTCGGGCTGGTGCCAGACCAGACCAGACCTCGGGTTGGCTTGTCCAGCCCGAGGTCCCTCCTGGACCAGACCTCGGATTGACCCCAACCCGGCCTAGTTTGGTCCATGAACATCCCTACATGCATCATTCAGTGTAGGTGGGAAAAAAAAATCTCATGATTCATTCATTCGTACAATATAATATAATATTTGATATGGAGAGAGCATTCATGGAAAACAAACAAAAAAGAATAGAGTGGTGATTGTACATTTGTACCTCGTAGCTGTTCAGTCCTAATCATCCCAGTCTACGTGCCATTCACAAACTTAAACTTATCAAAACATTATTATCAGATTAATTAATGATTAAACAATCTCACATTTATATGATCCAGCCCACAGCTTGTTACGTTGTTCTCTCTCAAATATTATCCATCCCTCTCAGAAGATACGGAATCGAACTGATCTTAATACTTTATAATTTATTCGTACGTCATACCTAATCATCTTCCCACATCACTACATCACCCAACCAACTATCACACAAATTGTGAATTAATTTATTACTAATCTAACACTAATTATTATTATTATAACACCATAGAATTAGCGTAATCCCTTTAGAAGATAGAGATAATACTGATATATCATGAAAAAGAGGATGCTGACAGTGTCGTTTTTTCTTTTTCTTATGTTTTATTATCATGAAAAGTATATATAGATACAGATATCTCCCACTCATAAACAATAAGGACAATGTGTTAGGAGAGCTAAGAATAAAGAGCAAGTCAATTAGAGAGCATATGAACACTTCATTATTAAACTCGTAAAGTATTGGAAATGCGTTGACACAAAGATCTGCGTTTAGATCCTCGTCTGTTTTTATACGTATAATGTGCACCGACGAGATAACCAACATTGGAGGAAGAGAAGTATTTATAACGAATGTTCCTTTTAATAATCATAGCACTAACACATTTAGTGGTTTTTTTTAAAAAAAAAACCAGAACACATGTAGTGGTTTCGAGAATATAAATATTATCAAACTTAAGTGGAGAATAGTTTTTTTGAAATATAATTTTTTTTCAATATTGAAATTGACTCGATCATATTCAACCCTAGAAGCCCCCCACTTAAAAGAAGGCAGCCGCTCAAAAGGAGTTGTCCATCATCAATATATCTAAGCCGCCAAATAGTCCAAGCCCCTCACTTGTAAGACCCCCAATCAGCGAACCCTCCCACTTCCAAGACCCCCACTCAGTCGTAGAGGAAGTATCTCACCCCCAATGATCAATCCATGATGAAATCTTCCTCACAAAATAAGCATGTTAGTCAATCTGCTCGGAAGTCCCTCTAGAAGTTCGCTGGCAAGATCTTGGCTTCAACCTCGTTTACACATATCAAATTTGATAGAGATGTCTTTGACCAAGAAGATCAAGAGGATGTTGTAAGCCAATAGCTTATTTCTAAGGTGTTGAACAAGGAGATAACAAGTACAAGCTCTGTTAACTTTTTTATGAGGCATTTTTTCATTTATGATTGAATAGTTGATTACTTAAAAGTTAAAACTTTAATTACATTTTGATATGTTAGTTTTGTCATTTCAGACACTTATACCATAATTTTAACTCGTCCCTTGCAGCCTCCAAGACAAGATCAAGTTCATCCGCCCTGACCAAATCAATAATCAGGGTGAGGGCATGAAGGAAGATGTCAAGCAATGACACACAAGGTTTCTGGGAGATGAATTTATCAAGAGGCCGCCAAACGGAAGAGACATTTACTTCTTTGTGCCTTACATTTAAGGGTGGAAACATCATTAACTCTGATTAAATTAGTTTTTCTTTGTGCCTTACATTTAAGGGTCGAAACATCATTAACTCTGCTTAAATTAATTTTTATTTATTTTGTAACTATCCTTTTTTTTTTTGGTCAAAGTAACTATCCTAATGATGTGATCTATTGTCAACTATATATAAAGATTGTTTGGAAATAACCATTACATGTGTTAGTAGATATATAATGGTTGTTAAATTGGAACCATTATGTATTATGTAAGTATTATCATATATTATGATGGTTGTTTACTTATATCTGTTAATTATTATCACAGGAGTGCATATATCATGACTTCATCGAGTTTCAATACATAACAGGTGTTAAATTAGCCGTTATAATAGGTAACGGTTCAGAATCGTTATATATGATAATTGATAATTGTCATATTATATATCATGATTTCTGTAGTAATGAAAGTGATAACAAAAAGTTAAAAAGTCACCGTACTAGGTCCCCTCCACGCTCCTTCCCCACTTAATATATAAAAGCTCATCATAAATTCCTCACACTATGTGGGCTCCTCCATCCTAACCCCACTTTCATCGTGGAACCATCTAGAAAATTTATATACATAACCAGGCCTTGAGTCTCTGCAAATTTCATGAGATTCATAACTCAGTTTTATATCATTATGGAAAACTAATACGAAAATACATTTTCTTCTTCTGTCAAGAATTTTTTTCCTCCCTTCCTCCCCCTCTCCCCCCTTTTGTCATATGACAATTGGGAAGCTCGAGACTTGTATATCATTTTTCGAATTCATTTGACTCGTATGTCACAATCTTTTAGTTTTATTGGTCACTTTTCTATCATTTTCTCAAAAGCTTGACCATTAATACTTTCCACACCATGTGGGCTGAATCTAAATCCCATATCATTTTCAAGACCTTCTACAGCCAGCTATCATATTGCAAGATATATATACTCCCTCTTTATCACTCCCATAATAAAATATTCTAACTATTTCATCCGTAGTCAAGAAAAGGCGGTTAATTCATTGAATTATTTGGGTTTTTGGAAAAATTTCCTATACTGAAATCCACAACAAATTACAATGGGTTAAAGTTGTAATTTTGTCCTGAAAGTAATCACTAAGGAACATTGGGTATCTGAAAGTTTTTCGAAGAATAATTTTATCATGCAAGTGTTAAGAAAAGGAGCAAATCCATCTTAAGCGTTAAAAAAACTAATGTTAATCGTTAAAAATTGACGTTGACAGAGAATATTTTTTAACGACAAAAGGTAAAATTGCTTCTTGAAATATTTCCCAATACTTGATGCACCTTGATGGTTGTTTCCTCGGTAAGATATCACCTTAACCCATTTACATTAATTCCCAACAAATATCATCAACTCAATTGGAAAGGAGTTGACTCATCATATATAATGTCATGAGTTCAAATCTCACTGATAATCTGAGAGTTTTATTGGCGAGCAAATATAAATACTTCCATAAACGTTATTTGAGGCTTGAAACATGTCATGACACTAGTAAGCTTTTATTACATTACTTAACTATTTAAACACAATATCTCTATTTTAAGTACAAGTGAACACACAAAAAACACTTTAAAACAAATTATATCTAAGTAGAACTTATAATGCTTGAATCTGATACAATCAATAATCATATAAAAAAACAAATTACAATATGAGAAACGGGGGAAAATCACATCAAGCCTTGAATTACAAAAATTTACAACATGAGAAGTGGGAAAAAAATCCCACATTATTCAAAACCCTCTATAGCCAGCTATCATATTAGAAGTTATACATATTTATAATGAAGCATTTATACATGGCCACTAGTTTTGTGCGCACTGTGTCAAATCTTTTGTTTTTAATGGTGATTGGTGAGCCGGAAATTGAAATGCCATAAAGTAATAATGCGTGTGGAGGAGGAGGGGGAAAAAGTGTAAGCGGTAGGTGGGATATAGATATAGGTGTGAGAGTGAAGTGAAAGGCAAAGATATGGATGATGCAAGCCAATTGGCAAAGTAGGTCCCACTTGTAATGCAACACTTTCGTCATCTCCTCCATTTTTCTGAGAGAGAGAGAGAGAAAACTCTCAGAGAGATTTTAATGATAATGTTATCATTTCTTTCCTTGTTCGTGTATTGTACATCTCTCGCGTGCTCTTCTACAGTGCTTCTTTCCTCTTCCTCCTACCTTTTATCGCTCCCCTCATACCCCAAGCTCTGCTCTTCTCGCGTGTCCCCCACGCTCCACTCACTTGCTTTTTAGTTTTTTCCTCTGCCGTTTTCCCCACTGCCAATCATTTGACTTTCAATTTTAATCCAATGTTTTAAATATTACTATTTTTTTTTTCTGGTTTAACTACCAATATTTTGTCAATTTCCTGCTTTATTCCTGGTCAACAAATAATGTCATGTAATGTACTAGTAATCTTTCAGTTTGTTTTGTTCTAAACAACGTAATCAGAAACGTATCTCAACGTATCCGTGAGATCCACGTGGTCTACAATGGCGTCGCCATTCCCACATCTCTTGAATACTCTCTCTCTGCTCAACACTGCGCATAAATTTGGTCCATCACAGAGTCAATATACAAACATAGAAAGAAAAGAAGCGCACCAAACTCGTCCGAATTTAAGAGCCAAATTAACCCAAAAGCTTCCATCTTTTCTTTTCAACATACAGACACAGAGGTTTTGAGCAAAAAAACATACAGACACAGAGGTTGCAGTATGTTTGCTGAAGAGAATGGTCTTAAGGGAGACCCAAGGCTTCAAGCCATATCTCAAGCCATTAGAGTGGTGCCTCACTTCCCTAAACAAGGTTTCTTTTAGCTTATATTACTGTCCTTTAAGGTTTTGTGGTCTCTCGCAGGTTGTAATACTTTTTGTGTTTTGGGGGGTTTGGGTTTTTATTTTATTTTATATTATTCTTGCAGTGTCTTTTTGAGCTTCAAATCCAACAGATCTGAAGCTGTTTGTGTGTGTGTGGGTCTTGTTTCTTCCCTCTTCAAAAAATATTAAAATATATATATATGGTGTGTGTCCGCAGGAATAATGTTTCAAGACATTACGACATTGTTGTTGGATCACAAGGCCTTCAAAGACGCAATCGACATTTTTGTCGATCGTTACAGAGACATGCACATTTCCGTTGTTGCCGGTACTCTTCTCTTTTTGCTCACCCTTCCCTTCTATACATTCCTTTTCATTTCTTCAATTACATACTGTTGAGTTTGAGACTGTGATTTTCAACATTTGTACATCAAGATCTTTGGTTTCTTTTTCCCGTTACAGAACTAAGGAGATCCAATGTTGTTCATGTTTTTAACACAACTGATTCACTTTGGTTCTTCATAATGCAAGTTTTTACCTAATGTAACATAGAAGATAAAGGTATTTGCCTTTAATTGGGTTATCTTGTGTAAAATGTGTTTGGATTCCACGTAGGAGTGGAAGCAAGAGGATTCATGTTTGGTCCACCGATTGCACTGGGCATTGGCGCAAAGTTTGTTCCTTTACGCAAACCTCGAAAACTTCCCGGTAATCCTGCTTCTCGCCTAGAAAATATATTTAGGCATTTCTACTAAACTTTAAAGAAACTCGACTTTTTGGTCCCTGATACATGACTTAATAGTTTTGGTCCATTTAAACCTCAAAGTTGCTGCTGCTAGTAATTGTACCATGACTATAGTCTGGGACTGGATCATCTATTTTTTTATTAAGATTCAGGAACCAAGTAACGGAGACATGTATCTCAAAGCATATTTTATCTAAAGTTCTCATGCTCAGTTTCTCTTCATCATGCCTATATATACTGCAATCGAGATCAGAGACTACGTTTCAAATTAACTTAAGGGTGATGCCTAAACTACGAGTATGGTTGGTATCTAGGTGAAGTGATATCAGAGAAATACGAGCTAGAATATGGACGTGACTGTTTGGAGTTGCATGTTGGGGCTGTCCAGCCGGGTGAACGCACCTTAATTATTGATGACATGGTGGCCACCGGAGGAACTCTGTCGGCGGCAATAAGACTTCTGGGCAAGATTTCCTGTTCTTAGCTCTGCTACATTCTCTGTGTATGCTCTTTCAATTAAATATTAAACTGTTCTGTTTAATTTTTCCAACTTGTTATATATTGTATTACCATAGAACGTGTTGGTGCTGACGTGGTTGAGTGCGCCTGTGTCATTGGTGTGCCCGAAGTTAAGGTGAAAGCCAAAAACTACCTTTGAATTCATGTCTCTTGTTTCAATGCAGAGATATTATTAATGGAGACGGGGATTTTAAATAACAGAGCTTTTTGTTGCAGGGGCATTGCAGACTTAATGGGAAGCCACTGTACGTGCTTGTGGAGCCACGTGAAATAGATGGCAGTTTGAGGTACGCCAATATAATTTCCAGAAAGAATGAACAATTAAAAAGTTCAAAAGAGGATATGAACAAAGAAAGGGTCTAAAGTTTTGAATGGATTTTCGGTTTGTTTATTTTGTGAGGCAGATGTGATTGCAGTTCTGTGTCAGCTGACGTAAAAAAGGAAGAGAATTTGAGGAGAAAGGTGATGACAATGTGTTCCTCATACCAGTTCTCACCTGAATGGGCTTCCAATTGAGAATTGTAGTGCTCTCTGTTTCATTATGCTCTTTCTTGTTAGTTATCATTTCATGTATCCACATCGTACAACTATTAATCCAGCGTTGAATTTTTTTTTTTTTTTAAATCCAACCTTCGTGTCATATATTACACATCCCTTCTCATATGTCAACCTCGGATAGAGAGCTCTGCTCCCCACCCAAAAGATAAAACTTGGTATATATAGGACATGCCCTTTTTGTTCCCAAAAAAAAAACAGTAACCAAATTGAGGCCACGTTTATGTCCTATTGGAAAGAAGAAGCCAGTTCCCGAAAATTGATAGATATGATTATTCAAATAAGTAGGAGGAATTTAGGAAGGAGATGCTCAGTTCCCGAAATCTGGACCGTTGATTGATAAAAATTAAAATAATATTGATTTCATATCAAATAAAGATAATGGATAATGAGAAAATGATTTTTACGATCTCTGAACTGGAAATAAATATTAGCCACCAATGGTGATGAATTGGTGACGCTCGACTCATTTGGTAGAATTGAGCTGTCTGAACCAGTATATTCGGTTCAACTCATCATTAAAAAGATGGATGATAGACACCTATTGGCAAAGCTCATGCAAAGAGGACTGAGTACGTATATCACAATGTTAGTTCATCTGTATTTCTTAACCTAACAACCATAGTGTGAAATTTATGTATTCGTCATAGATTTGCATTGCTGTCACTAAATAATAGATTGATAAACACGCTTAATGTCCACGAATGTTTTGCATGAGAAGTCCAAAGAGAATACCAAAAAATGTCGACCTCTAAGAAGATACAAAATACGAATGCACCAAGAAATATTCATGAAGTCAGATTTATCAAGCAGTTCAGGATCAAGTGAGCACGCAAGTGCCTGAAAACAATGGACCAAAATGCAATTGCACATAAAACCATGGAAAAAGGGAAAAGCTATCATCTTTTCAGTTCTACGCTCACTAAAATGGCACATGACGGCAAGTGCATCTCATGGACCGAAACGTGAGTGAGTGAGGGAGAGCGAGCAGAAGATACAATAGAACATCTATCTCAATCGAATTCTAGTTCTGTTATTAGAGTTGTGAAGTTTACAAAAAGTGTCGTGCAAGGTAAATGGCTCGTATATGTGTGCAGACTGCAGATCAAAAGCTTGTACATTTGAAAGTACGCCGAGTAGGATAATGCATTTAGCAAGATTGACTTAAATATCGTGATAGACCGGGATGAGAAACTGCCTCAGTGAGAGCTTTTAGCAAGATTGACTTGAACATGGTGATAGACCGGGATGAGAAACTGACTCAACGAAGCTTCGTCAAATGAGGCAAAAAAATAAAAAATAAAATATACACCAGCTCAGTTCATACTATTACTTGTTACAGTGTCCACCGGAGAATCATCACTTTCTGACGTGTCCATTTTGAGAGCATACCTCGTGACACGGTTCATCTTTTTTCTCATTCTAGCATTGTCGATGAATAAATCTGTTATCATCTTTTGCAATTCGTCATCATAGACAACACCATCTTTTATGTCATCGGTTTTATCTACTTCAGAAGCAGCCATTCCACCGTCCTTCCCTAAGTTTTCTACCTGATCAAATTTAAAAGTCTTTAGTTATGGTGGGAAATAAAGTGCCTGAAAGAAGAGATTGCACCTCTAAGCATGTTGCATTAAGAAATCATAATGCCCAACTCTTGTTTAACTGGTGAAAGCCCAGAGTATGACCAATGGAAAATAACTACTACCTCTACTAGTAGGACGCCAATCCGATCATCAGATACTGCTAACTGGTTTGCAGTCTCTTCTAAAGATGACAAGGTTGTTATTGTGTTATCTTGATCTTCTGTAGGAAAAGTGATGTTGCATTGTTGAAGCTGGTTGAACAGAAGCCTGCATTTCTGCATCAGATTGCTTGAAGCAGATTCAGCACGCTCCCTCTTCTCTCTTTCATGTTGAAGAAGTTTCTAAATATACACGCAAATCATCATCATATATGTCGCTCAAAATGGATTCATATGAAACAAAAGGGGATTTTATAACAGTGGAGTGTGGGGAAATGCAGGAAAACTCATGCTTGAAAGATGATGTACTTCACTGGATTAATTACACACAAAAAAAATTACATAAATAAAAGGGTAAAATGTGTCAAGGCTTGCAGAAAGGGGAAAATGTACACGTGACAACTAAGTTTGCAAAGAATATGACATATTGAGATGAAACGTCCCACAAAATGTACATGTGCAGATGATAACATACCTCAGCTTCACACTTTTCCTTTATTGACTCACTAAGCTCCCTCTTCAATTCTGACTGGGAATTTCGGAGAGATTTGACCTCTTTAACCAAGACCTTAACATCAGCTTTAGATTTTGCTTCTAGCTCATTATACTGTTTTGACAAAATTTCCAGCTGATCTTTAGTAGCATTCAAAGTCTTGAACAGTTCTTCTGTCTCCTGAACAACTGATTCATTGGTTGAAGTCTGACGTGAATTTTCACCCTGGGTATAATATAATATGATTTATTATAAAAGGCATGAAATGTGACTAAAAAAAAGGCTTGATATCCATAAAACAAATTCCAATACCACTTCAGACTTTAGTTTTATCTCCATTTCCAATGACTTTCGACGAAGCTCCTCCATATCCCACTGCATTTGAGTAAACCTTTCCCTCTCAATCAGAATAGCCTGTTGCAAGTTTTCTTTACTCTTCTGTTTAGTAGCATCAAGTTCTACTTCCAAATCCCTGACCTGAAAATTCCAATCAGTTGTGGTCATATAATAACGTTTGAGATTTTAGATGTAGTGGAACTCAACAATTTGTAGGGCTCCAAGAATTGTAGGTGCATTTATTTAGAAATTACAACAAATGCACTTTGACTACTCTCATCTTTGGTAAACAGACGGAAGATGCTAAGTCATGTACAAGGAGATGCATGAGATACAAACCTTGGTTGCAAGAAAATCCTTGGCAGCTATTTCTTGATTTAATCTAACTATAAGGTCCTCCATATCAGTTTTTGCAGTAACTAGCCTTCGCTGCATGGTTAAAAGAATCCTATTTAATTTATGGCGCTGATCTAGTGGAAGGACTACTTGAGCATCACCAGCAGACTGCGTCTCTGCATGACCTATATCTGTTGTTCTGGATACCACAGTATTTCCAGGAAGGTCAGTAGAGCCATTTGAAATTCCAGTAGCAGTAAAGTCACTACCTCTCAAAGAGATTCCATCACTTCCCACACTCTCATTTGAAAGCTTGCGAACATGACCAACCTTAGCATGCTCAGGTTCAGAGAAAAGCTCCATCGGGTTTTTGGTCAAGTGTGAAGCATTAAAAGCATTTCCATTATTTTTGTTCTCTGCAGCATAGCTGAAATGTCTGGCATTTACTTTATGCTTTGGAAGGCCTTCCAGCTGCTCTAAAATAGTCTGACCCATAAACAAGCCCTCATCAATATTTGATATACCATACTTGACAAGCTTTTCAATCGGACTTGTCCCATCTTCATCCAATGTTAAATCATCTGTGCCAACTTCAGAATGATCATCCAGCCCAACTCTTGGTGTTCCAAGTTCAGATGGCTCATATGCAGTATCACTACCATAATCTGATGCAATAGATGAACTGCCAGCACCTAATGATAAGTTTGAATGGAGAGGTGACTGCACAGAATACGTTGTGTTATTGGAAGCAGGATCTGATTCTGAATTCTGCTGACTTGAATCTCGAAAAGCTGAAAAAAAGTTTAATGAGGTAAAACATGTCAAAAATTTGGCAGAGCTAAGAAGAAATGAACCAGGAAAAAACATATATACACAATTCTTGAGGTTAAAATATACTGCCCACTCACTAAAGTTGGTATAAACTAGGCAAACATTACATGTCTTAGGCACAATAAATGCAAGATGCAATAGGAAGGTGCATACAAGCTCTAGCTGCAGCCTCTAATTCAAGAAAGGATGCCACTGCAGCACATCTAGATACATCAATGTCTGACAAAAGTTTGGTCATCCACTCCTCCAAAGAGCACCTTCTCTGAGTGAGTGCAATGAAATGCGTTAGTCATTTACACGGTAAAACATAAACAATAATTATACTACCTACATAAATTTTGCATCCACAATCAACCTTCAAGCTCAATATGAGATTAATAGAAAAAATACAAATATGAATGAGGTCACTGAAATTAGATGGAACCACCTGTGCAGTTAATTAGATATTGCCTTCTAAAGTATAAACAATGCCTTATAAGATTCAATCAAAGAACCTTGCCATTGATATCAAACAGGAAGGTGATTTTTTCCCTCCACTGTCAGTCACAAAAGTTCCAAAAGTATCATTATCCAATTCAAATGCTTATTGAACAGACTGCAAAAGTTATAGTTATCCAACAGCAGGCTTCATCTCCCAAAATGAGGCCAGTTACACGATCACAACAAGAAACATGAATACAAAATTAAGAAACTGAACCAATTAAAACTTGAAAGAGCAGACCCCTCAGAAACACCATATTCACACCTTTATTGCATAAATTTCAACATTATAGTGACCAAAGTAAGACTAATTACAAGTATGACGTTCTTTCTTGTTTCCTATTATATTACCTCTTCCAACAATGCTCGGCTTTTCAATCGTACAAGTCCTTTGGGTGGAGCTGAAGGAATGCTTTTCTTGGGAAACTCCTTTTTAAGCTACAAAGATAGATAATAACAAATCAGAATAATTTAAACAGACACCAATACATATAAAAGTCTTCATATGTACTAATGTTTCTTTGACAACTAAGTTGTCATAATCAAGGTCAAATTAAGTATTAACTCATTCAGTGAAGGAAAAAAACTAATATACTAAGATGCGGTTGAAAAGGCAAAAACTCACATCTGCAAACAACTTTAAAAAATCATTGAACCTTCTCAGTACTCCATGTACTGTTGTGATACCTTCTGGTGATTGTAGACCAACTTGAACCCTGTAAAACTGTCCCTAATGATGTTAAAAGTGCATACTTACAAAGATGATAATATCCCATTATATTCCATGAACAGGTGGAATATAAAAAATCCGTAACTTTGGTCATGGATAAAAAATAAAAAGTGGCATTAATCAGCCTAAGTACCACGATGGGATCTGAATTTCTTGTTTTTGGCAGAAAGACCCAAGAAGGTATTGCGACACAATAACTCCAACCAGTAAGATGACTGTGTGGCCATACTGTATCCCGTCCATTCTGCATGAAAAGAAGTTTGTGAAAAAAATGATAAAATAACATGTAAACAGATTTCAAAAGACAGTCACAGACATATAAGCTATCAGACAATAACTGGAAAAGGAAAAGCAAGAATAGGATATTAGGATTAGCTTATTGACCCAGAGAGAACATACCAAAGTCCAATAGTGAACAAAAGACGCACATTACAAAATGCAATAAAACCAAAAATGTAATGTGATAAAAAGCCAGCGCCTATACTAATAGTAATATACTTATATTTCCCCCCAAATAGAGTACCCGCCTTCAAATTGAATTGAAGAAAAGACGAAAACTACAAATATATAATCGATAAAACTTTTCATAATGAAACATGAAAATGACTTTTCTACACGGCTCCTCTCCAGATAAGGAATATTTCAAGCATCATCAAAACACATTCCTGATTGAAAGCATTCTAGTACAACAATTCAATGCTTTCAGAAACTTCCTTCTTTTGATAAAAAATAAACGTCGTGTTTAAATGGCACGGAGGGTTTTTAAATAGAGAAGAGTATGAAGTACAAAAGAAATAGCTGCAAGAAGCCTTCTGCATTCCTCCTCCCTTAACGAGTGAATGAGGAATGACATTATTGCAAGTCCAAACACCTTATTAAAGAAGAACAAGAGTTAGCAAATTTACACGGCAGCTTCTGTGAGAAACAATAAGGAGTCCGAACCACAAAGAAGCAATTAATACTACGGCCATAGAAATGCCGCGGTCCGGATTACATTTCTCGACAAACGCTGCGCATTCAATTATATTCCTACCAAATATGCTCAAGAGACCCAATTGAGCAAGATCACACGTGTCCCGCATATTCAAAATTCATGAATCAGCTGGAAGGAAATTGAGAAGTCGCAATTGAAACATGCCAACAGAGAGTTCACAAGTGATTAAGTAACTCAAGTTACTAATTCCGAAAGAGGCCTGGTTGGCTTCAATAAAGAGAGACCATTGACCAGAATTCTCTAAGAGGCCTGACTGACATCAATAAAGAGAGCAGATTGACTAGAAAGTAATGAAAGGGATCAAATTACATCGCGCACAAAGATGATCGCTGAATTAAGCATCTGAGACATCTGATTTCGTGTAATTATCGAAATTAAGATGAGTGTGAAACAAAATAGAACTAACCCAATTTCGTGGTGGAGGACTCCAGTCCATCCCGAGAGGCAGCGGCGAAGTCCCATCGTGCCTGTGCTTGGGAGGACTCTGTCGCAGCATGTTGTTCCCTGGACACCAGAATTTGCGTTCTCTTTACGATTTCATAATCGTAACATCAAAGACGCGCTAGAGCTCCTCAAGCGGAATTGGGACGTGGGTGAAAGCAGCACTACAAGCTAGGGTTTAAGCGATCGGATCGGAGAGCCAGCGGAGCCAGGTGGCATCCGCTCCGTCAGCTACAGGGGACCGTGCACGGTGAAAATTAAACAAACAGCCTAACTAAGAGAAGTCTCAAGAGCTTAGCGCGCGTGAAAACCTTCGGGGCACTGTAAATTCTATGCTCTGTTTTGTTGCTATTGCAGGACAAAGCAGTCACACCTACTTGTCTTCTTCTGCAATCGCATTGAGCTTCACGTTTTTGCCAAGGACGACCCAGAATTAACGATAACGAGCCATTTCGACGTTGCAGTCCCGCAAATTTTTTTTTCTTCCCTTTTTTCGTTGTCGTATCGTTTGACGACATTTTAGGTGTCGTTCGGGGATAGACCTGGGCTTCACTAAACAACGTCAAGATTGATGTGGGCCCAATACTTCAACAGCTTTAATGGGCCTAATTTTGGGGTCCAAATTGGTACCCACCTGTTTTTTTTTTTGGTATAAACGAAGGCAGAGCCTATAATTTAAATAACAGAAGAAGGGGAATGCATACAAAAATGGGTAACCACTTGAAAAGGTGGAGAAAACCGACAGGCACTCAGCAAACTGCTCAAGTGGTCCAACAATGTGAAAAATAATTGGTTTAGGTGGTGTTGTTTTTGGATCAATGGCATCGGAATTTTACAGGTAGAATCTCATTCATGAAGTCACATCGACTTGCGTAGTCACATTCCACTAACAGTCCTAAAGTTCCTTTTTCTGTATTCTGGTTCAACTTCAACTATTAACGAGTAATAATATATAACTAAATTTATTTTTCTTTCTTTTCTATTAGGCTAAAAGAGAAAAATAGTGGGGGGTCGAAGCTCGAAAGGAATGACGAGCATTATCCCGTATAAGTCTATAAGGAAGAGATGGTCCAGGGTCCAGACTATATATGGCCACTGCAAGTTATTTATTGTTGCGCTACGCTTGATCGTTGTCAAACTTTACTATTATTTTGTTGCTTTCTGCTATCTGTGGACTATGGAGCATTTAATTATTAGACTTGCTGAGATCTCAGATTCAATACTTTTCAGATGAACCCAGCAGCGAATTAACTTGTGAGATAACTATGGAATAATGGAATCACAAAATTCCAAATCAAATTACATAAGTTTCACGACGCAAGGAATATAGCATATAACAATAACAATTTTTTTATAAAGAAAAAACTTTGGGTTAAGTCACAGAAAGTTTTAAGGAAATGACAAATGAGAATTAACATTTAACAGGAGCGTCTCTAGACAAGAACACATGTCTCCTGCGCACTTGAGCCAAAGTATCTCACGCCACAGTGGACAGTGGTGGCCAGTCACTAGCAACCGCCGTTGAGAAGAAAAAAAGCAAACAAGTTGTGCGCCTTTCTGCCGTGAAGGGATGGGCTAATGATTGTCTGCAAAGAAAGAAAAAAGAAAAAAGAAAAGAAAAAGAAAATCTCACAGCATAGAAATTATTCATGTTTCATGCCCAGTATTAATTAGTTCAAATGATTCTCAATTACTTGCTTTACTCCAGCATTTGTGATAACAAAATCCCACACATACATTGAAGAGGAAGAAAAGTAGAAAACATGTACAGAAGAATTTTAAAGAAAAACTTAAGTAAGAGGGAAGAGGGTGAGGGTGAGGGGGGAATTGAAGCTTGCTTGTACGTATTGACAATGAGTGACAATGGTAACGTACAATTTCTTTTCTGGTTGAGAGGAAAAACGAAGCCTCGGATTCAACTAATTTCAACATTTTTCACCTTCTTGTGCGTCACGCCTGCGTGTCTCTTTTACCAATCTGGGCAGTTCAAGGATGCTGCTCAGAACGCCCGAAGGCACCAAATGCGTGAAAAAGCGCAGAAACGATTGAAATTGAGAATTGAGGGGCCACAAGCGAAAAGAGAAAACACAAAAAAAAAAAAAAAACAAAAACAAAGAAAGAAAAGAAATAGCATCGGATTACATATCATCAGATCAGATTTGTTGAAGTTCTTCGATAATGCGTCAGGAAACGTCAGCAAAATGCAACCGTAATCGATCGTCGTTTTAGCTCAGTTTCTAGATCGGAGCAAACGGAAGAGATCTGGTATTTCGTCACCGGAACCTGCATGAAATACATGTGTGCAGTGAATGGCAGTGCCTTCTTTAGCTCTGTGACTGCCATGAGAGCTCGAAAATGGAATTGTAGGGCAAGAAAATAAAAAGAGAAGAGAATATGAGATTGAGACAAATCAATTGTCATATCTGGACAAAGAATTAAACCAGAGAGTGGAAAAAGTTCATGAAACCTGGTATATTGGTTGATCGTACTGGGAGAGAGTACAGGTGGCGACGACGCAGATCATCTCAGTGATTTTCCACAGCTTTCTTGAATTGTGTTGGTGGAAATTCTGTTTGCATGAAGCCTTTATACGCACAGTTCAAGAAAGCTGTGGAATATCACGAAGAAGACCATTCATGAACAGTCTCTCATGGAGAGAGAGAAGTGGGTGAAGCACCATGGAGGGCATATGGGTAGAGATTGTGGAACTGATGAACCTCTTAAATAAATATGAAGTCAGGGAAAAGAAAAATAGCAATATTGGGGGTAATAATTTCACCGTCCAGCTCAAAAATAGCACTCAATATCATGATATTGTTTTCAGACTCACGAATTGACTCCGTAAAAACTTTAGAACAACTTTAAAATCGGTTAAACTTATGAATTTATATGTTGAGTTTATACTGTAGTTTTTATATTTCTAACTTATAAAATTGTGTTAACCTATTTTTAAACTCGTATTAATTTTTTTGATTTAATCATATTTAGCAGCTTTATATATAAATTTTAGAGTAAAATACATCAACCTCTCATCTATTTTCTCTAAATTAAAAAGATATCTCTTCTATTTTGAAAACTTATATGAACCTCCCTCAAAATCAAAACATATATTGCATAAACTTCCCTTCTAATTTTGAGATTTAACTTTCATCCATCTAACCATTAGTTGACCGTTAAATCACAACATTGACTTATTATTTTGACAAAAATGCCTCTCTTTAAAATAAATATTACTACTTATCGTGTAATCTTTGACAAAAAAAAAATAAGGGTAAAGGATTTCTCCAGTCACAGGAGATAGAATTATCTCCAGTGACCCCAAAACTACGTCGTTTTGGATTAATGAAGGGTGTTTATGTAATTTTGTTTATTTTTTAATCATATAAATTTTATCGAAACACCCTTCATTAATTCACTTAAAATTATTAACACACCCTTCATTAATTCAAAACGACGTAGTTTTAGGGTCACTGGAGATAACTCTATCTCCAATGATTGGAGAAATACTTTTCCCAAAAAATAAACATTTAATTACATATATTTTTCAAAGTTTTAAAAAAATTATTATATGTTTTTATATTTTTGTCATACTTTTAAATTTATCATATTATAGAGTTGATTAATTTTATCATTATAAATTTTAATTTTTTGATAAATTTAAATTTTTAATCTCTTTTATTTATTAAAATTATCATATATTTTTTAAATACGCATGATGATGTTTTACAATAATACATACATATATATATTCAATTAAGTTATATAAGTATAAAATGATATTATTATGAAATTCTCATATTAATATCTTACAATTTAACTTTAATTTTTAAGAATATTTCATTAAACATATATTCTTAAAAATAATTACTCAAATTTTAAACAAGTTATTAATATTTTGGTACAGATTACTAAAATTTATTCTAAATTAAATTTATTAAAAATATTAAATAGATCATTAATGAACATTAATATTAAGAGATAAATTAGGGAATTAGTATAATTAGGGGTAAATTAGTAAACAACATTTATTTTAATATGGTTTTTAATTTAAAAATATATACTTGAAGAATATTTTTAGAATATTCTTTAATGGTGTTAATGATTTGCACTAAAATGTATGTTTTCAAAATATAGGGAAGGTCCGTATAATTAAGACAAAACAAAAGGTTGATTAGAACATTTTACTCTAAATTTTATAGAAATTCCTTTGTTATATATAATAAATTATGAATGTTGGGGAATTTAATTTCAATTATTTGGATTTAAATATATTTAAATCAAATTTTTATATTTTTTATATTAAATTATTTAATAATATATTATTATTATTAATTTAATGGTGAAAATAAACTCTTATAAATTTTCAATTTAAATTCATGATACGAGTTTATATAGACTTTTTGACAACTTTACTCACTATGCTTCTTTTCATTATTATTGTTTTATGCATGATTTGATGATTTTTTTTTGAACACTAAATGATTTAATGATTAGTGATCTGAAATATTGCGTCAATTAAATATCGCATCAATCCGGCCGGTTTAGTGACATGATAATTCAAGTCGATGATTGAAGTTCTCCATTATTTTATTTATTTTTTTGGTTAATACTCCCTTCCTCCTGTCTTAATTATAAGATCTTAATTATAAAAGCTAATTAAAGTTAAGGTGCAAATTTTTTTTCAGAAATTAAGTTTTTCAGTGCAAAAGTAATTAAATTACTTTAGTTTTTTTTTTCAAACTATTTAGTTTGACTAATAAACTAATATATAATCTATAGATACGTAACATATGAAATGATTAAATAACTTATTTAGCTTTCTTAATTTTTTTTGCACCTTAAAATTAAATGTTAAACTATTTAGTTTGACTAATAAACTAATATATAATCTAAAGATACGTAACATATGAAATGATTAAATAACTTATTTAGCTTTCTTAATTTTTCCAAAAAATGTTAACTAGGTTTTATAATTAGGACTGGAGGTAGTACCATATTTGTTTTTTAAGTTTGTCTTCATTTTGATTTCATCCCTTTAGAGTGTGTTTGATTTGAAAGAATGGGAGGGGAGGGGAGGGGAGGGGGTTTAAACTTAGAGATTAATAATTAAGTTTTTCTAGGTCTTCCCTCCCATCCCATCTTAATTTTAAATCATTGGTTTTGTTCTCTCTATGGGCAAAATGATCCAAGTTTTTATTGAGTTATTTTGACCAATATTTTAAACTAAATGAAACTTTATATACAAAAATCTACGGTTAAGTTATGGTTTGAAACTTAAGGAATCAAAAATTATATTAACCCATTTTTTTTAACTTGAATTTCATATCATTATACTCTGATTTAAATTATTTACAAATTCATTAAATAAGTATCTGTCCTTTAATGTATGCAAATAAATTATTTAAATGGCCAATAAGTGGACTCGATTCCTTTTAAAAAAAGTTAAAGATTCTCATATTTTAGGAATATATTGAACGAATCGTGTTAGGATATGGTGGCTATTCTTATTGGATTCATCGAGATTTAAATATAATGCAATAATATACTGGATCTCGTATAAAATGGTAAAAAAACACATGAATAAACATAAATGCAGGCAGAATTGAAACGAGAGTAAAATTAGGTAAGAAATTATATCCTGCTGGTTAATTCAACGTGAGGTATTTTAATTTCATAGAAATGGAGTAATTACCTATAGTATATCTAAAAAATAAATATAAAATAAAGCGTACTGTACTTTACACACACATATATAGTAGCAATATTTTGCGAAATTATTATAGGGAAAATCATAATAAAGGACCTAGCATAAATAATATTTATTAAGAATGACGGATCAGAAATTAAAAGATTAAAATACAAAGACAAAATAACCCCTATGTTATCTCCAGATCCTCTCCTTTGCGGTCTTTACCATTTCGTAAGGGGGTTCTCGTTCATATGGAGCAACTATAAAAAAGAATCAATTATTAAAGCATTATCCAAGAGTGATCTAAACACTATTCAAATATGTCATTTATCCACATAATACAAAGGCAGAAACAATATATTGACTGTAGGATACAATAACAAACATAAATATATGCCTATTGAAGATTAGAAAAGAAACAAAAATATATATAAATAAAAAAATGAAACATGATTAAAATATAGGCGGGAAAAAAAGTTTTGCCAAGAGCTCACATGAGAAGCAAGAAAATCGACCTCTCGTCTTTAGGTTCAACTGGCGAAGGGGTCGGACTTCCTCACCTTAAGGGAAGGGGTTCGATCCTGCGTTGGTCAAGGCATTGGGGGAGGCATCCTAGGAGTCTAGGAAGCAGTGGAAACGCTGGTAGATGTGGAGGCATGTGTACTCTCTGTCCAGTATGTCCTGTGGACTGAGCTCCAAACGCCATGCCCTTGGATTGTGAGTGAGTCCAACCCCTTTCCTAAAATTTTCGCATAAAAAAAAAGAAGCAAAAAAATCGTTGTCATGAAAGATCCGGAGGAAGATTTTGAGATTTGCAGATTTCATAAATGGGAACCAAAAAACAAAAAGTGAGGTTAAATGTGTCCGCCTCGGGTGAAAATGTCAAGTCCGTATGCATAGCCACTCATAAAATGCCAAAGCATATGTTGGATATTCAATTTGGATTATAAAGGCACTTTGAGTAAATTAGACTGCATCACCTACTCTCACCACGTTAACAACTCATCTTTTATGCCAGATGGGCCAAATAATTAAACATTTTTTCACAAAAATATTTAAAAAACATTAGAAATAATCTGTAAATATTCATGATAATGGGTGTCCTTTCTAAAGTTTAAAGTGTAAAGAGTTTTTGATTCTTCCAATACCTAAAGATTTAAACTTGCATTTTCTTTCGTATGATGGCGACGACTCTACCAATTATCTCGTCCAACTGTTTGTCTGTTTTCATGGTCCCAAATAAGTCTTTTCTTCTTTTTAATATTCCATATTACTGAAAAAGGGACTTACTAATTCATATGACTCAAATTGAGATGATTTTTTCTGACATAGTTATTTTTGTCTAGCTCACAAGTATTTTTATTAATTGATCATCAATGTATTTAGTAAAATCTTAGACAACATCCTTGTATGTGATAAAAACCAATGAACTGGAGTGTTTGATTCAGAAATCCTTGGTTAATCTGAGTCGGAGTAGTCCTCGTGATTTTTCATTAAAAAACCAGTTCATATAGTTTTCGTCGATCTTAGTCAAATTAAAGTTCCTAAAGTCGCAAAAAATTTGCTGCCATACGTGTTATATTATCATATCAATAACATATCAGAAACTTTGACCAAGATTAATCACTGTTCTACGTACAATTATACCTTGACACTACAAAAAAATATCCGATTACCCACGAAATTACTTATGGAAAAAATTCTGTCGGAGCCGTAGGTAATTTCCGACGGAATTTTTCCCTTGGTAATTCCGTGGGTAATCTGAGGTTTTTTTGTAGTGTGATTCCTAATTATAAAACCATATTGACTAAGGAAGCTAAATAAGTAAGTTACTTAATCATATCATATGTTGTGTATCCTTAGATTATGTATTTGTTTATTAGTTAAACTAATTAGTTTAGGAAAAAAAATAAGATAAATACTCTAAAATAGTTTAATTAATTTCTTTAATTTCTCTAAAAAAGTCAACTTGATCTTATAATTATGACTGGAGAAAGTATAATTTATGAACGACAAAATTATAAAGACGACCATGTTCCAAATTCATTACAACATACCCAAATAACCAAAAACAATTTTTGTTTGCTGAAATCTGAAATACTACCTCATGTCTTAAATATAAGACTTAGTCAACTTTTTTTTCTAGAGAGGTTAAGAAAGTTAAATAAGTTGTTTAATCATATCTTATGTTGTATTAATTTACAAATCAAATAAATTAATTTGAAGAAAAAAACGATAAATATAAATAATTTAAGCTTATTTAAAATTCTCATTTATGTCTTATATTTAGAATTAGGGTTAGTAATAAATAATTTTTTGTATCAGTATAGCATTGTATTGAATTGCATTTTGATTGGTTCTGTTCACATGACGGCGACGATAATATGCAGGCGAAGGCCAGATAACCAGTTCGAACATATATATACGTGCATGTGGGTATGATCGTGAGGCGGATGAGGATCGTTCTAGGATGTTGAGCTTTCTCGACTCTTTTATTTTTCCCTCAAAAGTTTGCTTAACGTGATAAACGTTTGTTGATTTTTTGCTAAACCTTGATAAAGAGAATTGCTTTTTAGCTTTGTCCTCCAATGAATATTTCCCAGTCTCAACATATTGAACTTACCTTTCTTCTCATTAACGTGTTATTCGCTGTATATCTGGGCTTCATGCTTGAGTTTTACAGCAATCATCTTTTTGGCGTTTTTCCTTATTCGAACGTCTCTGTTTTTTGTTGTTGTGAATTGTGATAAATAGGAGACAGGGAAGATGAACGAGATGCGTATGATTAAGTAATAATAATTAAAATAAGATACGATGTACGAATTAAATTAAAAGAACGAGTCCAAAATATATAAGTGCATCAGTTGAATCCATTATTATTGGCCCTCTCGGAATTACGAAGGCAGGAGCGAAATTCTCCACTTACAGGACCAAAATAATTATTTTTTAATGTTTTACGATTTTATAATTAAATTAAATTGACCAATAATATTGATATATATGGCTGATATATAACTGATAAGAACGCAACTCATGTACTTTATCTAAACGCGTAACCTTGACTCCTACTATCAATACTAAATTAAAGCTGCTTCGATGATGAAAATATAATAGGCCATTCTATTATATTTCTGGCGATACAATTAATGATCAACAATGCACAGTGTTTTTAACATTTTTAGAAAAAGAAACAGAGGATGACACACAAAGGAATAATGGACAATTATATCAGCAAGAGATATATTTCCCTTTCCTGCCTTTTTTTTTAAAAATTTTTTCACTCAACTCAAATATTTCTTAAGCAGTTGACTGACTATTTTAAACTAAATCTCAGAGCTAGCACTTGAATTTTGAATAAGGTGAAAATATTATTTTTTACCTCTGTTTAAATGAAACGTAAGTATTCTAAATATGGAAGGCTGGTTCAATATCTTGCTGCTGTCAATCAGTACTCATGTCACAGCAAAACAACAAATCCTCAACCAAGCAACGATATATATATATATACTGACAGTAATAAAATGAAAAAGTATCACGGTGATCACTAGAAAATGAGCACCCAAGGGTTACAATACAACTTACAATAACAAAAGGCAAGGGCATAGAGCAAATATATCGTAAGAGCGAAAAAGACTCAAAATAGGCAAACTTGCTGGTTAATCATCACTATCACAGTGCGTATAATCACTCATAGCAGTAATAATAAGTATGAAAACGTAACGAAACAAGGCACAAAGAAGCAGCCAAATAAGCATATCATGATGAGGAATAAGATGGATGTGATCGGAGTGTGGTTGTAGCCTCTAGGGACATTGAAAACCAGAAGGAACAGATTTCTGACAAGAGCTAAGGATCAAGCTGAGGCTGAGAGGTACGTTCAAGTTGATACCAAGAACGTTGGCCTTAATGGCAGTGCAGAGGCAGAGAGCTGCCTCTAAATCAGCCAAACCTGCCAGCAATGGGCAACAATTGCTGGTCGGAGGAGACCCGACGCCGACGTTTACAAGGCCCAGGACGTCAGCACATACTCCTAGCTTCAGTGTGTCCAGGGGACACTTGGCGGCCGCCGGGGTCGGGCAGGGCTTGGGCTTGGGCTTTGGAGGCTTGCATGACCCACAGGCTTCCGTGACGGTCGAGCAAGCAAGAAGGTAATAAAGCACCAAAATGGTGGCACAGAGCTTGGTGTTGGAAGAAGCCATGGCTGAGAGTGGTAAAGTGAAGTGGATGGGGAAGAAGATGGAGGGGTTTATAAAGGCAGGATGGTGAGGATGCAAGTTGCAGGGAAAATCTGATTGTGTGGAAGAGAGTGATGACGATACAGTTGTATTTTTTGTATGCTTCTGAATGACTTACTTCTAGAGTCTCGGCATTTGCACTGTCATTGTTATGGTTTTGGATTTGGTTGCACTGACTTCTCTCTCTCTCGGTCGACAGGAATCAGTTTCCCTCGGCGCTCGTCCAGCGCCTAGAGATCTGAATCGCTCATATTTCATTCTTTTTTATAAGATTTTTTTTTTTTAATTTTTAAAGGTTTTTTTTTTTCAATGCCAATTAAGATCCAGTTAGTACCTTAAAATAATTTTTTAAGATCATCAAGAATTTTTTCAGTACCTTGAAGTATCTTCCTAGTATCATTGGTACTAAAAATATTTTTCCAAATGCTAATTGGCATTGAAAAAAAAAAACTTCTAATATTTTTTTAAAGAAAATCCTATAAAAAAGAAAAGAAAAGAAATATTGACGGTCCAGATCTCCAGTCTCTTAAGCGTTGGACGAGTGCCCCCTACTCGGCCAAAGGCCAAGCAGAGAAACTGATTCCCGGTCAACATGGGAAGATTCATTTCATGAAAAAGCTTTGTTATTTGCCATTTTCTTTCTTTTCTCTTTTTTTTTTTGGATTAGACTTTCCTCATTTTCCTCATATTATTTTTTTCTTTTTTTACCGTTGGATTAAAATCTCAATGGTCTAGATTTAACATATTATATTTTTAAAGTATATAATAATATTTTTATAATATGTTAAATCCAGACCATTAAAATCTTAATCCAACCGTAAAAAGAAAAAATGACTAAATGAGAGAAACGAGAAAAGTCAACTCCTCTTTTTTTTTTTTTTTATAGACATTATTTGCAGTGATTTTCAACTTTAATCGCCTTCATTCCTTCGACAAAAGGTTTTTTGATCTTCACTGGAAGTAAAAATCCTTATACGGTGCCTAATTCAGAATTCTTATAATTCCATAATTTAAGGCTTTGTTCCGACAACAAAAAGGCTTTGTGATAATCCCGTGATTATTTTTTCAAACGAGGAATATAATATAGGTTGTCACTCGCCATGCATGAAAAACATTTAAAAATGTATAAAGCAGAGTGTGTGTATAGGACCATAAACTTCAAATAAAATGGCCTGTTTGTTGATATAATTAATTTGGCTTAATCTTCGTGCATGCGGACTAATTAGCCTAATCATTTAATAAGTACTATTGCTTGATATGACTTCCGGATCGGAGAATTGACTCATATATTCAACACATATAAATACGCGAGTTATTATGATTAATCATATTTATTTATCAAAAGAAAGTACTTGAATAAAAAAAGTATATATACTTCGTATTATAAAAGTATAGTATGATTAAAAAATAGAAAAAAGTATAACTATGAATTAAAATATATCTCTCTGTCTAAATTTCAAAAGATACAGACTCTCCACTCTAATTTAAATTTTCACGCTTCCAACACATATAAGGTGAGCTTCAGCCCAAAAAAATCTGGAACTGGTTCTCTTTTTAGCGCACATACACGGAAGAGTGGGGGATAATTATGAGAAAATCCTGAAAAAAGGAAAAATTAATTTTGGCTACTGCTTGGGGAAGTTAATAACTTAATAATAATGGTAAAAGGTAAAAAAAATGGACAGAAAATTAATTTAAACTTTACTTTATGAATTATGCGGTAGAAGTTACGCATAAAGAGGGACGTAATGTAATATAATACGGGGATAATTTAATAGGAAAATCCTAAAAAAATACTACTTGAATTTTGAAATCATAAATAGGTAATTTCTAAATAAAATGAGTTGTCAATTGTTTTATTATATTTTTTAATCTCATTATTGTTGTGGTTGTCGACAAGATTTTGAAAATCAAATGGTATTTTTTTGTCATTTTTTATAATTTAATTTATGAATTTGAGTAAATACCTTTTCTAGTCCCTGACAAAAAACATGGACCCCATTTTGGTCCTATACAAAAAAAATGTCACTTTTAGTCCATAAAAATGATGAATAAGGGTTGATTGGTTGACATTTTGATCTTTCACAAATTTCCAAAAAGCTCTTTTTCGTCCCTAAAAAATAACAAATAAGGATCAATTTTTTTATAAAGGACCAAAAAGATATTTACTCTATGAATTTTCTTACCCCCGTTTTAATTTAGGAATAGTTGTTTTCAAGACACAATAGTGAAAAGAACAGGTGAAAGAAAAAAAGCGAGTCGAGCCGGCAGTTCCTATTTTAAAAAAGTGGATTCCAGCCTTTATGTTGTCTTCATATATGAAGGGATTTGTCGGTATCATCAGTCATCAATTATTAAGACTAGACTCCCCATAATTATTTTTAAATAAAATATTGCAATATATAATTATCTGTTAATAATAAAATATATAACAGCTTTTTCTGATCGATCATAAATATGCTATTAATATTTAAAGCCTGGCATATATATAAATATTTTTGGTTTCTCATCTTATATCTAGAGTTTCATCCTAACTAATCTGAATCTAACCCGATTCACGTATTTAACAGCCTGACATATTTTTTATTGTGACATCAATTCCAAATTCAATTATTCCTATATAAGAATGACGTGTACGTACAAGGTTCAATAATATGTGAGGTTTATAAAGCAATTAGCAACACAACAAAAGTTAATAAAGCAATGCGAAGTATATTATTGAATTTACGTGGAAGGTGTGATGAATTAGGCTAATAAAGTTAAACCGGAAATAAGCATAAAGGGAGAAGCACGTGAACGGACGTTGCGTGTCGGGCCAGCCGCCAGCGATCATATTTCATGGACGAGGTCACGGTGGATAGACTGGCAAATAAATAAATAAATGAAAAGCAAACGAAGGCCATGCACCTATGTTTTTTTTTTAAATTTAATTTATGGTTTATTTTCCTAACTTTTTTTTTATATATAAAAATTTAGGTGGGTAAACACCAGGAATTAGAATTGAGAAATCGGGCCGAGCTTGTTTAAACCTGAACCCTTCAAAGGTCGTGCTTATAAAATGAAGCCCGACCAACCCTATAGGGTTGAGGGCTTAAAAGGGCCGACCAGTTAGGCTCTTTATTTATTTTTTTCATATGCATAATTAGACATGATTTTCTTTATTCATTTGTTGAATATAGATGAGTTAAAAAACTATTAAGGACATTGAATTCTGATGGTGACTAGAAAAACAATGACAAGTTATGTGCAAAAAATCTTCTGCCAGCAAAGGGATATTTTTAAACAAAAATTGAAGAACAAACATTGGTAGAATATGTTTGACATCTGAGTGCTGGACTGCTGTGACTTCTAAAGGATATACATTTTTTTATTATGAATTAGTTATTGTATTTGTTTGTTGCATGATATGTGTTGTTTAGATCTTAATGATGACAATATTTATTTGATTAATTATAACTTTAATTGTTATAGTTTATTAATTATATTTCTTTGAAAAAAAAAAACGCAGGAAAAATACTTAAAATTTAGAAAAATAGTTTCCGGCCCTGGCCCGCGTGCTCTTAGGTTGAGCCTTGAAAAATAGATATATATTTTTTATCCCTTACCGAAAAGGGCCGGCTCTGATTCTCAATTCTATCGGTGACCCATCAGGGTTTGGGCATACCTTCAAACTCAAAGAACGTTTAGAGGTATTTATAGATCGCCCACCAACAAAACCCTCATATCGACTAGCAAGTATGAAACCTCCTTCCGTTTAGGGTGAAAGCCGACATCTTAATCAATTATATCACCCCTAATTAACGTTTATTTTCCTAACTAGTCAATCATGCTACGTGATAATCTCAATTATCCACCCCCGCACATGGGAAGCCCGGCCCACCCATTCCTGGTTGTCCCGATAATGGCGAGCACCTAACGCGAAGCTAATTCCATGTTTCGGATACGCCACCTATTGGCATTGGAAATTTGGAAGATCTATCCCAATACTAAATATTTCTTGACATTATTTTTTATGGGACTAGAAAATTAACGAACTCAAAGTCTCAACCCAAGCATAGAAGCACTCAAGTCACTCATACTTTTTTTATTTTAACAAACACAAGTATCCTCTTATCAGAGGGGTTAGGGGGCAAGCTCCGGAGATTGTCACTAAAGGGAAATTATGTCCAGGGATTTTTTAGGATGTTTTTGTATCGAAAGTGTAAAATATAGAGGAATTTTGCCATCGCAGTCATTTCAATTAATTTTAACCGTTAACTAATCATATATGATTAGTTTGTGATCAATGTGTCATCTACGTCATTTTTGTTAATTTGCACATTTGTTCCGAAGTTCTTATATTATCTATTTCATTTTTTTCCAAAGTTAAATTTTAAACTTCTTAAGCAAATCTACACCTTAACAAAAATGAAGTGGATGACATGTAGATTGTGAGCCTAACATATTTGATCAACTAACCGTCAAAATTAACAAGAATAATAGTACGACGGGTAAAATTGCCCTTCAAAAAACTTTTAAAACAAAATTATCCATTAACGACAACTTTTAGGATAAAATTACCACTTAACCCCTTGTTAAAGTCTGGAGTAGTTTCAAGCACTAAATACATGTGTCTCTTATCGAGTACTGGAATTTTAATTTATTTTTATATGAAAATTTTAGGAGAGGGATTGGATTCACCCAAAATCCAAAGGCAGGACGCTATGACTTTGCTCCCCAGGGCATACAGGACTGAGAGTACACATGCCTCCATCTCAGCCTGCGTTTCCACAAGTTCACATCACCTAGGATGCCTCCCCCAGCGCCTTGACCAACTCCAAGATCGAACCTTCTACTTTTGGTGAGAGTGTTCGACCCTTTTACCAGTTGAGCCTTGACCAACTCCACGATCGAACCCCCTCCTTTTGGTGAGAGTGTCCGACCCCTTTGCTAGTTGAGCTTAAGGACGAGGGGTGAGTACTGTAATTTTTTTTTTATTTATAAAAAGTACTGGATTTTTTTTTTTGATCAAAGAAAGTTTTGGAGGGGTTCGCATCGGTCCCCACTGGGGGCAGACACGGCCCCGGGCTCTATGAGCACTTACTGGGGACTTACGAGATCGCCTACCAAAGGAGTCCCAGCGACGGTAGAGGGGATCGAACCCATGAACCAAGGGCATAGTCCTGGATCCCTTACCATCTATGCCAACTCACACTGGTAAAGTACTGGAATTTTAGTTTGTCACAGGAACTCACCCATACAGGCCATACTCTAGGTTGGGGCGATAGTGACGTGACCACAAATTTCAAATTGGTCGGAGCCCATGGGCCTGGGCATTTGCTGGATCAACACTGATCCACTGTCAGTCCCAATCACCGAGCCCAATAAAATCCAGTGCCACTCACGCCCCAACCTTCTTTTCATGGCCTTTTCCCACCAACTCATCCTCACAAGTCACAACCTGTAATCTCCCTAAAATTTAACTTCAGCATATATTTAATTATAAGTCATGGCTAGCTTTATTTATTCTAATCACAGAGTAAAATGCTGCCTTTTTTAATGTGAAAGGCTGATGAATACTCCTCATCTCCTTAATATAAAATATATTTATCTAATTTGATTATATTAAGAAAGTTAGTTGAGTTAATTAATATAATATGTGTTTTTTAAAACACCATAAGTATCTTCCTTGATTCCTTTATTTCCCCTCCTCATTTATTACTGTTAGAGGAGTATCAATAGAGGTAAATAAGTAAAATATTGATAAATATATTAACTATGTCTTATATTTAGGATTAAAATCAACTCTCAGATATTGCCTTATAATTAGGACAAGAGGAATATCATCTTTTAATCTTAGTTTTAATGTTTTCTAATTTAAACTCTGGACACTTCTTATACATGTGTCTCCCTTATCTAACCCCTTGAAACATTTAGGCTTGGTTTGGTTTGGGGGGAGGGGAGGGGAGAGAAAAGATGAGAAAAGTTATTTGTAGTGGCGACCACAAGAGTTTTCCTCCCTTTTAAATTTTTTCCCTCCCGTCCCGTTCCCGTCCTCAAACCAAAGCAAGCCAAGCCGTGATCCATCAAATGATCTTTTGGCCCACTCAACTCCATACGGATAGGATTAATAAGGACATGAGGGGGCGTGGCAAATACATCAAATGATTTTATATAGGGGAAGTTCTGAAAAAATACAACTAAAAATGGGAAAAGATAAATTGGTGTTGGAAATTTATCAAATCTTAAGTTAAAACTTAATAGGAATCTGTGGTTTCTAATTTTGACCAAATGACAAAAATGCTATGAATTGAGGGCACAAGTTTTAGGGATTAATAATAACATTTGTATTTATATTAACAATATCAGATCTTACATTAACGACTTTTATTTTCATGTTTGACAACTTTATATCCCATAAACCAGAGATTATTTTGAGGGCACAAGTTCCAGGAGTCAATAACAACATATATATATATATATTAACAACATCATATTTTACATTAATGACTTTACTTTATTGTTTCACAACTTCATATCCCAAAAACTATGGATAGTTTTGAGGGCACAAGTTTTAGAAGTTAATAACAACATCTATATTTATATTAAAAACAACATACTTTATATCAAAGATTTTACTTTCATGTTTCACAACTTCATATCTAAAAAACTAGGAATAATTTTAAGGACACAAGTTTCAAGGGTTAATAACAACATCTGTATATGTATTAACAACATCAAGTTTTACATTAATGACTTCACTTTTATATTTCATAACTTTATTCAAGGCAATATGGTCATTTGATTAGAATTGGAAATTGTATATTCCTATTTCAATTTTAACATGAGATTTGATAAATTTGCAACAACAATTTATCAGTATTCATTTTTAATTGTATTTTTCCTTTTATATATCTAGACAATTTTAAAAATAAAACTGTGGTTTGGGATGTGTAAAAGGGGTGTCTCCATTGATTTCCCCCTCAATTTACTCTTTATTGAATGTACTTTTAATTTTTAATGATTAAAATTTAATACTATGCAAATAATATTATTATAATAAAAAGATACTATGGTAAACTATTCACATCAAATTTTAAAGCATAAATTTATCTCGACCATTGAAAGTTGGATTTTTTTTTGCTCGACTATTGAAAGTTGGATTTAATGATAGATATATTCAATTGAGAGTAAATAAATAAGGAAATGAACGGAGACACCCCTCTTTTTCTCTCCCCTCTTTTTAGGTAACCTGGAGTGACTAGCAACTACTTATTTTTAAAGAGCGTGTCGTGATCTCACTGATTGAATTGACCTCACTTATGGATAATTCATAAGGGAGTGTACGGACGACGATTTTTTTCTCTGGCTTGAAATCTGTGCCCGATAGAGCCGTTAGCGGTGGTCGACCTCCTCTGGTCTTTTTCCGGTGAGCGTAGAGAGCGAGCGAGAGTAGAGAGAGAGGGCCGTGATCTCCTCTGGTCCTTTTCCGGTGAAGAAAGCGTCGCTGCCTGCCCTCTTTTTGTTTGTTTCGGTGGGTGGATCTTGCCGTTCTCTGGTCGCTATCTTCTAGGGTGGATCTCACCGGAGTTCATCTCCACCTTAGCTCGTCGAGGTTCTAGTCCCCCCTCTGTTTTGGTTCTGTTTCATGGTTGTTCTCTGCTCCAGTGCTGTTCGTTTTTTGCTCCCGATCGTCTTCGCCTCTGCTCGTTGAAGTTTTGGTTCTGATTTTGTGCTTTTGTTTTAGGATATAAATTCTCTGATCTGTTTTCGTCATGGGTTCCGGTAATGGATGTGTGTTGTTTGTTTGATCTTTGATTTTGGTCTTGGATCTCTATCTGTGTGTGTGGTGGTACCCCTGTTCTGGTCGTTTTTGTTTGCCTATTCATAGAAGACATGCTCGATTTGTGCATTCTTAGTTTGATTTGGCGTAGTTGCGTCAATGGAGGGGCAAGGGGAGCAGTCGAAAGAAGGGGACTCGGTTCTGTTGTTGCATAGTGAGAAGGCTATGGAAAATAACACCTTGTTGCGTTCTCATCCTGTTTATCAAAGGAGCCAAATTTCCTATAGAAGCAAACTTTTGGAGAAGGAAGAGGAGGTGTTTTCTCAAGAATTGGAGGAGCAAATGAAAGATTGGCTTTGTGAGGAGAAGGAGATCTCTCCAACTCTTATTGAGGAGCATAAAATTCTTCTTGACTCCTTACCAAAGTTAAGCATATCAGATGAAAGGTTGATAGGTCTTTGTCGTCCTTTGAAAGATGCCTTAATTCTTACTGTGCTTGGGAAGTCAGCGAACTTAGAAATGATGAAAGACAGGATTGCTTGGATTCTTAGATCAAAAAGCTTTGAGCTCATTGATCTACCAAACAACTATTTTCTGTTTAAAACAGGAAATAGAGATCTGCGATTGAGGTTATTGTTTGATGGTCCTTGGGTGATACAAGGACATTATTTAGCAGTGCAGCGCTGGAGCCCAAACTTCAACCCTTATAGCAATGAGATTCAAAAAGTGGCAGTTTGGGTTCGTATACCTACTCTTCCATTGCATGTGTATTCGAAGAGTGCTTACTTGAAATAGGGAATATGCTTGGAAAGGCCCTTAAGGTGGATGTTAATACCTTAGCTCAATGCAATAATCAAAATATGATGGTGGAAAGAGGGAAGTTTGCTAGGGTCAGTGTAGAAGTGGACTTGAATCAAGCTTTGAAATCCAGGTTTGTCATTAGATCTACTATTTACACAGTGGAGTATGAGGGGCTTGATTTAATTTACTTTAAGTGTGGTAAATATGGACACTCGCAAGAGAAGTGCCTGCTAGTTTGTAACACGGGAGAGGATTCGCCAGAGATAACTCAGCCTGTTGTGGCCACAAGCCATGCTTCAAAAAACCCAAGCTGTTGTCATGCTCAACTAAAGCCTCTAGTTAGTGTACCAGGAATTAACTCTGACGAATAATTTGGCTCATGGATGATAACCAAGCGTATCTCCAGGAAAAGAATCCACATTGTTGAGAGGTGGGGAAAATGCCCGAGAATAAAAAGTCAAATGGGAAGGGGAAGAAAACTGCTTCAGGTTCAAGGTTTGATGTGTTGCAGGATGTGGAGGATCGTATCTATTCGAAAGGTGTGGATCGCCCAAGAAAGACAGAAGTTGCTACGACTACATGGAGAAGGAAAGAAGGTGAAGCCCTACCTTCTATTAAGGAAGGATTCGTTGGGTATAAAGAGAGAGAAAAGTCAGTTATTGGTTCTTTAAAGCCTGGGAAGTCCCTCATAGAGTCATCGGAGAGCGGAACCAAGGAAGATGTGGTTGGTCATATAGAAAAAGAAAAGTTGAATCCTGACACGGATGGAAAATGTTCTTTGGTGATTGGGGAGCCTCATTTAGAGTCATCTACGGTGAGAGAAAAGAAGGAGAAGATGATGAAAGCGAAAGAAAAGGAGGGTAAGGCTACCAATGCTCTCGTGGGCCAACCGGTAATTCTGAGCCAATCTTCCGATGGTTACAATCTAAGGCCCAACGGTTTATCCTCTGTGCGTAGTATGAAGAAAGCAGCTAGGGCCCACAATGTTATTTTTGGATCCACCAAGACAATTGAGATTTCAAAAGTCAGCAAAGCGAAAGAGCAGGCCGGGGGGGAAAAGAAGAATTTTGAAGAGAATGATATAGTGCCATGCAACCTTGATATTGTGAACTCTTCTACAATCACAATAAAAAATGGGAAGAATGATGATGTTGATAGAGGATCAGAAGACTCAGAAGTTGTGCCGCCATCTTTACCTCATGACGAGTTGATCGAGCATATTGCAGATGATGCAGATTTTACGGAGGGACAAGAATCCTTGGTTGCCGAAACCCAGTTTGAGATGGGAAAGGATCTGGACTCCGGGCATGCCATCACTGACCCTGTGAGAGACCAAGACCACGATGTCGCTCTGATGGAGCAAAATCAGCTCTCGCATGATCAGTGGGACCCGAATGAAGATATCGCGCCTGATTTTTTGGAGGACAACGGGTCGATTGTGCCTGAAACCCAACCTCTACATCTGAATGGAGGGGACATCGACTAGCTCAGGTAAGTATCCCTATCCTTTGACTTGTATTTAATTATTTTCTTAATGATTATTGCCTCTTGGAATTGTAGGGGGCCGGTAGCGGACCTTCCCTTTAATTATCAAGGATATTATTAATAAGTATCGAATAAATATTCTCTGCCTTTTGGAGACTCGTATTAGTGGTGATAAAGCGAATAAAGTTTGTAGTAAACTTGGTTTTAGTCACTGGATTCGGGTTGAATCTACCGGGTTTACTGGTGGTATCTGGCTTTTGTGGGACAATGACGCTTTTGATATTACTTACCTTACCTCCTCCACCCAGTTGCTCCACTGTCAAATTAAAGATCTCAGTAGTAACACCTTGAGCCTTGTGACTATTATTTATGGCGAAACCTCCGCTATGGGTAGGACTACTTTATGGCAATCCCTCCGCTCGCTCGCTAACTCCAATCTTCCTTGGCTCGTTTTGGGTGACTTTAATGCGTATTTATCTCCTAATGACAAGCTTGGTGGTAGTGAGCCCTCTTGGCACTCAATGCAGCAATTCAAAAATTGTATTGATGACTCTGATCTCATTGAAGCCCGGATTCATGGTGACAAATTCACCTGGGAAAGGCAGGGGTTGAAAGAAAGACTGGATTGGGTTTTTACCAATTTTAACTGGATCACCTCCTTTCCTAATTTCATTGTTCGCAATGAGCTTAAATTTAAATCCGACCATAGGATTGTGGTGATGGATTCAAACCCGTCTTTTCAGAGAAAAAGCTTTCATAGATCCTTTTCCTATCAAGCCTGATTGGAACAACAACAGGGTTGGTAATTTCAACAAAAAGAAAAAAGAGCTGATTCGTCGTCTGGAGGGAATTGATAATGTCAGGAGAATGAATATACAGACATGTTTATTTAGGCTGGAGCGAAAGCTATGGCATGAGTACCACAAAGTTGCTACTCAAGAAGAAATCACCTGGTTCCAGAAATCTAGAAGTAAATGGCTACAGGGGGAGATAGAAATACCAGATTTTTCCATGCTTCTACTATAATTAAAAGGAAAAAACAGAGAATTGGTGCTATCCTGAATGATAGGGGAGATTGGGTTGAGGACCATGATACGGCTAAAATGATGGCCCATGATTTCTTTCTCAATCTTTACACTCGTGATGCCTCTATTAAAGACCCTGGAGAATTGTGCTCTAACTTTCCTTTGATCGATAATAATGATTTGCGATCATTGTCAAGAAGAGTTACCAGAGTGGAGATTAAGAATGCGACTTTTGCTATGAGAGCGTTTAAAGCCCCGGGACCTGACGACCTTAATGCTCATTTCTTTCAGACTCAGTGGAATGTTGTTGGGGATAAAATTTGTGAGTTCATTGAGGATTGCTTTAATAACCCCTCCAACATGTCCACCATTAATAAATCCAAGATTGTTCTCTTACCTAAGATTGATAATCCTTCGTCGTTAAAAGACTTTCGGCCAATTTCTTTGTGCAACGTAAGTTTTAAAATCATTACTAAAGTTTTGGGTAGCGATTCGGAGTATCATGGACCACTTGTAAGTCATGAGCAATGCAGTTTTATTGCGAACAGATCCAGCTGCGACAACATCCTAATTGCCCAAGAGATCATACACTCCATGAGAATGAAGGGCAAGAAGAAAGGTTTTGTGGCCATCAAGATTGATATGGAGAAAGCCTTCGACAGACTTGACTGGGATTTCATTAAAAATACCCTAATATGCTTGAATTTGGACAATAATCTTATTGATCTCATTATGGCTTGTATGTCTACTGCTTCTATGTCTATCCTTTGGAATGGTGATGAAAGCCCGAGCTTTACACCCTCTAGAGGGGTTAGGCAAGGAGATCCATTAAGCCCGTATATTTTTGTCTTTTGTATGGAACGTCTTGGTCACTTTATTAAATCTGAGTGTCAGGCCCGGCGTTGGAAGCCCTTTACCTTTAAAAGGGGAAGCCCTCAGATCTCCCATCTATTCTTCGCTGATGATCTCATTCTTTTTACGGAGGCTTCCACTAGTCAAATGATGGAAGTTCGTAAAGTAATGCAACTATTCTGTGAGGTCTCTAGCCATAGAATTAATTTGGAAAAATCTAGAATGTTTTGTTCTGCTAATGTCAATTTCAACAGAGCCCTTGAGTTAAGCAGATTGCTTGGGATCGGAATTACTTCTGATCTTGGAAAATACCTTGGGGTTCCGATTATTCATAAAAGAGTAACGAAAGGTACTTATCACCCCATTGTTCAAAAAGCTAAAAAAGGTTGTCCATGTGGAAAAATAAATTTTTGACAATGGCTGGGCGTTCGTCCTCATAAAATCTGTCTTATCCTCTCTTCCCGTATTTTATGCAATCAACTCTTCTCCCCATTTGCACTATCAATGAGATTGACAAGATCTCCAGAAGATTCCTTTGGTCTCAAAATGAGGATGTCAGGAAAATGCATCTTGTTGCTTGGGATAAAATTACCCAAGCAAAGAAAGAGGGTGGTTTGGGCTTTCGAAATCTTCGGCAACAAAATAAAGCGTTCATTATGAAACTGTGTTGGAGTCTTTTGACCGAAAGCAAGCTCTATGGGTCTAGTGTTTCTGGTCTAAGTATAATTGTGGAAACTCGGCTGTGCCTAAAATCTCAAAGAAACATAACTCGTCCTTTGCATGGAGAGCGATTGTTGACGTTTGGGAGGACTTCATTAGGGGAGTTGGTAGGAAGATCAGGAATGGGGCTGAAACTAAATTCTGGACTGATCTTTGGCTTCCCTTTGACCATCCTTTAGTTACCTATGTTGTTGATCCTTCCTTAATCAACGAAGATGAGTCTGTGCGTGATCATCTTTTGAATGGAAGTTGGGACACGAACAGATGGCGTGGGATCCTTCCCTCCCACATCATTAATAGTATTTCTCGAATGAACCCGCCTGGTAGTGGCTCCCCGGATTGCTTCACCTGGAGAAATGCGAAAGATGACTGCTTCTCTGTTAAAGCTGCTTACCTATATATCTCTAATCAAGCAAGAAGGAGTAGAAGTAATTTCTGGTCCCTAATGTGGAAATGGCAGATTCCTGAAAAAGTTAAATATTTCATGTGGCAGGTTGGTCATGAGAGGCTTGTCACCAATTCTCTCAGAGCTAAAAGAGGGCTTACTGATGAAAGCCTCTGCCCGTTTCAATGCAATCAGGAGGAGAGTGTGCTCCACATAATCAGAGACTGTGAGAAAGCGAGAAATTTTTGGGCTGAAATCTTAAAACCTAACTACTTTTCCCAGTTCTTTGCAGGTAATTTGCAGGTATGGCTCGATTGGAACACCAACCATAACCCTGGTAAGGGAAGGTTTCACGGATTCTCTTGGCCACGAGTCTTCAGTTTGGGATGTTGGATTCTTTGGACATCCAGATGCAGCTTTCTATTTCAAGGCGAACACAAAGATACCAGGGAGTTGCTCCACTTGTGTAACTATCTTCTTATGGAAAATCATGTTAATCACAACCTATCTCATCAAATTTTTCAACTTGACAGGTATGAGGAGAGATCTTGGACCCCCCTCCAGACGATGCAGTCCGAATTGATGTAGACGGATCAGTTCGCCACAACTTTCAAGCAGCTTGCGGAGGAGTAATCAGGAATTCTGAAGGGCACTGGCTGATGGGGTTTTGCAAATCCCTTGGTCTCCATACTGTTATTGAAGCGGAGCTTTATGCCATCAAGCTGGGATTGAATTTGGGACTTCAGATGGGATTTCAAAAGATCCTCCTTTATTCTGATTCCTTGGATGCGATCAACATCCTCATGAGAGACTGCTGTTATGCTGACCATCCATTGCGAGACCTTATTAGGGAGACTAGAGACCTTCTCTACCAGGACTGGGACGTGACGCTCCGATATACCCCTAGGGATAACATCTCTTGTGCTGACTATATGGCCAAGGAAGGTCATAATGCTCCTGCTGATGCAGGCTTGTTATTAGTCCCGACAATTCCTTCAGGATGCCTGGATATAGCTTTACAAGACCAATTGGTCTGTAGATCCTAGTTCTTTTACTAGTTTGGTGTATTTTGGTGCTAGTCTTTCATAGACTAGCCTCTCTTACTTCTCAAGCTTCGGTTTGCCTGTATTTTCCAAAAAAAAAAGAGCGTGTCGTGAGGCTCTATCTTTGTGCGGGATGATGCTTACGATATTTAATTATTTATTATTCAATACAACCCTTTCTTAAAAGGAGAATAGTAAAAAAATATTTTTTAAATAGCAAAATCCTAAACCAAATATTTGTCATAAAATGAGTCATGAGTTATATATCAAGCCTCAACATTACTTTATTAATTATTGGCAACAAACAAAATTTATAATTTTGTAATATTAACATTCTTTTTCTACCATTTTCCCTTCTTAAAATAATTTTCTATAAATAATGTTAATCTTATCTATATTTTTTAAATTTATTTTATTTACTGCTTATATATTAATTTTCACCTTTTCAAACGCTGAAATCGGCTTTAGTATTCGTTTTGAACTATTATATATCTTGTGAGTGAATTTTATGAATAAAATAATTTAATTTATCGTACAATAAAGTAAAACACATCATATTTAAAAAATTACTGCCACTCAGCCGTTCCATTTTTGCTGGACGAAAAATAAATACTCTTTTTTTTGTTGCCTATCCGATATCCAGAGCTTCTCTCTGATTAATCTGAATCCAACCCGGGTCGCGCACCTGACTATGGTGGGTGAGTCTCCCAACGAGGCTTTTCTACATTTACATGGTCCGAACTCGAAAAATAAATACTTGAAGTTGTCTGGTATTAGCGAAAGCAAATTAAAAGAAGCATTATGGGCACAGCTTTAAGAGCTGAATTATGGGCTGTATTAAGTGGCCTTGAACTAGCTTTATATAAACATTTTGATAGTGTAATTGTGGAAAGTGACTCTTCTACAGTGGTTTATATGCTCAATAGACAGCAGATTGCAGATGATGTAGGAAAAGGCTGTTAACTGAGATCAATACAACAATGAAGAAATTCTCCAGAATCATGTTTGTGCATGTGTATAGAGAAGGGAACAAATGTGTTGATGGCCCTTGCTAATGTTAGTGTTGATTAGGAGGAAATGTTTGTTATGTTTGATTCTCCTCCTGTAGGCATTTTTTTTGGGTCAAATCCTCCTTGTTATGGACCTAAATCTAGGCCCATTAGATAACCGGCCCATCAGGGGGCAGTCTGCGCAAGGATCTCAACCGACCCATAGGGATCCAAACCGAAGGACCTATTCAAGGGGGCGGTTACCTAGATCCTTGGATACACATCACACGGGATCAGGATCTCTAAACCCTAAGGTACACTCTATAAATACGAGTTAAACCCTAAAGGTACACATCTTCGATCTTCTACTCTTTGGCTATTTACATACCGCCTACACAGAGCACACACACCACCCCTTTGGCTAAACGCCTCTAGTAATCCTCGAACTACGTGGACTTTGATCCATCTTCAGGGTACGTAGGCCCTAGGAATCGCTCCTAGGTCAAGTCCTAACTAATATCAACATACTAGCCCCTTAGGGCTAGACATCTGTGTTCTACACCAGAACAGTGGCGCCGTCCGTGGGGATCCGTAAATTTCGATTCCTACGACCAAAGATGGTCAACAACTAAATTTTACAAATATTCAACAACCAACGCAACCTTTGAAAGCTGACTGGCAGCACGAATAACAAAGGAATGCAATTTTCTCTCCAAGATGAGCAAGTGCTTAGGATTTCGAACGTTGAGAACTGTCGATACAAATTGGGAAAATCAATCTCTGGAAATACCGATTTCGATCAGACTATGGGTATAGTCCAGCAATTATGGGGGTTCCGTTTTCTTCAGACGTCGGAACCCTAATTCGATCCGCCGGAACCCGAAGCAAATGTCGACGACTGAAAGATCGGGGAATAGCTTAGATTAAACGGGCTGGATTTCCTCGATGGATGGAGGGAGGGATACACCCATGGAGTATGATGACAAAGTGTAACACCCCCAATTTCTAACAATTATGCTAACATAAACCTTCAAGGATTTTGATAAATAAATACTGAATTCCAAAATAAACAATGTTGGGAAGTGTTACCGCCGCACTTGTACCGGGACAAGTACAAGGCTACTTATTGCATTAACATAAATCCAACTGAAATAAAAATGTTTAAAAAAAAAGAAAAAGAAAATAAAACTAGCTAGAAATAATCCTAGAAATCTCTACGTCGTCATCCTCACTTCTCACTGTTAGCCCCAACCTCGAGAACCTGCTTCACTGAAAATCTGCTCCCCCGAAGGATTGTCGCAGCCCATAATACACAAAATCAAGAACGCTGGTAATCCCAATAAAATAGGATTTAAGTGGCTCAAATACCTTAAATAAATCAAGTAAAATAATCATATAGAATTTACACCAAATATCATTCTTTATCATTTTAAATTAATTTAGACCCGGGAAACCCTGCCAGTTAGGAGGAGAACCATGGTAGACCCGGAAACCTACCAGTCTACCCTGTGACCCGGAAACCCCGCTACCACAATCAATCAAATTGACCATCAAAATACTTCGTCCTATGTGCACACCTCTTCCTAAAGTTGCTACTAGTGTCCCTAGAAACCCCGCGCACACCACTTTAGGAAGAACGGATATAATCGGTTCACTTCAGTAACATATCGGAGGCATAAAGCCTAGTTGTGTTCATCACTTTGGGGGTACCATCCCAAAGCTATCCTCCCATGATTTAAATTATTTTAAATAAACACATAATACAATTCCTAAATTATTTCCAATATGTGAAATAAAATACATACTATGTGCACAGTAGTGCCCAGACATATATGTACCGAGACAAACGGTATTACACATATACATACAATGGAGTAATCAATTCGCCAAAGCCAAGATAATCAATATACATGTACAGATACAATGGTTAATCAATTCACAAAAACCGAGGAGGTCAATATACATATTTATATATGGGAATCAATGGAAATTGAAGCATTGTACGCACAGGCATATTGGCATGAACAGTAAGTGGTTTTTTTTTTGTTTCCTTTTCAAAAGTTAATCACGCGAATCAAAGCAAAAGCAATTGCATATTTAGTTACACACGTACGGAAATCAATCAACAATTGATTTCTAAATATACACACATACACGTACGGAAATCAAACAACAATTGATTTCTATTGACCTAGGAATCAGGATAATATATGATATAATTAACCTAAGCTATATGGGAATTAGGATTACCTGGTCTCCGTCTTTGCTAGCCTTCTAGAAAAGCGATTCGGTGAGAGTGCGGGAGGAGGATGCCGTAGCAGAGAAAAGAGTCGAGAGAAAAAGAGTCGAGTGTTTTCTAGGTTTAGGCGGCTAACCTAAGTTTATAATTAACATCTAGGGTTTTAGCGATTGGGCTGGGCTATTTAATTGTTGCAAATTAATAAATTAATACTAAAAATATTATTAATTTCTAGATATTTTATATATTATTATTATCTTATTATTTTAATCTATTATTATTATTATTCCTATTCTTAATCCGGGGTATTACACAAAGATTGTCAAAACCAGAACCTTCATTAAGTTGGTAAAGGGAACACCAAATTTTCGCCAGTGTCCGCGCAAAGCCGCAAGCCTCCCTCTTCAGTCTCATACTCTTGCCGACGTCGCTGCTCAATCACTCAGTATCACTTTCAATGTTGCTGAGAACACTATCTTGTACAGATTGAGAAACGACTTTCTCACTCTTGGAATCATGTGCAAAGTTCTCATCCTCCATGTTCAAAGCCTTTTCAGGTTTCACTGGTTTACAAGTACCTTCAGAATTCAAAACCCCACTTGTTCAAATGCTTATCAATGGCTAGCGAGCATGGAGGATGACGGGTTATATGAAGAATGGAAAAGCAAGAGATGCATTTATAATATTTGATCTCATGAAAAATGCTGGATCTCATGGAGATGAAACAACATTACTTTCTCTCCTTCGTGCATGTTACATCTGGAATTGGTGACTTTCCCCCTCTGCTTTACCTCCACCTCTGCTTTTATTCGTGCCCTTGACGTCTTGAATTCTGGAGATGCCGAGATCATGAGACGACCCATTACCAAGACCCAGTAGGCCGAGATCCTCTTCTTTCGAGAAGTGCCGAGATTTGTAGTTGCCAGGGTCCGAGATCCTGAGGTGCCGTGATCTGGACTCTTGAAAAGGGTGTACGCCGTGATGCACAGTTGATGTTATCCTGAGGCCGAGATTCTGACATGTCGAGACGCTGTGGTGCTGAGGTTTGGGTTTCGGAGAAACTGTTAACTCTTAGAAATTGACAACATTCCAGCACATTTTCTGTCTCTTTTACCTATTTTGGGCTTTAAGTATGCATAGAAAATGAAGTGTATAGAAGAAAATGTGCATATCAAAGTATCAAGGAAAATCAAAGAAATTCTTGTTATATCTTGTAGAGTTTGTAATTCAAGTGAGAATTGATAATTCATTTCTCTTTTGTAGGAGGATGGAGTCAAGTTTTGAAGCTCTATAAGAACCAAGAAACAAGGGAAGAAATAAAGGAAGTGAAGTAATACAAAGTTAGAAGGAACTTGTACAACTGGCCGCATCAAGTGGACAAACTGGCCGCAGCCAGTGCCGACGAAAGTGGGCCACTGGCCGCAGCCAGTCGTGAAAAAGTGCAGAAAGTACAGCTGCGCGTTTTTCACATTAGAAACATAAAAACCCTATTTAACCTAAAGGGAAGGGCCGAAAAACACACTTTTTGCACAAGGGAACAAGTGGGCAACAAGAGGAGAGCTTGGGAGAGAGATCTTGGCAACTTTGGAGGCTTGGGTGCTCAACCTAGAAGAGATTTTGGGGATTTCACCTTGGTTCTTCCTCTTTTCCCCTCTTCTCCTCTTCTCCTCTTACATTCTTCATGTATTCAGTATCTTTGCTTAGGCTCTCTTTGTATTTGAACATGAGTAGCTAAATATTTCATTTTAGGGTTCTTTTGACCCTTTGTATGGATTAATACTTGAATATTCCTCTCTTTTGGTGGATTAATATATATGTGTGTTGATTTCAACCTTGGCTTAATGCTTCTAAGTGATTGGCCTCCATTTAGATGATTTATTCACTTAGGTTTTGACTTGAGAGAGCTAATCTAGGTGTAGAACTTGATTGAAATCATGTTTGTCTTGAAGTTTACTTGATAAATGGATTGTTTGTTGGTAAAATAGAGATATATTTACTAACCTTGCATTGTCACATTAGGGTTGTTGCTTAAATATTGATTCTCATTAATTGTAGCAAGAGATTGTGCATTTTAATGAGAAGAGAAACTTGATTTTGACTCAAGAGAGCGAGTCAAGTGTTTTAGAACCTTAGACTAACACATATATGTATTGAAATGCCACTAGAGAGGAAATTAACCAAGTTTTATGAAATGCAAAAGGGGAAAAAGAATCCTAGGCTCAATTATCCTTGAAGTCAAAGAGTCATTTGCCTTTATCAATTTTAAGTTTTAGAAATAGTCTTTAAAAAATTCTCATTCCAACTCAAAACTTTGTTTTAGCTCAACTTGATGAAATTCACTAAGCCTCTTGCTTGACCAATTTGTTAAACAAATCCTCGTGAGAACGATACTTTATTTATCACTTTATTACTTGCGAATCTCGTACACTTGCGAGGCGAACAGAAACGTGTGTGCCGAGCTTTTTTGATGATGTGCCGAGATGATAATTGAACCCAGATACCACTGGAGTCGAGATCACTGAACCGAGATAATTTTCTCAGTGATGAACCCAAGTTGTTGGACAAAGCCTAAGGTTTGTATATTCTCATGAGAAATCTTGACTGATATATCGAGATTTAATTCTGGGATACCTTCATCTTCTTAAGAGCAATCATGGAATGCTACGTTGCCACGTCACCCCACTTCGCAACCAAATCTCCGTCATAATCAACGGAGCCAGACGTGACTCTGGTGGGTCTGTTCTCGAATATTGTTCTAGCTTCAAGAGCTTCCTGATGGCTTTGCACTAAAAGTCTTGAATTTATGTGCTCTTTGGTCTGGTCAAAATGTTAATAAATTAAAGCCAATCGTTATCTCTAGCCCAAGTATCGATCATCATGAAAAGTTGCAGCCTTCAACATCTCTCAACCAAATCAGGGAAATATCCAACCTGATAATTAATTTCACTTATCCAAGCTGCAGATGGCTTACACGCATTTCTTATATCAGCGGCTAGTTGATGAACTTGTGAATATGCATTGAGAATAAATTTTCACTGATCAGCTGTTAAGAATGTTGAAGCTTCATCAAACATCAAATTCTACGAAGCATGCTAAAGCAGAAATATTATTGCAACAACCTAAGGAGGTCATGGGGTCTGCTTTTGAATATTTATCATGGATGATAAGAAAAGGACCAAAGCCCAGTGCAACTGCCTTTGCTAGCGTGCTAAGAGTTTGTGCATATATGAAGAGTCTTAATGATTATAAGGCTTTCATTTCCATGGCCGTGATCCTTGGTGATGGGCTCTACAACTTTCTTCAAATAATTTATTTCACTGCCGCAAATATCGTTCCTAGAGTGTAAATTTGAAGGCGGACCCCGGTTACACCAAATCTGGTTAAAATCCCGGCTCCGTGAAAAGATTTGAAGACGCACCCCTGTTAAACCAAATCTGGTTAAAATTCCGGTGCCGTGAAAAGATTTGAAGGCGGACCCCGGTTAAGCCAAATCTGGTTACAATCCTGGCTCCGTGTTGTGGCGATAATCCCGCCAAGTCTATTTACATGTGTGAATCCGGGGTAAACAAACTCGTTTTCAGAAATCATAAACCCGGAATCTCGGGGTTAAAGTATATCAAACCGGAATCTCGGTGTTCGAGTATCTCAGCCTGGAATCTCGGTGTCAAAGCAAAATAAACCCGAAATCTTGGGTTAGCACGCAAGCAATCCCGACAATCACCAACAGCCTGATCCGGATTGGTAAATCAACACATCCCGGCAGCTCAAAGACCTGAACTACCGGTCTGGGGGCAACAGAGTGGATAAACAAATTCAGGGTCACGACACCCACAATTGGATAAACGAATTCAGGGTTACGACACCCATACTGGATAAACGAATTCAGGGTTATGACACCCATAACGGATCAAACCCGGTTACTCTTAATAACTGCATCAACTTGGATTGTTTCGATATGACAACCGTCATCGTTAATTCTAAATTTTGCATAAATTGCGGGGTAAAAGATCTTATTCATTTATTCGTGGAGGCAGGTACTTTTCTCTTGCAAATCTTGTTTCTTTATATGTAATTATTCATTTCATATTTCCTCAAGTCTACATATCATATGTGTTTCCTTCGAGTCATTGCTACCCTGCCATAGAACGCGGACCTCGGTTACACTTAATACGGTTAAAATCGGGGCTCTGCGTAAAGTTTCACGAAAAGCAAAAAGAAGGCGGACCCCGGTTACACTTAATACGGTTAAAATCCAGGCTCTACGTAAAGTTTCGCGGTAAACGAAAAGAAGGTGGGCCCCAGTTACACTTAATACGGTTAAAATCCGGGCTCCGTCCAAAGTTTGGCGGCAAACGAAAAGAAGGCGGGCCTTGGTTACACTTAATACAGTTAAAATCTCGGCTCCGTGTAAAGAAACTCTCAGTCGAGAGCATTGATTCAATCTCCTCAAATTGCTCTAACGACAAAGACATGAACAAAAGAGCGAATACAGGGTCATTGAACCCAGTCGTAATTCAAACTGAAGACTAAAACCCGACTTTTCAGTCGGAGGGAGTTGTCTCCGTAAGCTATCGCAGCCCGGACGCCTCCTAACTTACTCCGGGATATGAAGCTGAACTGTCATGCCGACCCTGATCAGGTCAAAATGTTCGGACGCTTCAGTGAAAAACCGAACCCGGATAAGTGACTGCTTCCCTTTATCCTAAGATTGACCCGGCCAACGAACCTGAAATTATACGAGGCAGTTTGAATACTGACCCCTCACCACTTTACGGTTTCAATACCAAACGCGCTTTCACAGATTCTGCATATCACATCTATGACCCTGGCTCGGTCACTCAATAGTACTCCAAAAACAAATGTGAGTTCACTATATCAGTTCATCGTGGACACAGATGAAACACTATATAAATATTCGAATTGATCGGGAAGTGAACAAATTTTCATTAATGATCAAGTCAACGAAGTTTCAAAGCAAATTAACCCGGACTACATGTCTGGGGGAAATTCAATCAGGAAACAAGTAAATCCGGGGCTCGTCGAAACTCGGACAGAAACTTTATCAAAATCAAACGAGTGGTAGCAACTCGGATACGATATCCGGATTCAACAACAGATCCACCCCGGTGGAGTCAAACAGAATCAAATAAACAGAGACAGATTAAAGATGATCAACCCAACGAATTGATTCCGAAACCTCCATCATTGAACGAAAATACAACTAACCCACGTTTGGTTCGGATGAATCGAAATCTCTCGCATTCATCCGGAGATTCGCCTAGACGATCGCCTAGAATCTGCCCGGACAGTGGCGTCTCACAGTGCAATCACACAGCAACACTTTAACCTAGTCCGAACTAAGTCCTTGGGATGAACCAAACCGAATATTAAATCTAATATTCGAACTATTTCCAGAAATCGAATCCGATAAGATGAAAACAGAATCGAGTAGTTACCGATTAGGCACGAGTTCTCTGGATGAATCATGGAATCCTCATCGTTGGGTTAATCACAAGAGTTTAGCCGATCATGGCTGGGAAACTCGAAGAACGAACGAAGAACACGAAGAACGCGAAGAACATGAAGCAGGATGAGAGAAAATGAAAACTTGTATTTTGATCCACTCTAATGTTAATAGCTCTCTGAATCATCTGAAATATGAGACAAAAATGAGGCAAATCCGATGTCTGGTTCAAGAGTTATGGTAGAAATAGTGAAGCAACACAAAACTGAATTTCATTATTAAAAATGGCTAAAATGCAATAAAAGGCCCAAGGCCCAAATAAACATAAGAGCCATTATTTATTAGCTAAAGGGTCCTAAATTATTATTCAAGAGACAAAAATAAGTGTATAAAATATTCAATTATCACCCGGCAGCCTAGAGACTTGAACTACCAGGCTGGGGTTACTATGAGCAAACTAAGCGATTTGCGTATAATATATCTCGACCAAGTTCGTATTTCACAGTCAATCAAACAATTAATCTCGGTAGCTCAGAGACATGAACTACCGATCTTGGGGGCAACTGTTGTGGACCTAAATCTAGGCCCATTAGATAATCGGCCCATCAGGGGGCAGTCTGCGCAAGGATCTCAACCGACCCATAGGGATCCAAACCGAAGGACCTATTCAAGGGGGTGGTTACCTAGATCCTCGGATACACATCGCACAGGATCAGGATCTCTAAACCCTAAGGTACACTCTATAAATACGAGTTAAACCCTAAAGGTACACATCTTCGATCTTCTACTCTTTGGCTATTTACAACCGCCTACACAGAGCACACACACCACCCCCTTTGGCTAAACGCCTATAATAATCCTCGAACTACGTGGACTTTGATCTCTCTTCAGGGTACGTAGGCCCTAGGAATCGCTCCTAGGTCAAGTCCTAACCAATATCAACATACTAACCCCTTAGGGCTAGACATCTGTGTTTTACACCAGAATACTCCTATAGGCATTGATTGTTTACAGGGACTATGTGGGGGTTTCATACCCACATTTTATATTCGAGTCTGAAATGAATATGGGCTAACATGCCTCGTCGTTTTATCTATAAAAAAAAAGCATTAGTTCAGTTCTTTGTTTTATTATTAGCGTGTATTTCTACCCCTGGTCCTTGAACTCAACTAGCAAAGGGTCGGACACTCTCATCAAAGGTTCAATCCTGGAGTTGGTCAAAGCGCTGGGGAAACATCATATTTCTAGGTGCCTAGGTTAACGCTTGAGGATAATAGACGGCTCGCCCTGTCCAACATCGGTATCACCTAAGAGGAAGGGAGATTTCGCCCTACCCTTGGATTGTGGGTGAACCCAACCCTTTCCTAAAATTTTGATATAAAAATAAATAAATTAGCGTGTATTTCTATCTCACGGAACAATATTTAACAATTGAGTTTTTTTCTTACCTAAATTAAGCAATTGAGTTGGTACATTACTACATGATAATATTATATAATGACATCATCACATAATATTATATCATGATTTCATATATGAGATATAGATTTAAAAGGCAAATTTTCTCAATCAAGAACGGACAGCAAAGGGAAGGTGGGGAGGGCGCTACCAAGTGGGGCCTAATTCCATCAATTAAATAACTGTACAGCACAGATAAGGACTTACCAGGTCCAGTTACAGCAGAGGGAAACAAAGCCCGGCGCAGAAGCTTCTGCTTCAACTGGAAACCGAAGTTGATCTAGCTCTATGAATATCTGATTTCCCCGATAATTCTCTCCGGGGGAGTTCTCTCCTAATCATCAAATCTGTTACCGCGAAGAATATAGTCAGGAGAGGGCATGGCCATACTCTACGCGCTGGTGGCGAGGGGATCGGTGGTTCTGGCGGAATACAGCGCCACGTCGACAAACGCCAGCGCCATCGCGCGCCAGATTTTGGAGAAGATACCGGGCAACAATGATTCGCACGTCTCTTATTCTCAGGATCGTTACGTTTTTCATGTCAAGCGCACCGATGGTCTCACTGTCCTCTGTATGGCCGACGAAACCGCTGGCAGTGAGTTCTGTTCTTGTTTGTTTTGTATATATTATGCTCTCTTTTTTGGCTTATTAACTTTATGAACCGTATCTGCCTAGTATGGATTTGTTACGGTCTAACGGTGAAATTTCGGGTTGAAATTTGATTCCAAGCTGGAACCCCAATAATTGTCCATTCTTCCTGTATCTTTGATGAGTATGGTCAATCACGGTTATTTTTTGATGAAGCTGTATACATTTTTTTTTTGTATTTTCTGGTATCATTCCATGTAAACCGCCACTGGTACTTTTCCTGCGTTTCTGCTTTCTTTGATTGGGGCTTCCTTTTGGTTTTGCTTCGTTTTAAGAGTTGTCCTAGTTGAATCCGAGCAGCTATCGGTCTTGACAAGTACTGTGCTGGTGGAATTCTACTGATCTGTCATGTGCATTTGTAAATGGAAACTTAATGGAATTTATTTATCATCTTTAGCATGTTTGGTTCAATTTTGGGATGTCGAAATTTGGAGGTCTCTGATAATTTAGACTGACCATCCATACAGATTTGGCCTCTTGTAATAAATTGTATAGTCTACGTCTCTGCTAGAAATCATTTGAGACCTACACGTACTTGTTAGATACTGTTGCTTTTAAGTTTCTTGGGAAATGAATCCTGAAGAAACAAGAAGTACCTTGTAAATTTGTTATTGTATTGAATCTCTTTTTTCCTAGTATTCTTGTCCTCCAAATGTCGGTCCATATATATTCTGACCTAATCTTGCAAATGTGTTACATTCTTTACTTCCTTTTCTAGGGAGAATTCCTTTTGCATTTCTTGAGGACATTCATCAGAAATTTGTGAGGACTTATGGACGTGCAGTTCATTCCGCTCAAGCTTATGGGATGAATGAAGAGTTTTCAAGAATTTTAAGCCAGCAAATGGAATATTACTCTAATGATCCTAATGCTGATAGGATAAACCGACTAAAAGGTGAAATGAGCCAGGTAATCATTGAACTCATCTAGTAATTCAGTCTTTGAAAGGAGCAAATTAAATTTGATTGAGACTGTATGGGTTCATGCTGTTCTGATTTTGTTTGTTGGGCAGCACATGCTTCTCCGTTTAACTTATCAGTTTTCTTTCTTCTAATCTTTGGACAGGTTTATCTGCTTTGTAGTTACTTTCATCAGTTAGACTGTGAACACCTTTTAGCTGAATATGAGGAGGAAGATGATGTGATGTGATCATGTGATATAATTTAACAATAGGCTCTTGACCCCAAAAGAAAAAAAATACAAGTATAGGCTAGTATTGTGCTAGCTTGCTTGTATCAAGAAGAACAAGAGAGTGATCATTCTTCATTAGATCTGTGTGAATTCTGTTTGCTAGTATCTTCTATTTAAAGCCCAAACTGAAAAAATGACAACAGAAACGGATGGTAATTTGGAATTTACGATGCTGTCTACTTTGTTTAGGATGACAATAAAATCAAGCTTCACAAGACTATTACATAGAGGTTACAAACTTACCATTTTTTCCTGTCGTTGTAATACATTGTGCATGCTTCCTTGATTATATTTTGACCATTTATCTGGTTAATTGTCATTAAATGTTTCTTGAAAAGTGATGTTTCTAAATTCTTTTTCCAAAAGGCAGTTCTGACATAATCTTACAACACAACCTAAATGTGGACATAATGTTATTTGCATTTGTAGGTCACTTGATCCTTATTGCCTTTATATGGACATCATCTTCTGCCTTTCAAACAATTTGTGTAATTTTCCATGTAAAACTTGAAGTGTTGACATTTGACAACATTTCCTGAAGGATATTTTGTGAGAATTTTGATGTTCAATTTCTCTAAGTTGGATATACTGGTTCACCTTCATTGTTAGTTGTCAGGAACTTGTTGCTTTGACTTTTTTGGTGTCACTGATATTTCTGTTCAATGCTTTATTAGGTGAGAAATGTCATGATTGAAAATATTGACAAAGTTCTTGATAGAGGTGATCGATTGGAATTGCTGGTGGATAAGACTTCTAATATGCAAGGAAACACATTTCGCTTTAGGAAGCAAGCTCGCCGCTTTAGAAGCACGGTGTGGTGGAGAAATGTCAAGCTTACGTATGTTTTCTGCCTAAAACTCAAATTTAGTCTAGGGATTTTTCGACTCAAATTGTTGATGATGAAGCTGCCAACATAGAGGACTATAAGGTTGATTTTTTTTGTCTGGCCTCCATAAAAAGTGAATATGATTTAAACTTTAATGATAAAGCTTCTATGTCTTAAATGAATCAGAATATTTTTCCCCATAAATTTTGAGTTATGCATGACACTGACACAATGATAAAGTTTTTCACTTATCTGTTAAAATAACTGTGACTTCATCTCCCCTTTGTTTGGTGAGAGTACATTTAGTTTATACTGAACTGCTGAGTGAGAGTGATTAACTCCTCTAGCTTGTAGAATTGTTTCGAGGGAAGTTGTTGGTGTCTTAACGTCCTTCAGTGCAACTAACTGATTTTTCATTTCTGTTTACAATAATTGTTTTTTCAATTCCCTGACATGATTAATTTGTTGTTAGAAGGCTCTATATTTGGGTTTCATGCTACTGATAAACCGGCATGTTGCAGGGTTGCACTTATAATTCTCCTGCTAGTGATTGTTTATGTTGTATTGGCTTTTGTTTGCCATGGGCTGGCGCTACCGTCTTGCCTCAAGTGAAGGGATTGTCAAATGAGTTAAAGCGTGCTTTCTTGTTCTTCCCAAATCCTCTTGCAGAGGTTTCTTCCTTCCCTTCATTGTTCTGTGAATTTTTTACTGGTTCAGCTCCATTTGCGCTTGGTTGCTGGTGTCTTTATGTTTTTTTGGTGAAATGCTAGTGTCTTTATTGGCATAGAATCAAAGTGTTTTGGGTTGTAGTTTTGATGCAGAGGCATGACTGGGCTTTTTACAAATAGTATATTGTATCTGCATCCTTCTAAAATTTGGATTGAGCAGGACATTGATTCACAAGTTTTATATATTTGAGTTATGGCACTGCAACTTCTTGTTGCTGATAGGATTTTGAACGGGGTTTTGTTGTTTGACTTTGTTTTATGTTTGATTTATGCATCAGCAATATATGAAACTAAATTACAAATATAAGTTCGCATAGCTCTTTTCTCAGCATTTTGGATGTTTGCGGAGATTCATACGGTTGTATTAGAGATGGGGGAGTTTTTCAGGGACCTTAGTGATTGCCTAATGTTATTTAATTTTACGGTCCTGTGTTTTGTGCGGGCTTCAGTCACATTGTCTATGGGTTTCGAATAGTGCCAGTTCCTATAGATTTTATCTTATGAATAATTAAACAAATGATGAGCAGTCAACCTTTTTTTTGAGGGCCATGGGTCAAATAACTATGTTGTCAGTCTTAAACTCTATAAGAAGTTACTATATGATACTCTCTTCAATCTCAGTGGATCTTATATTAAAAATTGGAGGTTGTAGTTGCTCAGCAGGTGCTCATTGAAAAAGTTTTTTATTATTATTATTATTTATAAAAAGATAGTTAGGATATTATTTTTATTTTAGATTATGTACATATTAAAATAATTTTAACAAAATATAAAAAGAAAATAAAAATAAAAATAGACTATCCAATCTAGAGGGCCATGGTGTCCACATTAGCTGCTAAAATAGGTGGGTCTATTAGTAATGACCTTATGTTATGCTTTACTCGAAAATAATGACATCATGCTATGGAGGATTTATTACATGGATTATAATGCGTACTTTGATGATGACCTTATGTTATGCTTTACTCGGAAATAATGACATCAACTAACAATTTTCACAAATCAAGAAAAACAGTTAAAGTCAATAAAGTTGTCCTACAATTTAAGTAACTTTCAATATTACCCCTATTAATTATACTAAACCTTAATATCATATTAATTATTACTCTCACCCACTACCCTTATTAATTAAGGGTATATATGGAAAAGATAATTAATGTTCATTGGGAACAAGTAAGTGTCTTATAAAAAGGATTAAATATACTCCTTATTAGTTAAGTGCCTTATAATAAAGACAAAGGGAGTAACATTGCGCTATGTTTGGAGTGGGGGTCATAATAAAATTAATTTTTTTAAATATGATTTTGTGAAAAAGAGTTAACAATTCAATATTTTTTTCTTCTGAGATAATTCTGGTTCGCCATTCAAATTGACCCACCAAGGGGAATGGCATTTCCATAGCCTTTTTGGTTACAGGGAATTTTCATTTTCAATAAATTAAAAAAAAAAGACGACGCTTGATTGTTTGTCCATCACATCAAAACTCATAGGAAATAAAACTACAGACGTGGCCACTGTTTTTGGGTATATGTCTAATTGTCTATCAAGAATCGGGAGGACAATGAAACAGGAGAAAGTGCCTGGCAGGATAAAAATACTGTGAGAATCAATTCGATCCAACCTTCCAGCTTATCAAAGCAGGCCGGCCAAAGTTAAGGAATAAGGAAAATAATAGTAGTAAATCTCATAATTTATTAATAACGAGTGAAATAACATGACAAATGAAATATTTATTATTAATAAAGTTATGAGATTTTTCCGATTTAATTAGTATCTTCTCATTTTTCCTTAAAATCAACTGTAAAGGTCTAAACGTTCATCAAATGATGACGGGGCCCTATAGAAACATGGGAACTTACTTGTTGAAGGAGAATTGGATAGTGAGCTCCAATAACCAAAACCAATGATCCTAAGCCCCCATCCATTACTCTACGCCGTGCATCGATCTCCCAAAACGAACGGCTGCCAAATTCCCTGTTGTAAGTAACATCACCACTCCGCCACATGCCAGAATATCTCCCCATCTAATCACTGTCCGTATCAGCCAATTTAAAAGGATATTAAAAGCTCATGATGCTATCATGCGCCACTCACGCCTCCCAAACAAGCGCGCGGTTGCTATCCTGCGCCCTCCCCTCTGCACTTCCCTCTCTCACCGCGTCCGTGTATCTTGGCTCCCCTAAACGCCACCTCCCCTTCCTTTCTTCTCTGTTCTCCTGCTTCAGTATTGGTCGATATTAAGAACACTAAATAGAGAAAGGGACAAGCGACCCAACGCCAAAACAACAATGAAGCACACTTCGCCTGAGGCTGCTCCATCTTTATCTTCTGCACCCTCTTCAACAACGGACCAGTCTCATGTTGCCACTCCGTCGTCGTCGTTGGCTTCGCCGGACAAACCTGTTTTAGGTTCGTCCGTCGCTGCTCAGGAGGATCTGGCTATAGGGTCTAGGGACGGAGGCGGCGCCCAGCAGTCCGTTACCATCGAACGCCGGGGCGACTACTCGGCCGTTTGCCGATGGACAGTTCACAATTTTCCACGAATAAAAGGTAGGGCGCTATGGAGCAAATACTTTGAGGTCGGAGGTTATGATTGCCGTCTCTTGATATACCCTAAGGGTGACTCTCAGGCCTTGCCTGGCTATATATCTATCTACCTCCAAATCATGGACCCTGGGGCCACTTCCTCGTCCAAATGGGACTGTTTTGCTAGCTACCGTTTGGCAATCGTGAATGTCGCTGACGATTCTAAGACCATTCATCGGGATTCGTGGCATCGGTTCTCAAGCAAGAAGAAATCACACGGGTGGTGTGATTTCACGCCCTCTACAACAGTATTGGATCCCAAATTGGGCTACTTATTTAATGGCGATTCGGTATTGATAACCGCCGATATTCTTATTCTTAACGAGTCCATTAATTTTACTCGAGACAACAATGAGCTGCAATCATCGGCATCTTCTTCTTCATCCATGGTATCTTCCTCTGTTGTCGCGGGCCCTGTGTCCGACGTGTTGAGTGGAAAATTCACTTGGAAAGTGCATAATTTCAGTTTATTTAAGGAGATGATAAAAACACAGAAAATAATGAGCCCCGTTTTTCCAGCCGGGGAGTGTAATTTGAGGATTAGTGTCTATCAGAGCTCGGTTAATGGAGTCGAATATCTGTCAATGTGCTTAGAAAGCAAGGATACTGACAAGACAGTGATGTTGTCCGATAAGAGTTGCTGGTGTTTATTTCGAATGTCAGTCTTAAACCAGAGGCCAGGTTCGAATCACATGCACAGGGATTCGTATGGGCGGTTTGCAGCTGATAATAAAAGCGGTGATAATACAAGCTTGGGATGGAATGATTATATGAAGATGTCAGATTTTATTGGGCCTGATTCAGGGTTTCTGGTGGATGACACTGCAGTTTTTAGTACGTCATTTCATGTGATTAAAGAGTTAAGTAGCTTCTCTAAGAATGGGGCTTTAATTGCAGGAAGAATTGGGAGTGGCGCAAGGAAATCAGATGGTCATATGGGTAAGTTTACTTGGAGGATTGAAAACTTCACAAGGGTAAAGGATTTATTGAAGAAGAGAAAAATAACGGGTCTTTGCATCAAGAGCCGGAGGTTTCAAATTGGTAACCGGGATTGTCGTCTCATTGTGTATCCCCGAGGTCTGCCATTTACTTTTCCCTATATATTTTGTTTGTTTTTCACTTTCCTGGTGATAGTTTTATAGCTATCTTAATTAACACTAGTGAATTTAGCAGCTGATGTGTATTTGTAACTCGAATAAGAAACTTTTGTATTGTTTGATTTGAAAGCTGTTTTGGTACTATGTAATTATGCTTATGATGAAATCAAGTTCATCAAAACCTACGAATAATGGCTTATAACGTTGATGTTTTTTCAATGGCATGGATATAGTTCATAAATTTCAGATTTTTTTAATAGACTGAAATAATGTTGAGGTTGTCATTAGTAAAGGATCCTGCTAATTTTATATCAAAAAAAAAAGGGATCCTGCTAATTTTTTTGATCTTTTTTTTCAATACTATCAGGGCAGTCTCAGCCTCCTTGCCACCTTTCAGTGTTTCTTGAAGTTACAGATTCAAGAAATACTTCCAGTGATTGGAGTTGCTTTGTTAGTCATCGGTTGTCAGTTGTGAACCAGAAGATGGAGGAGAAGTCTGTTAGCAAGGAATCTCAGAACCGCTACTCCAAGGCTGCAAAAGATTGGGGCTGGCGTGAATTTGTGACCCTCACTAGCCTCTTTGATCAAGATTCGGGTTTTCTTGTCCAGGATACTGTTGTATTCTCAGCAGAAGTTCTTATATTGAAAGAGACATCTATAATGCAGGATTTGATTGATTACAATTCTGAGTTGAGTAGTAGTAGTTCCTTTACTGATAGTTATGTAAACAGAAGGACATTTACATGGAAAGTGGAGAATTTCCTGTCATTTAAGGAAATAATGGAGACTCGAAAGATCTTCAGTAAATTTTTTCAGGCTGGTGGATGTGAACTTCGGATTGGTAGGTGGTACCTTTTTTTGCTAATACAATTTTTCCATTTTTGTTCTTATATTCTGAGAACATGTTTCTGTGACACAGGTGTGTATGAGTCCTTTGACACCATATGTATTTATCTAGAGAGTGACCAGGCTGTTGGTAGTGATCCAGATAAAAACTTTTGGGTTAAATACAGGATGGCTGTTGTAAATCAAAAGAATCCAGCCAAGACAGTGTGGAAGGAATCCTCTATTTGTACGAAGACATGGAATAATTCTGTTTTGCAATTTATGAAGGTGTCTGATATATTGGAAGCAGATGCAGGGTTTCTTGTCCGTGACACTGTTGTTTTTGTCTGTGAAATATTGGATTGCTGCCCTTGGTTTGATTTTTCAGACTTAGAGGTAACTGTTTTTGGTATTATCTTTGAGTTTCTCTGTCTCCTCGTTGCTGTCTTTCCATTTTTCTGTTCTCCTTTGAACTTTTGCATGTTATTTGGTGATAAGTTGCATGAAACGAGTCTCAGCTTTGGAGATGAATGCTTAAGATGATAAAAAATCCATGCTTAAGTTAGTTAAGGGTTAGTTGGGGTAATTAGGAGAGGTGACTGTCGGTAGCCAATGGCCCTAAATAGATAATTTAGGGATTAATTGTAATCAGGCTTTTGGCTAATGGAAATGTGATTTCCTGTTTCTCTTATCCCTCTCTCGTATCCCTTTCTCTGTATCTCTCAGATATGGATTCTATCCTTTCTCTGTAAATACAATAACGCTCTCTGTCTCTCTTCTCTATCTTTCTCTCTCCTGTCAGAATTACTAACCCACATCACTCTAAAATATGATATGCTTGTTTGCATTTCTTGGCAGAATCTATGGTAGAGTTTCTTCTCATCACTCATTATTTACTGGAACAAAATTATTCTTTCCCTCTAATGGGAAGTTGTATTTTCCTATATTTCTAGGGCGTCAAATGGCCCTTCAGACAGCCTGGCTTAATTGAGCGTACTATCTTCTATTGATACTGTGATAGTGTGATCCATGAGGACATTTGACTGTCCGTAAGGAATCTCATTGAAAATGATTCGATTATGACTGTGATCCCTTCCTTATCATTCAAATGAATTATAGGGGGCCTGTTTCCCTCCTCTTCGTAAAAAGAAATCTTTCCCTCTGTTCTGTTGTTGCTGTGTTAAAGAAGTTGGCTGACACTGTTGTTCGTTATCTTGCACTCACTGACATTTTTATCCACTACCTCGGCCATAGTATATGAGTTAGTTTAATTATATGATTGTCATTATATAATTTAACTCTTAGACTGTGAGTGGCTATGAAGTCAGAATTTTTCATTTGAATTATTTTCCAACTATGAATTTTATTTTTTATTGCCACTGTTTCCCCCCCATTTTAATCTAGTTTTTGCTATACCAGGTTTTAGCTTCAGATGATGATCAGGATGCTTTGACAACTGATCCTGATGAACTTGTTGACTCTGAAGACAGTGAAGGAATAAGTGGAGATGAAGAAGACATTTTTAGAAATCTTCTTTCTCGAGCTGGATTTCACCTAACATATGGAGATAATCCTTCACAGCCACAAGTAACTTTAAGAGAAAAGCTTTTAATGGATGCTGGGGCAATTGCTGGGTTTCTGACTGGACTGCGGGTATATCTCGATGATCCTGTGAAAGTAAAGCGTCTGCTTCTTCCAACCAAGCTCTCTGGTAGTTGTGAAGGAAAGAAGGTTGCTAAGGCCGATGAATCTTCCCCCAGTTTGATGAATTTGCTGATGGGAGTTAAGGTCTTACAGCAGGCAATCATTGATTTACTTTTGGATATAATGGTGGAATGCTGCCAACCTTCTGAAGGGTATTGTGCTGCTGATTCTCCTGATACATGCTCAAAAACATCTCCTGATAGCAGTGGAGCTGCTAGTCCTGTTGAATGTGATAGAGAAAATGGGGCAGCAGAATCTGCTCAATTTCCTGTTGATGAGAGATTGGATTCTGCTGATGAAGAAAGTAGTGGTACATCTGCTGTACAAAGCTCTGATTCAAACGGCAGCATCATTCAGGAGAAAGCTCTTCCTGGACAACCTATTTTTCCACCAGAAACATCTGCTGTTGTATCAGAAAGTCCATCCTTTCGATCAAAGGTACAATTTTTATTCATAAAAGATGGTTTTGTTTAATATATCTATGATATTAATTGTGTGAACTTGGAATTTTAGACCAAGTGGCCAGAACAGTCGGAGGAGCTCTTAGGTTTAATTGTAAACTCACTAAGAACCCTTGATGGGGCTGTTCCACAAGGCTACCCTGAGCCACGACGGCATCCTCAGTCTGCACGCAAAATTTCCATTGTGTTGGACAAAGCTCCTAAGCATCTGCAAGCTGACCTTGTAGTGCTGGTTCCCAAATTGGTTGAGCCTTCAGAACATCCACTAGCCGCCTGTGCACTTCTTGAGCGACTCCAAAAGCCACATGCAGAACCTGCCTTGCGAATGCCTGTAAGATAGGCATTTTCCCCCCCTCAATGCCTTGTCTAAGATTCTATTCTATCATATTACGTACATCTAATGTCCTGGTAGAACATTTTTTTAGATGCAAACTGTTTTTCAAATGTTAAAATGATGCTGTGTAAGGTCAATTATATTTCTCTCCAATTGATGGTATTTTTGTTTGTTAGGTTTTTGAGGCTCTTAGTCAACTGGATTGTGGTAGTGAAGTGTGGGAACGTGTTTTATTCCAATCAATTGAGCTTTTGGCCGACTCAAACGGTGAACCTCTTTCTGCAACTATAGATTTTATATTCAAAGCAGCAGCTCAATGTCAACATCTTCCTGAAGCAGTAAGCTTAAAAATAGTTTGAAATCTCATCATGTTCCTTTAATAGCTTCTGCCATCTTTCTAGAATATCTTTTCAGTCTTTTCTAATTTTATTTTCACCTTTATATAGGTTAGATCTGTTCGTGTCAGACTAAAAAATCTAGGTCTTCAGGTTTCACCTTGTGTCCTTGACTTTTTGAGTAAGACTATTAATAGTTGGGGGGATGTTGCTGAAACTATACTGAGGGACATTGATTGTGATGATGACTTGGGTGACAGTTGCTCAGCGCTGCCATGTGGACTTTTCCAATTTGGTGAACATGGTACAACTCGTACTGGATTGAATGTGGTTGATGAACAGGCTTTCCCAGCTAGTTGTTATTTTTCTGATATTTACATACTGATCGAGATGCTATCAATTCCTTGTCTTGCTGTTGAAGCTTCTCAAACCTTTGAGAGAGCTGTAGCTCGAGGTGCAATTGGTGCTCAGTCTGTAGCCTTGGTTTTGGAGAAGCGTGCCTCCCAAAGGTTGACTAATGATTCTGTAAATGCAGCTGAAAGTTCTCCATGTTCAGATGTTGTTGCAGAGGGAAATGCCAATGAACCCTTTGGAGTTCAAAAAGATGATTTTACTTCAGTTCTTGACCTTGCTGAAACATTAGCACTGTCCAGAGACCCATGTGTGAAAGAATTTGTGAAGTTACTCTATTTGATATTGTTTAGATGGTATGCTGATGAATCTTATCGTGGGACAATGCTCGAGAGGCTTGTTGGCCGTGCCACCAGTACTACCGATAATGGCCATGAAGTAGACTTGGATTTGGATATTTTAGTTACTTTGGCCTGTGAGGAGCAGGAAATTGCTAGACTTGTTTTGAGTATGATGCGGGAAGTTGCTGAACTTGCAAATGTTAATCGGTCTGCTCTATGGCTCGAGTTATGTGCTAGCAAAGATGAAATCATTCGTCTTTGTGAAGAAAAGAAAGCTGAAATTTCCAATATGGCCAAGGAAAAAGATATTTTTACACAAAAACTGAGTGAATCCGAGGCCACAAGTATTCGTCTCAAGGTTATATGTCTTGTTTGATAATACACTTGGGTAATCTCTTGTAGTTAACTACTAGTTAGAAATTTTGGATCTGACAAGTTTCATGGTTTTACAGTCTGAGATGAGGGCTGAGATGGATCGGTTGGCTCGGGAGAAGAAAGAGCTTGCTGAACGAGTACAAGAAGTTGAAAGTCAGCTTGAGTGGCTTCGTTCAGAGCGGGATGATGAAATAGCAAAGCTCTCCACAGAGAAGAAAGCTCTTCAGGACCGTATGCATGATGCAGAGGCTCAACTCTCACTATTGAAGTCCCGGAAACGCGACGAATTGAAGGTATTGCAAGAAATATCTATATTTAGGAATCATTGAATGTGCTAGAGAAACCAAGGACACTAAAATGTTAAATGCTGCTTAGTATACCTTACTATTGAAGACTGGTCATGCTTGCATCTTTCATGAACCTGCACCTTTTGTAGGAAATTGTGTTATGTTGAGTAATGCCCTAGAAAATGTAAGCTATGATTGATATAGACTTATTTATATGTATCTACGGTTAAGTTTTCCAAAACTCTTGATGCTTTAAGCATGGGATCAAGAGCATTTGGACTAGTGTTTGTGATCAGAGTGACTACTTTCGCAGCCTCCACTCCTACTTGTTTGCAGTAGTGATGAGTCGATTCTTTTTCCTTCTTTGAGTTGTGTTTCAGTGGTTTCAGGATTGATTCTTAAATTCAAGCTTTCATTGATTGGACAGCCTAAAGGCTATATAAAGGGGAAATTATAGATTTTCAACTTTAAAAATGTGGCGAGTTTTGGTATATTTCGTTCTAAAATTTCTTGTTATGGTAATCTTATTTTAAGCTTATAAAGCCATCTATTTCACTCATCATATGCTTTATTTGCATGAGTTTGTCATCAAGTTGTATGGCATTCTTTTTATTTCCGATACAAGTAGAATTGGCTTACTAAAATCTTATTTTGATGGTAATGATCAATAACCTTGGAGGATCTGGAGGATCAATAGACTATAATTGCTTGAAAGTTGAAATACTAGTTCAGAAAATATAATATACTTTTTTCTTCATTTGTTGGATTAAGTCATGTCGGCCTCGGGATAGGGAGTGTGGCTTGTGGTTCTGCATTGATAACTGAGTGTCAACGTGGTAATGTCTTGGATTGATGTTAATTTCATTATGTACAGAAAGTAGTCAAGGAAAAAAATGCACTTGGTGAAAGGTTGAAGAGTGCTGAAGCTGCACGGAAGAGATTTGATGAAGAACTGAAAAGATATGCAACAGAAAATGTCACTCGGGAAGAAGTACGAAAATCGCTTGAGGATGAAGTTCGTAGATTGACGCAAACAGTTGGGCAAACTGAGGAAGAAAAGAGAGAGAAGGAAGAGCAGGTTGCTAGGTGTGAAGCATATATTGATGGCATGGAATCAAAATTGCAGGCATGCCAGGTTTGTCCATATTCATGTATACTTTGTTTTTTAGTGCCCGAATTCTTGTGGTTAAAAAATATATCAAAGTTTAGAACCAATTTTATTTTATTCTGCAAGAGTTTAGAATCAACTTTAAAGTACGAGTAGTATTTATTTGGTACCCCATAAACACCTGATGGTTGATGTTTGCCTTTTGCAGCAATATATTCACACACTGGAAGCTTCACTTCAGGAGGAAATGTCACGGCATGCTCCTCTATACGGTGCTGGTCTGGAGGCTCTTTCAATGAAAGAGTTGGAAACACTGGCACGCATCCACGAGGAAGGGCTAAGGCAGATCCATGCCCTTCAACAGCGTAAGGGCAGCCCAGCTGGCAGTCCTCTTGTGAGTCCACATGCCCTTCCTCCTCACATTCATGGATTATATCCCTCTGCCTCCCCTCCATTGCCTCTGGGACTCACTCCAAATGGGGTCCACTGCAATGGCCAGGTCAATGGAGCTGTGGGGCCCTGGTTTAAACACACTTGATTGTTGCTTAGGGTTCTAGTGCAGAAAATTGGTCCTTTTAGGTTGAAATGTTAGGGCGGGATGTTTGGTTGGGTATGGTGGATAGAGGAAGATAAAGCAAGTGGTTTGGTGAAATTTTGCCCATAAAGGTGAACTGGAGGTTGCAAATACCATTCTCATTTGGTTCTTCCCTTTTTTGTTGGAAAAGAATTACAGGTTTTTTTCTTCCTTTTATTTTTATTTTTTTATAGTTTCGACCACCAGTTTTCCCAAAGTGATCTCTTGCTAGATTATTATTTCATAGTTTTCTCAGGTGAAGTAATTAATTTCTTTGGATGTTATACTTTGATGGGAGTTTCAATTTTTTTATCAAGAAAAGTTCAGTAGAATCATAGTGATAGTGTTACCGAAACGAATTGACTGGTCAATTTGACCCCCTGCTCGCATGGTTCTTGTTATCAGATATTACGTCACCATGTTAGCTGGCTAGCCGCTTTTTTTATATCGCGTGAGATTGTATAAGTTAGTAGTACAATGGGTTTTTTATTTATTTTTGTCATAAGTTTTATATTTAATATTGGTATATTAATATAGGGTTAAGGTGCAGTCAATCAACTATTAACTGAGGAGCATTTGACACAAAAAACAATTGAGGGGACCAAAATTATCAATCAATAATTAAAAAGTGAAAAAAAAACACCAAATAACTATTAAAAAAAAACGACGTCGTTTTGGAATTAGGGGAACGCACCTGCATATATATACTTACCAAAAATCAAATACACTTAGAGAATAAAATAAGAGTATTTTAGAAAAAAAAATTGATAAAAATTTAAATAGGTCCTATAATTAGGACTAAAACTAACTTTTAAATATTGTTCTATAATTAGAACCGGAAAGAATAGTAAATAAGGTTTTTTGTTGTTGTTGTGAAGCGCACTTCGTATTATTTTAATTGTAAATCTTGATTGAATACGACGGATGAGAAAGTTTCAGTTTTTTCTTTTTCGATAATATTTCTCATTGCGTGTTCCAAATGTACATTGATTATATTTTAACAGTACTATGTGATTATATGAGATGGGAGTGAATTTATTGATTTATATGGAGTTTGATATAGATTATATTATTTAGGAATGGTAAAAATGTGATTTCCAACTATTTTTTTATACTTGAGCAAAAAAAAAAAAACTATTTTTTTATCCTGGCTGCGTGAAACTGCGACACTGATCCCTTTGTTATTTTTTTTTTTTTTAAAAATCTCTCGGCAGTAAAAATATAATTTAGAATATTGAATGGTATTGAAACAATTTTTCATGATCCTAAAAAATTATTTTAAGCTCTTGAAAAATATTTTAGGGTACTGACTGATATTAAAAGATATACTTCATAATAGTGAAAAAATAATTCATAATCTTTTAAAAAAATTATTTTTGGATCTTGAAAAAATGATTCAGGTATTGACTACTACTAAAAATATGTTTTAGGATATTTTTTCAAGATTCTAAGATAATTTTTTAATATCTTGAAGTCAGTATCCTGAAGCATCTTATTAGTACCAGTCAGTTCCTTGAAATATTTTTTTATTTTTCAAGGTCATAAATTATTTTTTCAGTATTAATCAGTATCCTAAAGTATCTTTTTAATACCAGTTAATACCCTTAAATATTTTTTTGGGTAAAGGAGCAAAAATACACATGTGTTTTACCCTCGGAAGTGCTTAGCACCATATGCTTTTCTCTGGAGCAAAAATACACACGAACTTTCAAAACTGGTGCAAAAATATCATCTCTGTTAAGATCCGTTAGTTTCCGTTATTTTTGTGTTGGGGCCCACCATATTAAAAAAAATAAAAAATGTTAAGATTTTCTAATTTTCAAAACTACCCCTCTACCCTTGTCCTGTCGATCTTCTGCTTCTTCACCTCCACCCACCATTTCCTCCAATTCAGGCTATTCAGAGAGAAATCCAGACGATAAGGCTCAGGCTATTCCTGTCGATCTTTTGCTTCTTCTCTTGGATCCTCATCCACATAGGGGCTCAGGCAGCCAGACGATAAGGCTTTGGGAAAAAAGACCTTCCTTTGAAGCATAGAAATCCAACGGCATCTTCGTCTCTCCAGATCTAGGTTTGCGATTTCGATTTCCATCCAGCATTTGGGTTCAAGTTTCAGGTTTAGGGTTTTCGATTTCAGGTTTAGGGTTTTCGATTTCAGGTTTAGGGTTTTCGATTTCGTCTTCGTCTCTGTTTTTAAACCATGGCACTAAACTGACACCGAGCCCCTGCGTCGTCTTCGTTGAGATACTTGCTTCGATTTGTCAAAGCACAGTACGATTTCATCTGATTCATGTTTTAAAAACAAGTTTTAATTTTGGGTTAACTTTAATCCGCAATGAAGGTAACGAGTTTAGTTCATACAACATCTGGGATTGCGATTTTGATTTCTCTCCAAATTTGGGTTTGCAATTTCGATTCTCGTCTAGCATTGTGGCACTGCTGAAACCTCAAGCTGATTTATGCTTTCTTTTCCTAAATATTCTTTTTTGTCGTTATTGTTCTTCTAATCCCATTTGAGAGTAAATGAATGATTTCTTCTCACTAATCCCATTCAGTGGTTTTGCAATCCATTGAATGATTTCTTCTACTTCTTCTGGGTTTCGATCTGTTTGCTATGTTCCAGGAAGGTGTATGATTCAATTGATTGGATGATTAATAGGAAATAGAGAATGCACAAAAAAAAAGGAGATGAAAAAGTCTATCAGACTCAACACTAGGTCCAGAATCACCTGCAAAGTCTGAGAGGAGTGGATCAACCTTCTGGGTTGATGGATTTAGGAAGAGTAGCATGGTTTCAGCATCTGGAATACCGTAAATGTTGAGGGTATTTTAGTACTTTCAAATGGTAATAACGGAAGTTAGTAACTTTTTAAAAGAGATGGTATTTTTGCACCAGTTTTGGAAGTTCGTGTGTATGGTGCTGAACACTCCCGGGAGTAAAGCACATGTGTATTTTTGCTCCTTTACTATTTTTTTTTCAGTACCCTGAAATATTTTTTCACGATTCTAAAATTAATTTTTCAGTATTCCTAAAGTATCTTTTTAATACAATTCAGTACCATAAAATAATTTTTCAAGATCATGAAAAATTGTTTAAGCATCCTGAATTATCTTTTTGCTACCTAGAAGTGTCTGATTTTTTTTTTAATAAAAGGGATGGGCACAGTTTCACTCAGTGGACCGCAACCAGCTCCAAAATAATTAACTGAGGCTATGATCTGATACACACACCACACATGAACGTAACAGTCGAAGCCAATAATGCAAACCGACTGACATAACAGATATTCAAGGTAAATATCAATTCCAGTTCAAGATATAAATTTGTTTTGGAAGTTTTCATTAATAACATTGTCTTCAAAGTTTTTTTGGATTTAATGTTATTCCTAAAATTTTAAAATGTAACAATGTTACCTCTTATCGTTAAAAAAGTAATTTTGTAACGTTAAACCCGAAAAAACCTACAAGACAACATTACTTTTAAGTAAAAACTTCCAAAATAAATTTATACCTTCACCTTTCATTAATTGTTGTGTACACATACATTGGTATGGGAATTCCAGCTTAGTTCACACTATACACACATGCATACAGATGGAAAGTTATATGAGACCCTTGGCTTAAAGGACAGTAGAGACTTATAGGGTTAAGGACCAAAAATACCAACGAACTATTGGGCCAGGACCACCCAGCACAGCAAACTATTTTTTGGACCAAAAATACCAACAAACATTTTAAAGAGGAGCGCTCAGCACAACGCCATTAACACCGTTAACAAAAAGTTAACCTTCGTTATCTAAGGTGCAGATTGGCCAACGAACTCTTATTCCAAGAGCGCCCAGCACAAAATTCTAAATTTTACTAAATTAAATAATTTTTCTCAATTGTCATTATTCAAAACTACTTGTATAGATATCTATGGACAAAAATTATTCATTCTTTAATTTTGTCAAAATTATAATTTGCTAAAATAAACAAAATTTTTAATTAAAAATATAATTATATGATTTAAATAAAACTCAAGGTGTTTTATAATTTATTATATATGTTAAAAAAAAAATTATATGATTTATTTTTATAATAAAACTCACATAAATTTCTTCTAAAATAAAATAATAATTTTTATGAGAAAAAGAATGTATGATAAATGATATGAGAGAATTAGAGTAAAATATGTAAAAGTGAACTTATTAATCAAATAAATTAGAGTAAATTTATGTATGTATTTTTACTCTATCATGATTTTTATTTTTATTTTATTTCTAAATATAAGTCTTATTAATCTAAATTTATAAGTATAATTTGTTTCCCACTTTAAATTATAGCAAGAAATTTAGGTTAGTAGTTCTTAAAGCTCAATTGTGTCAATTTCCGTATAACTTATTCCCAACGATACATTATCTATCTTGAATATAATGATATTAAGTTAACGGAAAAATCGAAAGAAAAGAATATAAAACACCTTAAGTTTTATTTAAATCATATAATTATATTTTTAATTAAAACTTTTGTTTATTTTAGCAAATTATAATTTTGAAAAAATTAAATAATGAATTATTTTTGTCCATAGATATCTATACAAGTAGTTTTGAATAATGAAAATTGAGAAAAAATTATTTAATTTAGTAAAATTTAGAATTTTGTGCTGGGCGCTCCTAGAATAAGAGTTCGTTGGCCAATCTGCACCTTAGATAACGGAGATTAACTTTTTGTTAACGGTGTTAATGACGTTGTGCTGAGCGCTCCTCTTTAAAATGTTTGTTGGTATTTTTGGTCCAAAAATTAGTTTGCTGTGCTGGGTGGTCCTGGCCCAATAGTTCTTTGGCATTTTTGGTCCTTAACCCAATAAAAATTCTGTATGAGTATTTAGCAAGTGTAGAATACAGTGTAGGGTCCCTCATCATCAAATCTTTACTACTTCTAGTCGTAATTATATGATCAATTTTATAATACAATTTACACTATAAAAAGTTAGTCCAATAATTAGAAGCAGAGGAAGTATTAATTATCCACTAAAAATGGATGGCTTATTAGTTGTTGCGAAGTTTCCCAGGAAGCAAAGGATGAGATTGAGTGGTTCTCTTGGGCGACAATCTCGATCCCATGGACGCTCAGATTCTGTTTGGTCATTCTAGTCTTATTGTATAACTAATCCCCTTTTGACCAAAAAAAAAAAAAAACTAATCCCCACACCAATATAATTTTGTCAATAATATACTCAAAATTGGGGTAAGTAGGCCTTGTGATCCTCATATATGCTTTTGAATTTTGAAATTGAATCAGTGCAAATTAATTAAACATTATTGCTCTTGGTGATCCTCATATATACTCTTTCTCTGGTTCAACCCCAATTAACTGTTAGATATAATTAGTTTTGATGATGTTTTATATAGATGCCATTATTAAGAGTAAAAAAGATTGTATAATATATTTATCTCCTACATTGACTAACATATTTATCTCCTACATTGACTAACTACTATATATTTAATATAGATTAGTCTAAGTTGAATTATAGAGATTAATCAATAAGGAGATAAGAGATTACAGAAAGAAGAAATTACAGAGAATGTCAAGGAAGCAAGAAGTTATCAAAGTATTATGAAGAATGATCAAGAAAAGGATAAATAAAGAAGTTATTGAATTGGAATGATCAAGAGAAGAGAAGAAAGAAGGAAAAACTTGCAAATGATTAGTCCAAGTTGATTTGTGGAGAATGATCAAGAGAAGAGAAGAAAGAAAGGGTTGAATTATGGAGAATGATCAAGAGAAGAGAAGAAATAAAGAAGAGCTTGTTGAATGGATTTAGAATATCATTATTCAAGTTCTTAGATTGGTACTAGAAGTCTCCACAATGATATGGAAGTTGAAATAACTCAAATCGGAGTTAAAACAAAGGAAGTCAAAACTCGAGCCAGGAAGTCAAACTCGAGTCCTAGGAAGCCAAAACTCAAGCCAGGAAATCATAGACTCGAGTTAGGGTCTTAACTCGAGCCAGCCGCTAATTGGCTTGAGTCAATAGTGTTTTCAACATTGATTCGCTCCTCTGGTACGAGTTGACTCGAGTCAAGCCTCAATTGACTCGAGTTAGAGTGCTTTTTAGCAACTCTATTCACCCCTGTTTCATGTTCAGTTTGGGTGAGTTCTGGTAATTCGATGATATCTTCCAAAACATAGATTGGATTGAGGTGAAACCAATTTTGTATGAAACTAGATTCCCAATACATCATTGTGACAAATTTTCAAGCCCAAAGGAGTTCAGATGAGAGAGCTATGAATTTCAAAAGTTGGTACATGAATTAACATCACACAGCAGACCAAGCTTTGGTGTTTTGAGTGTAACTCACAAACTACAAATCCAATTGAGTTGAAATCAGTGGCAATATGAAATGATACTCAAAATTAGTTCGACAAAGATTTGAACCAACCAAAACAGAGTTCATACCAGGGAGATATGGCCTTCGAAAGTTGACACTCGAAATTCTAGAACCATTTCAGAATAGGCTCGGTTTTCTGGATATAGCTCACATTATACAACACCAAATTATGTGAAACCAATTCTATATGAATCTAGACTCAACAAGTGTTTCATAGAATTTGGAAGTAACCAATTTTGATGAGCTCTTACCTTGAGTCAAGGCGTTGATAACTCGAGTAAAAGTCAGACAGAAAGCAAGCCATTTTGAGAAAAGTTTTAACGTGAGCCAAGGAGTGGAGAGCTCAAGTGTATGACAGGCAGAGAGGAATGAAGATAGGGAAGAGTTGTTTAACTCGATTCAAAGGATGGTAACTCAAGTCTGACCTGTAACTCGAGCAGAGAATAAACGACTTGAGTCAATGAAGCGCACAGTAGCAGAGTTCAACGTGTCTGAGAATTCAGAAATGATTGTTATCAACTGATTACTACTTGTTATACTCTTCAATTCTATTAATCATATTAGTGAACAAGTTTTAGATGATCAAAAGCTTGGATTGAGAATCATTGCCAATGCTTGCAAACTCACGTGAACCACTGTAGAACTCGTAACTCGAGCCTAGCCAAGTCAGAGAGCAAAGGACTTTCAAGAAGAGCATTTGACTTGAGCTAATCATTATTCAACTTGAGTCAAGGGTAGGCTGAAAGATAGACGATTTGAGAAGCGTTTTTGACTCGAGTCAACAAGTCTTAACTTGAGCCTGAACAACCTTATGAAGAGCTAAACTGACGAAAGCACTCGAGCCAACTAGTGCAACCTCGAGTCTGAGGATAAACTCGAGCCAAGGATTGATGCCTCGAATTAATATTCCTCACAGACTTCATTTCTGCATTTTCGAAGTGCTCTTGACTTGAGCCAGAATTTGTTTAACTCGAGCCAACCCATCTATGTCCGAAAATCATTGTGTTCGAAAATCCAAAATCATTATTTGTAATTTCATTAATCCTTATCATCACTCATTATTATTCCTAACTATGTTTAATAAGTTTGTTAATGAGTTTCAGATAATTATATGAAGAATTAACATCAGTTTACAAAAAATAGATGATTGCGTCAGAAGCTTCAACGACTATATTTATTCCAACGGTCATATTCTTAATCGGAAGCTCAACGGTTATTAATTGCAACTACCTATAAAAGAAGAAGCATTCAAGATAGATGGGGTCGGAGACATGAGCTTGCACTGTCGAAATGTCAAATTTCTGAGTCCAACGTTTATCTCATATACACTTTGTTCCCAATGCTTACATAGCTTATCATAGAGAATGAAATGATTTATATTGTACTTCAGTGTTTATTCATTCACTTCTGAGAGAGAAGATTCATTGTAATTATCTTATTTGTATATCTGAGAGTTATTCAAGATTGAGTGATATTGAGTGGAAACAGATTGTAATCTTACGGTGTGTAAGGGGGAGTATCTCGGTGAGAGATTTGGCTTTACAAGTGCCTGTGAACTTGTGGGATTGTGTATGCTTCTCTTGTGCCCGGATTAAACAAGAGGATAGTGGATTGAAAATCTCAAGTGGAGCTTGGGGACTGGACGTAGGTCAAGGATTGGTCGAACCGGTATAAATCTCAGTTTGCATATTCTCTTCCTTAAACTCTTATATTTCCAGCATATATGTTTCAATGACTGACTATTGCTTTATAAATTGCTGCTTCTGTCATACAAACTGTTTTCAGTAAGTTGCGAAAAGATTTTCAAAGTTTTCTAAAGTTTTAGCAGATACCCAATTTACCCCCCTCTTGGGTGATAGCTAGGTCTAACATTAACAATTCTCACAAAAACAATAAAAACAGTCAAAATCATTAAATTTGTAATTTCCATTAACACCTCTACTAATTGCACTAAACTCTAATATCATATTAATTATTACTCTCACCCACTAGCCTTATTAATTATGAACATACATGAAAAAAAATATATTTAATGCTCTTTGGAAACAAACAAGAAGATGCGGACCCAGGTTATTGGTTGGGGGGCAAGTGCCCCCCAAAAATTTGGGAATTTTTTTTTAAAAAAATCAAGTTAAAGGAGTTAGAATTAATAACTTGAATATAATGGTTTCAAATTTTCATTAGCATTATTTATCTACTTTCCTTGAATTAATACATGTTTGAATGATTGTCCACCTTTAAATTAAATGTCCACCCTTAATACATCAAGATTGCACTTCGTAATCGGATGGAGGATGAATGGTTGAATAATTGTATAGTACCTTATATTGAAAAATATGTATTTGAAAACATTGATAATAAGGCAATTATGATGGAATTCCAAAACATAAGGCCTAGAAGGATGACATTGTAATTATTTTTATTATAATATAATATTATTTTTATTAAAATATATGTACTTGAACTTATTGAGTGTCCACCCTTCATTGTAATTTATGTAGTTGCATTTCTAACAGTATTTAGCCTTGTTTTTCTAAATGACAAGTTTGTAAAATAATTTCCTCTTTTATTACATCATCAATATTCACTTGATTTCATAAATATTTTTTGATATATATTTTTTCTTATTTATATTCTTTTGTTTTTTAATGCATTTAAAACTTTCCTTATTCTATAATTTCCTGGATACGCCCCTGCAAACAAGTACCTTATAAAAAAGACTAAATAAACTTGTTAGTTGGTATCTTATGATAAAAACAATAAGGAGCATATGTTTTTGCCATCCCAAGTTAAAGTTTGTAGGCACCACTACTTTTGCTCTACCCCTTGGAGCATTGCACAAAGATGGAAAATGTGATATTGAATAAGCTTATTATAATTCATATATTAATTAATGTGGACGGACATTCAATGATATTACAGCTCATTATTTGTCACTGACTCAAACTCTTTTTCTCCTCTCTTTGGTACGTCGAGTTCATATTCACACTTGCCAAAGACTACCTTAGCATAACCTCAATGCGTCTGTATTCAATCATCAAACTGGTAATTAAGCATTTCTTTGAATTGAATAACTCCCACGTACGTATCACTTCACTATTTTCCCTACATATTCATATATATCACTCCTTAATACCATGTCATGCTGTCATATTGATTACTGTTCATGCACCTTCTGCCTCGTCCTTCCCTTATTATAATTTGTGGTTCATTGTGAGGTCCATCGAGTTTGTTTATTAATGTTTAATTTCTTTTTCGGCCAAAACAAAACCTTTTAATTAATCACAAAAAACATGTTACAGCCACTAATAGCCAAAGCCAATAAACTCTATAAAAAACCTAGGTACAACTTATCACATTTTTTCCAAAAGAAAAAAAAACATAACAAATCAACCTATACCAGTCCTACGGAACCTGCCATCTTTATCTGATTCCACTTCATTAACAGAACCAATATTCCTTCCCTCAGCATCTTTCAAAAGAATACGGACCAAAGGAGCGTGACATATCAATCCTAGAGTTGTTTAAAAAGGTCGGTCCTTTAAGGGTTAGAGTCTAAGAAACCTGACTCTTTTAGATCAGGCTAAAGAAAAACAATCATTTTTCGAGTTTGACCCTTGAGTGTAAAGGTCAGGGCCAAAGCTATTTTAACAATTTTTTATTTATTTTTTTCCAGTTTTTTAAGGAAATAAAATTAGAATAATAAAAGGCATAATTTAACATATAAATGTTGTTAAAATTAAGGTGTAAACAATACGCATCATTAAACAAACAAACACAATCACTAAGTCATAATCAAAAGTAAACTACTGTCCACATACTAAAATTACAAATAATTAATGACAATATTTAATAGAATTAAAAATACTTCTTATAAATATGTTTTGAAAAATATAAGTAGTCAACAAAATAAACAACACAAGATATGAACAAAATAATCACTAGAAAATAAGTCAAAAAACAAAATTAGTAAAAATACTTATGAAATAAAAAACATCTTTTATAAGTTTTAAATTTTTAGGATTCTTAATCCAAGATGTTCTTATAAAACTTAATTCTAAAAAATATAATAACAACTAAATATTTGCAATATCATCAACAAAGTATAAAAAATCAATAATATTATTATCATATAAATAATTTTTAAAAAAACATACAAGTTTAAAAGAGCCGATTTTTTTAGGCCCGCTTTTAATTTATTTTTGAGGGAAAAATCTTAAACCCACCCTTATAAATTCAGCTTATTTTTCCCGGCTCTACAACCCATCTTATCGGTTCACCCGCTTCCTTATTGCAATTCACGTACAGCTATATATCGAATCAGCTGCCATATTACTCCTTCGTGGTGCCAGAGTAATTCCCACATTTTTGAACTCAGCTAAGGTTGAAATAGTCTCCTGCAATTCCTAACTTCCTCGCCAATCTACACCTTCAGTCTTGCCCTTCTTGCAGCACCAATAAACCTCTCAAGAATCTGTCTACACTATCACTTTATGCCCTCCTAGCTATTTCCTTCAACTAACCCAACGCCTTTTTAACTACCAGAATTTCTGTCACAACTGTAGAATCAGCTTCCACTTTCTCACAAAACCCGCTCCGAAACTGCCCCCTCTCATCCCTACAAATCAATCCAATAACAGCAGAATCAGGTAAAAAAGATCCATCACAGTTTATTTTAATCTCACCGGCCAATCCCAGGTTTTTGCCATCCCTCATTGGCCGATGTCTCCTTAAAATAAAATGATTTATTTTAGGTAAGACCTTGATTTTCCATACCACCTGATTCCATGTATCCTTCATCATTATGTTTGAAGTTCCAGCCCTCTTGCACACCTTCTTTGCCTTGGCTTTAGCACAATGATATCATTTCTTCACTGCATTTTTGCCATCTTTTGCTCCCAACCACATAGCCTCGTCCCTTTGCTACACAAAATTATTCAATGGCATTCTTTCAATTTTTTTTCTAAAGATATTGCCACGAGCCCATTGAGTATCTCTACTGCCCATTTTCCATTCTGAATTAATTCAGAAACTCTTCAATCCTTCTTTAATTTTCTTCTGGAACATTCACATATTGCGCCAACTCTCCATCCATCCCCTTATTCCACTTATCTCTCCATAATCTGACATCTATCCCATTTCCAATTCTCCAATATAAATCATTCACCAGCATATCATGCCCTTCCAATATACTGTACCAAATCCATGATGCCTTCCCTTCTTTTTTTGCATCCAAAAACGAGTCATTCGGATAATATACTCCTTTAAGCACCTTTACCCATAACTCTTCTATTTACCCGTCCATCCACAATGCCACCATTATATTGCATGCACTCTAGTATTTTGTTGGATATTATTCTTATTCTGAATGCTTGCCATTTCGTACGTCAAAGAAACTTAAATTTGGGCCATTGATGATAACGTAATAATACTCACAACCTGGATGGTGTTAACTATATATATACGAGTATAGCGCATTAATTAATTGGATCAAGAGACTCTCGCACTAATTAAGATGGTTTCTGCATAATACCATTTTTTTAACCTTTTCTACTGGCATTTATACTTGCCGTTTAAACTTCTGTGCGCGCCCTTCAAGGTTCACATATATGTCGACCTATATATTTATATATACTGGCTCCTCATAGTCCTCAAATCCTCATATATGCTTTTGAATTTTGAAATTGAATCAGAGAAAATTAATTAAATATAGCTCCCAGTGATCCTCATATATAGTCCTCATATATGCTTTTGCCAAGTTAAAGTCTGTATAGGCACTACTTTTGCTCTGCTCCTTGGAGCATTACACAAAAATGGAAAACGTAATATTGATGAAGTTTATCTTCTTTTTTCCCGACATTTGCAAACAAATGAAGTTTATCTTCAGTCATATATTAATATGGACATTCAATAATATTGATGATTACAACTCATTTGTCAGCCGCGTGCATTAAATTAAATTCACTAACCTAAAGCTATTTCTCTCCTCTCTTTGGTACATTTGGCTCAGACTAGTGCCCGCTCAAAATTAGTAAGAAGAAGAAAATAATGAAGGAAAGAATCTTTAAAGAAAAATATTAGTAGGATTTAGTATCGTAGGGTTTAGGATTTCTCCCTCATTGTGGTGTTCATCATCTGTCACATCTCCCTCAAAGAGACTATATCTTCACCATCTTCCTTCTTGATTGTTGCTCATATGAAACCTATCTGCCAACCTTTTTTTGCCATCTGTAAACACATTAATTAATTAACTTCTTAGAAATTAAAACTTATTCTTACGTTAAGGACTTGGGGGAGCAGTTCATAAAATACAAATTCCCACTCGCACACCGTGCAAGGTTTATTTGAAACTGTTTAATGCACATACGTCACTTTTAAAAATTAATTTCGTGTTGCTTGTGTGTGTGTGTATTTGCAGTAGTTATAATTAATCTGCACATTTACATGTGCTGATCTGAGAATAAGTAATCTAGTACGTGCTATAGGAACCAAGTTTCATTGAGAGGGAGAGTTATGAGAGAGGGCGTCTAATATTAAGCCTCCTGAACCAAATTAAAGCAATTCGTGCATGACCATGCATGCATGTACATACATATATAAGATCGATCATAGGACTTGGCTGGCCAATGAACCACAAAATGTCGCCACTTGGCATATCCGCTCGGGAACAAGCAGTGCCTACTCTCTCCCTTCAATTCACTCACAGCCGGCAAAAAAGGTCCGGTTGCTCGATCGGAGGTTAATTTTTTCATGTACGTAAGGAGGAATCAATCCTCCGTATGGGATCTTTATCTCAGGCAACAACACATCTCTCGTTGGCTGAAACCCTGGTTTAAACACAGCACACTTGATTATATTATTGCTTAGGGTTTCATACATAGTCCAGAAAATTATATTGATCATTTAGCATTATATATAGCTGGTTGAAAAGTTAGAGCAGAATGTTAAGCATGGTGAATAGAGGAAGATAATTAGTGGTTTGGTGAAATTTTGCCAGCGAGTGAGTCCAATAACTTAACTGGAGGTTGCAAATATCATTCCCATTTAATTGCTTCTTCCCTTTTAATTTATTCCCTTTTGAGGAAAACAATTGCTAGATTCTTATTTCATTTCATAGCTTTCTCAGGTGGAGTAATTAATTTCTTCGAATGCTAATCTAATCTTTAATGTGATTTTCCATTTCTTTGGTTAAGAAGTACAGTGGATTGTGGATTCATAGTAGCAATATTCAATAGTCAATACCGAAGTTCATCGAGCCTTAACATTAATTAGTTCCTAGTTATATATTCACATCAACATATGATCAGTATTAGTACGCCAATATATTTGCCAATTACTAGACACTTTTTATTTATCACATAACTTATTTGAAGTAATAAGTTACATAACATTTCATGTTGAAGGAAGTTTCAGACTTTTTCATTTTCAATAATGCTACTACTAATACACTTCTCGTGTTCCAAGTGTACGTTGATCAAATTTTATTCGCATAATGTGCATGATTATATGAGTTATGGGAACCGGTTTCCCTACTCGTCAAGGGGAGCATCTCTGGGCTCTCATCTGGATCGTCTAAATAAGATTTGGATGGTCTAAATTTCATTTTTAAAACTGTTGATTTTTTGATAAAAAAATCATTTTTAAAAAAAATGTTAATTCAGAGATTATTTTTATTTTAGATTATCTACTCATTAAAATATTTCTTTATAAAAAAATAAAATCTAAACCGTTTAGATAAGAAGAGCCCAAGGGACAAGCTCCCCCTGCTTGTCCTTTATCTATCATTTGGATAGGTAGAGAAAACTCATCTCATCTGAATCGTTCAAATTTAATTTTTAATTTTTTAAAAAAAAATTATTTTAATGGATGGAGAATCTAAAATAAATATAATCTCTTTACTAACATTTGTTAAAAAATGATTTTTTAAATTAAAAAATTGCAAGTTAAAAAAATAAATCTGAACCGTCTAGATGACTGACATGAGTTTGAATAGATAGGGAAATTGGTTCCATGAAATGAAGTATTGGATTTCATGCATTATTTCTCGCAAAGCAGGAAGGAAAGATTAGCCACAATTGTTGATTTAAATACTTATTTGTCCCAACATGCATATACATACGTCATTTTTAATTTGAAAATGAATTAATTTCGCGTTGCTCGTGTGTGTGTGTATTTGTTCTCGCTTGGTTAAATATAATAATCAATAATTGAAAATATAAAAATTATTTGCAGTCTATGTGAATGTTACGGAGAATATATAAATTAAATAAGTTCCATGCATGCCAATATAAGAATATAATTAGCCTAATACAGTATAGGAAGCCAGTTTAATTGAGATGTCACAATGATGGTGGGAATCTTATATTAAGCCTCCTAAGCCAAACCGAGTGCATGACCATGTGCATAAGATCATAGGACTTGGCCGGCCGATGAACCACAAAATGTCGCCGTACTTGTATCACCTTCTCTTGCTTCTGCAAAAACTCCTCCATTGAAATCCCTTCCAATATCTCTTTCATCTTGGGAATCTCAGAAGTCGGAATGTGAATAGAAAACTGAGTCCAGTTCAGAACATCGCTAAACGGCAACACATAATGATCAGATATGATCACCGGCACACAGGCTGCGTATATAGCCTCAACAACTCTAGGGCTTGCCACTTCATATCCACTAGGGCACAAGCAGTATCTACTCTCTCCCATCAATTCACTGTAGTTTGCTGTCTTAGGAAGATACTCATGAACTTGAACATCCTTGCCTTTGTTTTTCCAGTGCCTGAAGAGTGTTTCTCTCACGGCGCCATGAGCTCCGCCGGCGAAGAAGGCCAAAATGGTCCGGTTGCTTGCAGGTTTGTTCATGAAAGGTGGACCCAGTCCTCCGTACGGGATCTTTATTTCAGGCAACGACACATCTCTCGTCGGTTGAAACCCTTCTGAAGTGTTTGCATTACACAGAACCCTAGTCAAATGCTTGAAAAGCTCTGGATTCGCGGCTGAAACATCTGGTGCCTGTTTAAAAACAAATTGACAAACACATTATATGTATATATATAAGAGTAGTACTCCCGCTAATATTTATTATAAGGATTTTTTTTAAAGATATTAAGGAAGTTAAATACATTAGTTAATTTTAAGTATATCATTTAATTACATTGCAAGTGTAGTAGTTTTGTAGGTTGTACGTACCCAGTCGTGGCAAGAAAGCATGAAATGATCGGCGCCTCCAGTTTGATTCCAAAAAGGGTATCTGAGGGAAATTAAACGGATGTAATCTTGGAAGATATTTTGAAGACGGAGGCGAGAGTAATCGGTGTAAGGTCTATAAACGTAGAGTACGATATTGACGACGCTAATTGGGAGGAAGAAAGAGATGGCGTCCATGGGGTGTTTGGCCAGAAAAGGACTCATTCCACTTTCAAATTCCTCCATCCATTGCCCTTCAATTGCGTATATATCATTCAATGGTCCCTTGTGAAATATGGGTGCCTGTCCTTCCTTGTACACCCATATTCGGAAACGCTTCTCCATTTCCCTGTGACTCCTGTTTCATTTCATCCATATGCCAAACACTACCTCAGATTTATGTATAATGCCTTTGCATTAGAAAGCTAAGTGGCAGTTATATCACAGTGCATGTAGCTAACATTAATTTTGGTGATATATGTATAGGTCTGCTAATAATGAAAAATGCACGATGTAATTATTAGTAAGGCTGTGGCCTGCATGTGGGGAGGGGACCATGTGGAAGTTGGGCTGGCCGGTTAGAGTCATAGAGTCACATGTTGGGGTTGTACGTAGAGGAGAATTTCAGTATTGCTGCGTTACTAATTTGGTGAATATATAAATTTTATTAATGGAGCATGCAGGAATTTGCAGGCTACAAGAGTTAAGGTTGGCGATGCTACGTACTTAGTAAATGGTTCAAAATCTGAGGCTGCCCATTCTTTTCCTTTCAACTTGCAAACCAACTGTGTGATTTTAACTAGGTTCCGATTTTCTTTCCTTGTGTATCTTGACTATAACGTTTCATTATCAAGTTCGTAGTCTTCAATGGGGTAAGACTAATTACAGACTCCCATCTTGTTTTGTTGTAATAATTCTTATGCAAAAGTCAATTGTTGAGCATGTGGTGACATTTTATTTCACATATTTTAAAGGGGGAAAATATGAAGTTCCTAATTAGTTATTTCCAAACCAATTAACCTTCTAAAACCTCTAATACGAAGCACCCAAAAGGAGTTATTTTTTTAATCCAGCTATCTCATTACAAACACGTCAGAAACTGAACATACTTCGAAAAATAACCATATAGCTCGTTTATCGTCTGCTCCATTATATATATACTCAGCGTCAACTTTTCTGTATATGTTTTAGTACGATAATGCAATATAATAATAGTTGACACTAAAACTATTAAAAACTGAAAAAAGTGGGAAGATAAATGTAACTTAACGTACTGGTGAAAGGCATGAGGGTTGAGGTAGATGGAACCAGAGGGAAGAAAGTCGCCATCTTTGGAAGATCCATACGTTCGTGTTCGAGCTGCTTCTCTTATTGCCAGCCGAGCCCTTGCCAATCCATATTCTACCCTCTCCAAATGCCTCACTTTTCGCTGCCACCGCCAGTACAGATAATTTAAAAGAAAAACAGACAAACATATATAAAAGGAGGTTTTAATTTGATGACTTTGCTAGCTTACAGTGCTTTTAACAATGGTTGTATTATTTGGAATGGGGAAATCCTTGGAAGAATGCAAACAGGAAGATAGATCTTGAGCAAGTGAGGAGGAACACAAGAGGAGATTATAACGAGTGATATAAGTGAGGGAGAGAAGCAAGAGAAAGAGACAAGTGAGCACAAAATATGAAGCGTGGCCTTCCATGGAGATCCTCATCAGGCTGAAACCAGTCCGAATATTTGTGTGTTAGACCTGCGCTGGTATAGAACGATGATTGGCAATGGAGGAAGGAAGAGATACACACACATATATATATTATAGTTGAGAAGCATGTCCATATGTAAGCTCAGCCACCGACACAGAGAAAGGCAAAGTAGAGGGTAGTAGAGAGGTTGGTAGAGGATATCTGTTTTTAGTTGTCTGTGCCTTACCCCATGCAGGCACGCTCACACAGCTCAAAATGGAGGTCCGTCGTGGGAGGTTCTTGTTGTATACTAAAATTAATTAAAGGGTGATCCATATGTAAGTTTTTATTGTGGTAACCAAAATTTTAATCAGCAATTCCTATAATTTTCTTTTCTTCATTTTATCGAATTTCTATATTTTTTTTATCATGTTCGTATAGTATTTTTTTAGATTTAAGGTGCAATTTTATCAATAAAGTTTTTTTCTGAGAAGCGTCTGGCCTAAATAAATTTTGAAAAAGGCAAAAATGCCAACAAAAAAATAAAAAATGTCCAAATTCATCAAAACTATTAAATTTGACCAAACGTCGTTAGGGTTTTCTACTTTTACAATTTAACAGTTGTTTGGTTAAATTTAACGGTTTTTGTAAATTTGCACCTTTTAAAATTGATTATTGGTATTTTTATCCTTTCCAAAACTCATTTGTGTTAGACACTCTTCGGGAATAATTTTACACCTCAACCCTTTTTTTATCAGTTTCTTACAGTTTTACTTGATCTGTAATCAAGTTTTTGTAGTTTCATGTTACTGATAAAAAGAACAAAAAAACAAACGGTACGGGTGCCTGCTGTGCTTTTGGTATTGCGCCCCTACTACCCCTCAATTTTGGGGTCATTCTCAAATGTTTTTTTAATTGTTCTTTTGATAATTAGATTTTACATACAATGTGTGATATTTTGATATCTTATGAACTATTTTCAATTTTTTAGAGATTTAAGACTCAAAAAATGTATAGGTTATTTTTCATTTGAAGTCATAAATTGTAAAAAAATTGAAAACATCTCTATTTTTTGTCTATAAGTTATCACAATATAATGTCACATATTTCATATAGAATCTAATGATCAAAAGAATCATAAAAAAACATTTGAGCAAAGTCTCAAAATTAAGGGACGCAACACTAAAGGCACAGTAGGGAACCATGCCCAAAAAAATGTCGGGACTTCATTGAAAATTAATATATGAAACTATAGACATATGATAAAAAGGGGGAAAAACTAAAGTGGCCTAATTAAAAATTAGATAAAATTGTACTCCCTCTTATTCTTATTATAAAGCGCAAACTAACAAGTGTATTTGGTCACTTTTATAAGACATTTACTTATTTCCAAAGCGCATTAAATATTTTTTTTTTATGTATGCCCGTAATTAATAAGGACAATGGTTGAGAGTAATAATTAATATGATACTAACTAGTAATTTATTTTGGTGTAATTAGTAGGGACAATATTAAAAATTACTTAAATTTTATGATAAATTTAATGACTTTAATTATTTTTATTGGTTTGTGAAAATTGTTAGTTGGTGTCTTATAATAAAGACAAAAAGGAGTAGGAATTTGCAAGTTAATTATCCTAAACTTAAATGAAGTGGAGTTAGTTTGGAGCTAGGGAACACGTGTCAAGGAAGTAATAAGCGACTGTAGAATTTGAATTCTCCAAAGCAGAGTCCTGATAGCAAAAGCCCTTGCTTATATTATTTTGGTGATCAATCGAATATTGCTGGAATGAACCAGAATCCCACACGACTATACATACTAGAAAAGTTATGTTTTGTTTAAACTTTCAGTCCAGAGTAGATGAATGTGAGACAAGTTTTTCAAAAGGAACAAAGTAACAAAGAAGAACGAAATGAAAAGCAAAGAACATATTCCTTTCTTCGTCCCATTGACCTCCTGGCTAGCAGCAAACTAAATCTATTACTTCGACCTTAATCAAGTGTAAATTAGCCGCGCCACTTCGTTTCTTCGTCCAATTAAATCACTAATGAGCCTCACCTTCACCATAAACTCCAAGTTTGAACTTCAAGTCTGAATCACATTACACTACACCAGTTGGAAGATGGGCTTCATCAGTGGCATGATCATGGGCATGGCCTTTGGCATCAGTTTGATGTTCGCTTTTTCTCGCTTCCAAAGTTACCGATCCAAACTTCGTTCCCATTTGGTATACAACACTTGATTGATCCATTCACATTCTTTCATTTCTTCCATTTTCTATGACGATATTTGACTCTTGTTGTTGGATGTTGAATTTGCTGCTTTAAGGCGGAGGCCATAGCAGCTTTAGCCAGGATGAACACGATGGAAGATTCTAGAAGAATTATCCCACCAGAGTCCTGTCCTCCCTGGGTAGTCTTCACTCGCAGACAGAAGTTAAGTTCTCTACTTCGTCTTCATGCTTTCCCTTTTTCTGATTACGTGGTTTCTCATATTATGTTACTTCTTTTGTGATCCACAGTTAGATTGGCTCAATACCCATCTCCAGAAAATCTGGCCTTATGTTAATGAGGTACTCTGCTTCTAATTTTCTTCTATCATGATTTTCCTTTGACTACTCATATTTAAAGAATTTATGGATATTTTGGCATAGGCAGCATCAGAGCTGATAAGAAGCAATGTGGAGCCCATTCTTGAGAATTACACTCCCACAATCTTGTCTTCAATCACATTTTCCAAGTTGACTCTTGGTACTGTGGCACCTCAATTCACAGGTAACTTCCAGGCTATCTCTCTTTCAGTCTTGTTTTTTTTTTCCCAGTTAAAATAATATTGCGATAATGATGAATATTGGTCGAATACTTAGGAGTGGCGATTGTTGAAGAAGAAAGTGGGGCTGATGGAGTGACTATGGAATTGGAGATGCAATGGGATGCTAACCCTTCTATTGCATTTGATGTTAAAACTCGAATTGGCGTTGTGATACCTGTTAAGGTAACACACTTTCCATCATATATCAATAATCAACCTCAATGATGGTATTCATATCTCAGTGAATCAGTGACACGTACACTTTCCATATACAGAATATTTTCAGAGACGTCTCTGTTTTTTTCTTACTTCATAGAGGGACTTAACATTTTCATATTGGTTTTGGTTGTCTTTATATCAACTGGACATTCACACTTTTTGTTGATACATACTTGTTGGAATTGCAACTTAAATAGGTAAAAGATATTGCATTCACTGGCGTTTTCAGGCTGATCTTCAAACCATTAGTAGATGAATTCCCTTCTTTTGGAGCTGTTTGTTATTCGTTGAGAGAAAAGGCAAGCTCTTTTTTCCCCTTTTTAGCTTCATGCTTTTGCTAGGAAATTGAACAAAACTAATTCAAATTTCATCTGACATACTCTCTCTCTCTGTTTTTTTTTTTTTTTTTGCCAATAGAAACATCTAGACTTTACTCTTAAGGTTTCTGGCGGTGATATCTCAACTATCCCAGGCGTATCTGATGCTATAGAGGTATGAACAAAACAAGTAATTCTGCTATTTCTACTATGCCTTGATTCTATAGTATTTGCAGTTGAATCACCAAAATTTTAAAGGGTGGTGAATTTTAAGTGTTTTAATTTTAACTTGGATTTCCCAGCTGTTCAATCATCAAAGACCGTAATTTTTATCCAACAGATTTAAATTTCTCTGTTATTTATATAGGAAACAATTCGAGATGCTATTGAGGATTCTATAACCTGGCCAGTTCGCAAAATTATACCAATTATACCAGGGGATTACAGGTACATATATTTAATTAAACTCAATTTCCTTGGATCTGTAATAGTCAATGTTTTAATTGTTTGTGCTCTCACAGCTTCCTTGAGTTAAAACCAGTTGGAACACTAGAAGTAAAACTAGTGCAAGCAAAAGACTTGGCAAATAAAGATCTGATAGGCAAATCCGATCCTTTTGCGGTTTTATTCGTACGCCCAATTCGTGACAGAGTCCAAACCAGCAAAACAATCGTAAGACCACCCTTCCACAATTCATTCTACCTCTGTTTTATTCATGTCATTTGATATTAATTATTTTAGATAAATGTATTGGAATCTTTCAGAACAACGAGTTGAATCCATTATGGAATGAGAACTTCGAGTTCATTGTTGAAGATGCGTCAACTCAGCACTTGACTGTAAGAATATTTGACGATGAAGGCCTTGGAGCTGATCAGCTCATTGGGTGTGCCCTGGTGCCATTAAAGGACCTTCAACCTGGAAAAGTTCAGACTTTTTGGTTGAAACTGGTAAAGGATTTGGAGGTCCAAAGAGATCAAAAATACAGGGGCGAGGTAATAATATCAATAACATATTTCTTTGTTGTCTTGTCCTGTATCACTCTGCTTTGAAATCTTGTGATGTTGAGGTTTCTGGAACATAGGTGCATTTGGAGTTATTGTACTGTCCATTTGGTGTTGAAAGCAACTTCACAAACCTGTCTAGTGGTAGCTTCGGGATGACCACTTTCGAGAAGATTCTTAAGAGATCCTCTGATCAGACACAGAGTGGTGATGTTAACAAATCACAGAAAAAATATGTGATAGTACGAGGAGTACTGTCTGTGACAGTGATATCGGCTGAAGACCTACCAGATACAGACTTACTGGGCAAAATTAACGCTTATGTTGTGCTCATGTTGAAGAAAGCAGATCAAAAACACAGGACCAGGGTAACAACCTTTAATTCCTCCACGAATATCTCACTTTCCATTATTGATATTGTAAAGCTCTCTGTATTGTGTCAGGTTGCAACTTCAGGGATAAACCCTGTTTGGAATCAAACATTTGACTTCGTTGTGGAGGATGCATTGCATGAAATGTTAATGCTTGAAGTCTGGGATCAAAATCTCATCGGGAAGGTGATTTTCTAGAACCTGCTTCGTTAATTTACCTGTGTTTTAACTTTTAACTTGCTATTTGATACAATGCGTATGAGTGTTTCAGGACAAAATTGGGAGAGTGACCATGACACTGACTCGGGTCATTCTAGAAAAGGAAGTTCAGGACAGTTTTGCGTTAGATGGAGCTAAATCTGGAAAACTTAACCTGCATCTTCGGTGGACTCCACAACACATGTATCGAGATCCCTGATTCAGGGGCATGTTATAGTGATGGTCTTATTTCCTTCACTCTTTACATGGATTAAGTAGTTGCAAGCATATTTTTCTGGCGAACAAAAAAAAGATGTAGTTATATTTTTGTTGAACTTCTTTTTTTCACAAAATCACCCATATCCAAAAACCATGTAAACCTAATTATTTTGGATTTAGTTGAGATTACAAAGACGGTCACACGGTAAACACTAAATGGGGCTAATTCTTTACAACATGGCCCACTAAAAGTTTGAATCCTGTTAAAAGATTAGAATAGGTGCATTTAATGTCCAATAAACAGTTACCTCCAATAACAACAAGAGGGGAATAAGAGGATACAGGGTTAAGTTTATATTATCATCCTTCATAATTTCTAAATCACATCCGTTCAATCAATATGATATTACTTTGATTTTTCTCTCATTTTTTCAATCAAGAGTCCAGATGAAGCTAATGCAAAAAAAAGGGAAACAAAATAAGAAGAAGATCTCTGAGGATACATGTATCTTTAAAAAAGATGGCCATCTTTTTCAATGAGAAAATGTTTTATTGATATAATAAAATAAGTGAAAAATTGAAGGACTTATGAATATTTTTTTGCTCAAAGGAAGGACTTATGAATATAGAGATGATGTAATAATATAAATCCGTGACGATTTCAAATTTAAGCTTTAGAGATCCTTTATGTTCAATATTAAAAAAAAGGGGAGGGGGGAGGGGGGAGGGGGATCAGGGAAAATCCGAGAACATTTGAGATGCATCATAAGTACGATTTTGTCCTTTAGTTATAAGTTGAGCGGAGCATTCGGCGCCGCGCGTGCACGGGCACAACCCTATTTACTGGTGGACTGGTAGTTGAGTTTGTGCTTATGGGGATCGTGTTTGACGTTTACTCGTTTAGGATGTGTTTGGTTTGAACACATATACGATGAATCACACTTGAAAAAGTGAAGCACTATTTCAAAACTAACAGAAGTCTCTGTCAGGGACTCAGGGGAGACTCATCTTCTCCCTCCACCTACCTGTTCTCTCACTCACTCTCAAACCAACTACCCCTTCAGTCTCAATATCTCTTTCTCGGCTCTTATGGATCAGCCTCAGACCCCAAATACAGATTCCCAACGTCTCCTACCTCTCTTAGAAGCTCTCCAAGAAGCTTCCAAAAATCTTCAAGCCAATTCCATCTCCTTCCTCTTCAAGAATGACTCCAAGATCGCCATTGAAGCTATTTTGGAGATCGAAAGCAAGTCACTCGCCGTTTTCTCGGTCAATCCAGATCTCCGCAAGCTCTCTGCGTTGCTCCGTTCCCTCAGAGCCTTGAACGAGAAGCTTCTGAAATTTGAAGGTTTTGGGCTCCGATCATTCCTCAACCGCCAAATCATTAATTACAAGATTTCCCGCGTTGCGCGTGATGTTGAGTCCGAAATTCAATCGTACGTTGATCGACTAACTATCAGAGGGCTCGTTAAAACCCTGGTAGAAGAATCGGCGAGCGAGGACGATAAGGTGAAGGATTTGATTGGTTTTGAGAAAAGATTGTCGCGAGGTTTTGATATCGATTTTCAAGATTTGGTTTTAAAGGCCAAGGTATTCAATATTCTTGAGCATATACTCTGTGATCCTTTGCGTTCTAAACGGGTTAGGGAACGAGCGGCTATGGCTATAGCCGCTTTAGTTAGGTTCAACAAGAATGTATTTGTCGGATTGGTGCTAATGGGTCCAACGATTAAGGCCCTAATAACGATGGCTTCAAGCTGTTCGATACAAGTCCTGACATCTCTGATAAGGTTCATTAGAAGTCCGTTGGTGGATGAACTTCTGGCAATTGGAGAAATCCCAAGAATCATCAACCTTTTATGCTCAGACGATTTGTTGGTTCAAGTTGCAGCATTGGATTGTGTTCTTGAACTTGCTTATATTGGGAGAGATGAAGTAATTGAAGCCATGCTCAAAGAAGATCTGATTAAAAAGCTCATGGACTTGCAAAGGATGGAATGGCTTGATGACGATAACGAGACAGCGGTTTGTGTAGGAACAGAGTCAGAGTCCCAAGTGAAGGATTTTCCATTTGCAAGTTGTGTTGCAAGGTTTGCTATCCAATTAGAAGTGGGGGAAGGATTGATCAAGGAGGAGAAAGAAGAGTTCAAGTCACAAATCCTGAAGATGGTGAGGGAGGCTGCCCAATCAGATGCAGAGGTTGCTACCATAATTGCTGAAGTGTTGTGGGGTTCTTCACCTTGAAACTAGGTTCCAACATATACATGGGTCATCGGTTTCTTCATCAACTCGGCTTAATTCAGTGTTCATAGATTGATCCAACAATTGGGGCACTCCACAGTGTTGAATTGTGTTGGTGATGAGAGTATTGATGAAGTGTCCTTGTATATTTGTTGGTGATGAGAGTATTGACGAAGTGTCCTTGTATTATTTGTACATGGTTCGGTTGGGTTACTTGTGGGGAAATAAGGGGCGAGTGCATGCAGCGGAGCGCTGACAGTGAATATACAGTAGGACTAGGCCTAACTAACCAATGTGTAAGCCTGCTTTCCCGAGCAAAAAAAAAAATGTGTAAGCCTGCTGGTACAGAACCATTTAATTTGTTACTGACTTTGACAGATTTGGTTTATTTCATGTACTAATATGAGTAACTTGAAAAGCAAATAAATAAATAAATGGAATAGTTATTACAGTCCATTGGCCCCTCTTTCTTTCTTTGTTTTTCGGCCAAACATTGGGCCCCATTTTGACGTCGATACAATTTGTGTGTTTCCATGTTCCAGCGTTTTCTAGGAGCAACGCTCTTTGGCAGAACCATCGCCTCGCTATATTTTAAAGAAAGCTACGAAAAAAATAGGAGAATTACTATCGGCCCGGCTGGTCCACCAAAATTAATCTTCATCAACACGAGGTTTAAAAGTAAGTTTGTATGTTGAGACATAATTTCTGACCAAAAAAAATATAAATCAAAACGCCCTTCTAATTAAAAACAAGGTTAATATAATTTTTAATATATAAAATTTGTCCCTATTTTAGTTTTGATTCTTATGATTTTAAACCTCGAAGAATAAAATGGATATTTATTTAATAATATGGATTTAAAGGGAATGAAACTCAAGGATCAAAACCTTCTTATTTAGAGTAAGTTTTTTTTTATCATAAATCGTATTAGCCAAAAAAAAATGTCATCTTCCCATCGCTTGTGTTAAGTAATAGTTGTAGGATTAGTTGTGCATCCTTGTCACTTGTGCTTAGTTAGTTTAATTTCACTATGACGTGTCATGCAAGCTGTCAATCTGTCAGCATTTCTGTTACACCACGCACATGCACCACACTCTGTATGTTCCTTATATAAAGGAAGCAATGAACTATTATCAATAAGATTTGATAACTTTGAAATATAATTAATATTCAGAGACTTTGGCATGGTATCAGAGCCACTGCCACGCCGGTAAACCTCTGTTTCCGGTCACCACTGGAACAGAAAAACGTATCGGACGTAGAGGCATTGACGGTAATCTGTCTCCGGTATTCCTGGATTGACTAGTTGCCAAAACAATGTCCACATCCTTCCCGGTGTCTGGCGATCTGGGACAAAACAGTCAAAACTTCACAAATAAGAAGATCACTGTGAAGTTAGATGACTCAAATTACCTCATATGGAAGCAGCAAGTCTATTTCATGGCGAAACAACATCGATTATTTTCTTACTTGGACGGATCTGCTCGTGCACCAGCTCGTCGTGTTCGCGATGCCACAACTGGACTAGAAACTGATAATCCTGAATTTACTGTTTATGAGCAACTTGATTCTACACGCTTCCTGGCTACTAGCTTCGGTCACTCCCTCAGTGCTTTCTGATCTTGTTGGTCTGGAAACATCAGCTCAGATTTGGCAGAAATTAAATCGACTGTATTCTGACAAATCAGATTCGAAGATCCTGCACTACAAGAACTTGCTCACCAATCAACGCAAAGGAGAACTCAGTATGAGAGACTATCTTGCAAACTTGAAATCGATTTGTGATCACTTAGCATTGCTTGGAGAATCGGTAACTGACTCAATTAGGATATCTCATATCTTAAATGGCCTCGCTATGGAGTATGAATCAGTTATTGCCATTATTAACTCGTCTAAACCAAAATTTGATTTAGACACTGTATCCACAATGCTCCTGGACTCTGAAGCTAGGCAGAAGTCATTCATAGCAAACTCTGTGGCTCAGGCTCATTACACAAATGTACAAAATCCTTATGTGGATTACTCTCAAGAGAACCAGTCATTTTATGCTGCTCAGTCTACTCAAAATTCATCTATGCCAGTTGGTCAAGAGCCTGGAACTTTTTATCGTCCTCAGTTCTCAAATATTAGAGGCAGAGGTCGTGGTCGTTCGTTTCCCTTTCAGAACAAGGCTTCATGTCAAATTTGTCATAAAGTGGGACACCTAGCCGATGTGTGCTTCTTCAGATATGATTCCTCACCATCACCTCGACAAGCAACTCAGGTACACTATACTGATGCAAACAATCATGCGCCCTCATATGATGCCACCAACCAGAACTGTTGGCCATCTCAGTACACTGAAGTTCCAGTGTATTATAATCATGTTGTAAACCCTGCTGCTCAAACTACTTCAAATACTAGTCCTGCTGCTGTCCTAAATGCACCAACTACTACTGTTACTCCTGTGTCTGGTACATCAGCTCCTAATCCTGTGCATAATGCTCATTCTACATCTAATCTCAGTGTTGCTCAAGCATTTGTAGCATCACCTGATGTCATAACCGATGATGCATGGTATCTTGACTCAGGTGCTACTCAACACATTACAAACTCAGCAAGTACTCTTCAATCTGCTGCACCACCATAAGGTAGAAGTATGGTTATTGTTGGTGGAGGTACAAGTCTTCCTGTATCGCGTATTGGCCATATGTACTTGAATAATTCTCAGTCACCTTCTAAGTTACAACTAACTAAATTACTTTGTGTTCCAACTATGCAAAAAAATCTAGTGTCTATTGCTCAAGTTACAAAAGACAATGGAGTATCAATTGAGTTTTTCCCTCATGAATGTATTGTGAAGGATTTGCAGACCAAGAAGCCTCTCTTGACTGGAATTGAGACATTAGGCATGTACAAGTTAAATGCAGTTTCAACACCATCATCTCTGCTGCATTATCAACCTCAGGGAAGTCACAAAGTATCAGGTTGCTGTCATATTGCTGATTCAGTGGATGTATTTGATCTTTGGCACAAAAGACTCGGCCATCCTCATGTTACTACTGTTACCAATGTATTGAGATCACTTAATGTCTCTTTGTCAAAGACACATACTGAGCTTGCTTGTACTTCTTGTAAGATGGGGAAGAGTCATAGACTACCATTTGTAGCATCATCCACATTATACAATAAACCTCTTGAGTTGATTACCATGGATTTGTGGGGTCCTGCACCATTTGCATCCAATGGCTTTGTGTACTATATTGCATTTGTGGATACATACAACAGATTTACATGGATATATCTCCTAAACAAAAAATCTGATGCACTTTCAAAATTCAATGAATTCAAACTTCTTGCTGAAAATAGATTTAACTCCAAAATTCAACAAGTTCAAAGTGATAATGGAGGGGAGTTCTTGTCTTTCACCCCATTTCTCTCTCAACATGGAATTCAACAGAGATTTACCTGTCCCCATACATCTGAACAAAATGGCTTGGTTGAGAGAAAGCATAGATCTATTGTAGAAACCCAATCGAATTTACAAGGGAAGAGGACGATGAGACTTCTAGAAAAAGGACTCGAGATTCTTCACTTCCAATATGGGACCTCCGAGACTCCAAAATGAGTACAAGCCCAAACAAGATTATTCTATAGGACCTCTTAGGGAGATGCATTATTTCCAAGCAGTGTTTTTTGCTCAATAGGTTACCCACACTTATGATAATATATCTTAATCATTTAGATATTACAAGGCCTCACCACTTTTATGTTACCCACACCAGTTATGAGAAATTGTTTGGCAAGAAACCGAATTACTCCTTGCTCAAAGTCTTTGGGTGTGAATGTTTTCCTTTGTTTTGCCCTTATAACAAACATAAACTGGATTTTAGGTCATCCTCTTGTCTGTTTTTAGGCTACAACACACATCACAAAGGTTACAAATGTTTGGATAGGAAATTAAATCTGGTCGTGTCTATATTACTAGACATGTTCAATTCCATGAATCTTCCTTTCCTGCTCAATCCTAGTTTTCTATAAGACAAGCCTCGTCTCAGTCCACTACTTCAACCAGCTTTAAGCCACCTACATCATTTCAAAACCCACATCCACCCTTATCTGATATACCTTCCAGCATCTCTCCTTCCCTGGCCCCTAATGCCACATCCCATCCTATTCATTTACCCTCCCCTATTATACATCAGCATAGTACTCCCAGTACTTATGCTGCTGTTCCACCTTCCTTCACTCCCCTACCCCCTTCCATAGCTAACACTCATTCCATGGTTACTCGCAGCAAAACCGGGGTCTTCAAACCCAAAATATTCACTGTGGCAGAAGATGTCTCCATTCCTAAAACCATAGAAGAAGCATTCTCTGACTCCAATTGGGCCAAAGCTATTCAAGAAGAATATGATGCTCTTCAGAAATTTCAGACTTGGGAGCTTGTTCCTCTACCACATGACAGAAAAGTAATTGGTTGTAGATGGTTGTTTCGTTTGAAGACTCATGCTGATGGATCCATTGCAAGGTACAAAGGCAGACTAGTGGCTAAGGGATATGCTCAAGAGGCTGGAACTGACTATAGGGATACCTTTAGCCCTGTGGTCAAGGCATCCACCATTTGTACACTTCTCACTCTAGCAGACACACATAATTGGAAGTTACACCAAGTAGATTTTAACAATGCCTTTTTAAATGGAGACTTAACAGAAGAGGTGTTTATGATGCAACCACCAGTATTTATTAAACTAGATGTTGCTGGAAAACCTCTAGTTTGCAAACTTAAAAAGGCTCTCTATGGGTTGAAGCAAGCTCCAAGAGCATGGTTTATGAAGCTCAGCATGTATTTGAAGACTTTGGGCTTTGTCTCTGCCAAGGCCAATTCATGCTTGTTCATTAAAAGAACTGATGATCACATTACATACCTGCTGATCTATGTGGATGACTTGGTTATTGCTGGATCCAGTGAAAATGAGGTTCAAAATCTTATCAAATCTATGAGTGCAGTCTTCTCATTGAAGGATCTAGGTGAACTCTCTTTCTTTCTTGGCATTGAATTCAACAGATCTGCTAAAGGAATCCATTTGACTCAGAAAAAATACATCTATACCTTATTGGCAAAGACTCATATGAGTGGAGCATATGCCTATGGATCCCCCATGGTTGTAAACACTCAATTATTTGCAGATGATAGCTTGCCATTCTCAGACCCACACCTATATCGCAGTATAATCGGATCACTATAGTACCTCTGATACACTAGAGCTGATGTAGCCTTTACCGTAAATAAACTGTCAATTCCTTCAAAAACCCACTGTTAAGCAGTGAAACTGTGTTAAAAGACTCCTAAGATACCTTAATGGCATAAGTACACATGGACTGCTCATTAAACCAGTGAAGTAGTTCAACATTCAAGCCTATGCGGATTCTGACTGGGCAGGTATCACCTCAAAGAAAAACAAGGACGAAGAAGTCCCAGTGCTGCCTGAAAATAAACGGTCCACCAGCGGTTACTGTGTCTACCTTGGTGCAAATCCAATCATGTGGATCTCTAAGAAGCAACAGGTTGTGTCCAGATCAACCACCGAAGTAGAATATCGTAGTGTCGCTGACTCAATCACTGATTTGATGTGGGTACTGTCATTGCTAAAGGAAATGTATATAGAGGTTGTCAACAAGCCATGCATCTGGTGTGACAACACCGGGACTGTTGCATTAGCTTCTAATCCTGTGTTGCACTAAAAAACTAAACATGTGGAGTTAGATGTCCACTTCATTAGAGAAAAGGTGGCAGCCGGTCTTGTCACTGTCGGTTATGTCCCTTCATCCTATCAGGTTGCTGATATACTAACAAAGCCACAAGTATTTGGAATGTTTTCCTACTGTCGTCATAAGCTGAACATCCTATCTGAAGATGAAGTTTACAATGGTGCCACTTCTAATGTAAAGTTGAATCAGTTAGAGGAAGAGCCAAACTTCAGCAGGAAGAATGTTAAGTAATAGTTGTAGGATTAGTTGTGCGTCCTTGTCACGTGTGCTTAGTTAGTTTAATCTCACTATGACGTGTCATGCAAGCTGTCAATCTGTTAGCATTTCTGTTACACCACGCACATGCACCGCACTCTGTATGTTCCTTATATAAAGGAAGCAATGAACTATTATCAATAAGATTTGAGAACTCTGAAATATAATTAATATTTAGAGACTTTGGCAGCTTGTAGTGGCTCCACTTTTGCCGGAATCTTTGCCAGTGAATCGCCTTCAGAAGCACTGACGTCTACCATTGACCCTCCAAAAGCTACATTGAAGCTTGGACGACCACCAGCGGCCCAAATCTAAAAATGAAGAATGCAGCTTTTTCAGATCTAAGGACGGCCACCATCTACCCAACTTTTTCAGATATGAGGATGTAGTTGACGGCGGGGCAATGACAAGGCTGAGGCCAAGTGAGGTTGTTGTCGAGCTTCAACCAGATGTAGCGTCGTGGGTTGTCGTCAAGCTTCAGCCTTCACCGCTGTGGGGTGGGAAAATCGTCGTCAACGACAAGGTGGAAGGAGGAAGGATATGGTGGCTGGAAGACGGAGGGGGTTGGTGGAGTGAAGAGGTCGTTGGTGAGGGAGAAAAGGTCATCGTCCTTGCCAGTGAGTGAGTGAGGAGGTTTATGTGTTTGGTTTAAGAATAAGGGAGAAAAGACTTGTACTAAATTAGAAGAATATTTATTTTTGTTAGTAGTGTATTTTAAAAATATTAAAAAAAATTATAAACAATTTAGTCAATATCAGATAAAAAAAATTCGTCCCCTCCAACCAAACACCTTTAAATTTAATAGATAGAAATGTGCGCGTGGAATTACAGATCTTTTTTAGTGCCAACGCCGTTTTGGTGGAATTAGGGTTATTTGGCTTCCCCGTGGAATTGGAATTGAGACCTAATTCCTTCATACAAGAAAAAAAAAAACTCCTAATGAAACTGAGACTCTGTTCTATTTCCACACACCCAATTCCATCATACCAAACAGGAAGGTTTTAATAGATGGATTTAATAATCAAAAAGTCCAAATAACAAGTTAATACATACTCTTCTATTCTATTGTTATTAGTTATGACTAGTTTCGTCGTCGTTATGATTTGTGTCACCAGAGCAAGCTGCATGTGGAGTTGTAATTAGAGATGTAGATGGAAAATGGCTAATGGGATTTAGAAAGAATTTGGGTATATGTCCAGTAAGTATAGCTGAAATTTTAGCTATTAAAACTGGATCACAGGTGTGTCGTTGGTTAAATTACACAAGTGTGCAGATTTTTTCTCTTATTCTTTGGAGGCCATTAATAAGTTATTCAGAGATAGTCTTGTGGATCATCCATTTCGAGATGAGATCGAAGGAGTACGACATCTCATTCATGAGGTGACACAGATGCTGTGGGGTGTGCTGATACTTTAGCAAGGGAGCCTCATGAGATGGGGAATCAGATTTCAATGAATCTCATTTCACAGAATTTACTCGAATTCATTGTCTGAAAGGCAGCAGCGCAGTGTTAAAATCGAATAATTATGCTCACTTTTATAAACCATGACCTCTCAATGATTGAAATTAAGAGGAAAATTACGGTCAGGAAGAACAGTCCAATATCCGAAGGCGTTAAAATTTCAGCTTTCGACCATTTTGAAATTTAAATGATTAATTACATTTTTCAAATGTATGATTATAAGTAATAATTATTTCTTCTTATCCTAAATATAAGACATAGTTGATTTTCTTTTTTATAGATAAAAGGAAACTTGTGTATTCTTAAAAGGTAAAGGATTTTTCCCGTCACTGGAGATAGAGTTATCTCCAGTGACCCCAAAACTACGTCGTTTTGGATTAATGAAGGGTGTTTCTGTAATTTTGTTTATTTTTTAATCATATAAATTTTACCGAAACACCCTTCATTAATTCACCTAAAATTACTAACAACCCTTCATTAATCCAAAACGACGTAGTTTTGGAGATAACTTTATCTCCAGTGACTGGAGAAATACTTTTCTCATTCTTAAATTATATATTAATTTATTAGTCTAATTAATTAATTTTATAAAATAAAAATATTCTAAAATAATTTAATTAAATTCTTTAATTTTTATGAAAAAAAAAAGTCGAATTTATCTTTAAGGCAAGAGTACTTTGTTTTTTTGTTTCATCCCAGACAGAATAATCTACACATCACGCGCTAAAAATTAAAATTAAAAAAATATGTATAACAAATCAAAGTGTTGACTTATTTTGGCAACGAAAACTAAGTATGAGATATTTATTTTATATGAACATTTGGATTTAATATGGCGAGACAGATGCATGAGAAATTTGAAGCAAATAATTCGTGTTCAGTTTCAGCCCAATGCTAATGCTTCCCTTTCTTTCGCAATCATTCGGTCCGGGCAATTTGGTTTTCCTCCCTCGCAAGAATCCTTCGACTTCCTCTCCGTTATTTCTCGCCAAACTTGATTGCTGCCCTTCCCTATCCCGCTGTTTCGAGTAGGTACGCAGGATTGAAGCTTTCCTTTCCTTAGACGTCATTATTAGATACCGTTGGCAATGTTTCACATTGAAGGCGCATTCAAAGATCTGGAAGAATCGCGCAGATCTTTTCAGTTTCTTTAGTTTCCCCAACTGCACATTGTTTGATTTGTGATGGGTTGGAGATACAAGGCTGGATTATTTCTTATAGCGGGTGTTGTAATTATATGGGTTACCTCGGCTGAAGTCACGCAGGTAAGCTTCTGTGCGTTTAAATTCACCATTTTGTTTTGTTGCCCAGATAAATCAAATTCGGCCCAAGTTTGGGTTAATCCATTCCTTAATGTTGCTCATGTATACGTTTCTGTTTGTTTTTTATTACGTTTTTATTCCTTGATTACTTGTTTTGTTTTTCTTCGAAACCTCTTTGTGATCCTCAGTCTTCTATGATAAAATTTAAGACAAATAAAATTTCTGGGGCTTGTGCCCACGTATTGTGCCTCAGACAAGTGTATGCAGGTTCATGTTTAGCTAAGGGAAATTTTACCGTTAAGCTTTTGGGATCTCTCGAAAAATGGCGTTTCGTTTCAGATTCATGCTATTCCACCCACTAATCCTTATCCAACATGGCGAGAAACTGCTTAGTTAAAGCATCTTTACATTTTGCAGTTCTTGAGGGCTATCATTTTGTGATGCATTATAATTTAGTATGCCACCATCAAATCTTTCTATCGATGAATGGTTTTCTGAATGATAATTTTCTTAACAGGATATTTTTACAGATTATAAGCAGCCATTTGCAGTGACATACCTTGGAGCTTCGCTTATGGTAGTTTTCCTCCCAATAGCGTTCATTAAGGAATGGTTGTGTAACATACTTAGCCACTCTTATAAAAGTGGTAACAATGCAGAAACTGTGGATAAGTCTTCTCCCAGAAGTAACTCTTCTCTCAAGGGCAGTGGGACGCAGACTGAACTGCAACTGGGCATTATAAATCATAAAGGCAGCAATTTAGACCTCTCAAATATTGCAGAAGGAGAGCCATTGGTGGCTAAATATGATGATACTAATGTGCTAAATGTAAAAAAAGACCTCACGACTAGGCAGATTGCTTTGTATGGGTTTTCCATTGCACCTCTCTGGTTTATTACTGAGGTAAGTAACTTCAAGATATCTACATTTTGTAGTTAGGAAGGACCAAAGTATGCAGTGCAACAGATGTGTGACCCCTTTGTTGCACTTTAATGTTATGTGTCTGTGAAGTTTTTTCTGGAATTGTTAGATGACCGCATAGTTAACTATGGAAGCTCTGTGTTTGGAAGCTTCAAAACTTTGAGAAGCAAAAATTTGATTGCTGTTAGGTAGTCAAATGTCTTGTTGTATTGATTGTATTGGTGCAATGACCAATTTCATGTTTCATACATAATTTTGGTGTTTACTCTGTTCTATAAGAACATTTAGGAAGGTAGCATTGGAGTTTTATTCATTTGATTTTTGTTGCTTTCAGTATCTATCAAATGCTGCCCTCGCACGCACTAGCGTAGCTAGTACAACAGTATTATCATCTACTTCTGGACTTTTTACTCTTTTCATTGGTGTAATTATGGGCCAAGATTCTTTAAGTGTAGTAAAAGTGGTTTCTGTCTTCGTCAGTATGGCTGGTGTTGCCATGACCACAATGGGGAAAACCTGGGCTACAGATGAGTCACAGTTAATTGCCGAGTAAGCCTAGACTCTATCTTTTGTTTTTGCCACATTTCATATATTGGATTTTCTTGTTTTAACTGACTTCTTAAAGATTGATCATAAGTAATGTGTGCTGTTGTTGGATGTGATCCTTTTCATTCTCTATGCTTCAATTGGGCTTACAAAAATACTGAAACAGCGAGATTCTGTTTGAAATTTTGATCCCTGATTTCGTATTTTGTCTCTCATTCTCAATGCACAACTAAACCCTTCTTTTAGCTAATGTCCTGATTGTCTTTAAATTTCATGCATTGTTATATATATTGGTTGATAAAGTAAAATTCTGATATCAACAGTGATGTTTAGTTGGAGTACTTGTTAAGATCTCTTCTCTGCCATACTAGTATCTCTGTTGGCAGCTCAATTTTTGGAGGAAATGTTCTCAGACATCTGTGCTGGGCATTAGTGACAGATCAGTTTTAAACAGCTTCTCATCTTCCTTTCTGAAATTTCACTTAGAGCCCCAAATTTTTCTTTGTTGTTCTGAGAAATATATGTCTTCCTTTTTTTTAAACAGCATATTCTCCTGTTCTCTACCTGCATTTTTTTTGGAAATTATCTGCCTGCATGTGTTTATTTTTGTGAATGTCTTATAATATGATATCATGTGTACTGCTCCTTCTACTGAGTCTCCTAAATGAACATGCCATTACCAGCTTGCTATTTATAATTTTTTTTTGGGTGCTAACAGTTGGTATCTGTGTTCAGGAATGGAAAACGCTCTCTTGTTGGAGATCTTTTCGGCCTTCTATCAGCCATGACATATGGCCTCTTTACAGGTAAGGTAATATCTCAGCTGTTAGCTTTTTACTCTTACATAGTTTTGATGATTTGTGACCACTTCTTTTACCTTTAATGCACAGTTCTTCTTAAAAAAATTTCCGGCGAAGAAGGAGAAAGGGTTGATGTGCAAAAGCTGTTTGGATATATTGGGTTGTTTACACTAGTAGCGCTATGGTGGCTTGGTAAGTCTTTACCTAAGCTTTGATTCTAAATTTACTCATCAATACAAGCTTATTAGGTTCTCCGACCATGCACTAGTCTTCATGCTCATTCATGCACTTTCCACTTTCTATTTCCCCTCATTTTGGGTTTTTTGGTGGCTGTTATAATTTATCTTTCCATGATTAGAATAATATATTCATCTTTATAAAATCATGGCTAATGCTGTCATGTTTCTTTCAGTCTGGCCCTTGATGGCCATAGGAATTGAACCTGAGTTTAAGATTCCCCACTCAGCTACCGTAGATGAAGTGGTTCTTGCCAATGGATTTATTGGTAGCGTCCTGTCAGATTACATGTGGTACGTGAAATCACTCTTGTTAATTTACTGATTCATTATCCACTCAAAAATCTTATATTAGAGGTTTTCTTATCTACTCAGGGCAGTCTCTGTTGTATGGACAACTCCCCTTGTGGCCACTTTGGGCATGTCACTTACTATTCCTCTTGCTATGTTGGCAGACATGGTGATCCATGGCCGTCACTATTCAGCAATATACATTCTTGGCTCGGTTGAGGTATAAATATTTTTGAATCTACAAAGATATATATTCATCTTGATGTTATTTATTACCAATCGAACCATCCAGGACTTTAGCCTAGGTGGTTCCAATGGGAAGATCCTTTCTTCCATTTGGACTGACAAAAACTATATACTCCCTCCGATCTTTAATATAAGACATATTTGGAGAGTCGACTTTAGTCCCAAATATAAAAATATGTTTTATATTTGTTACTTTTTTTTCCTAATTTACCCCATTGATAGTCCCTCAATAATAACAAGGAGGAGAGGGAATGAGAGAATTAAGGAAGATGATTAGAGTATTTTAGAAAATACATGTCATATTAATTAACTTAACTAACTTCCTTAATCTAATCAAATTCAGTAAATATGTTTTATATTAAGGACCGGAGGGAGTATATTGCTCTAGGGAGTTTTGTCTAAGACAATTTGCAGGAAATTAACTCATATAGAAGTCACAGTTGGCAAATCATTTTATTGACCCCTTTATTCACATATTAATGGGAGAATTCTCTTGCCATTGAGATGCAGGTGTTTGCAGGCTTTATGATAGCTAATATGGCAGACTGGTGCACGAAAAGGTTGGGGTTTTAACATATAGTTATGTTGCTTAATAGGTCCAAAACCTATCCTTTCTTGAGGTCATCCTCCTTCCATTATTTATATTGGGGTGCTATTCCTTGGATCTTCATGTTGGAAACCAACGCTGTATGCCTTCATGTTTTGGGAATTTCCACAGAATGAACTGATTCTCGAGTGAGGTCATTTTTGTAATCACGTTCAGGTTGAACTTATTGCCGGGGATTGTATATATAAAGTTTTAGTTGAGTGAAATAGATTCGTCAATGTTAAGTTGCCCCTTCAACTAATAGAGGTCTCGGCCAATCAACCTGCCAGACAACTGCTTCAGTGTGAATGAGATGTTGTTTCCCCCCCTTAAAGCTGTCAATTCCATCAATAAAAAGAAAGTGTTGACTATTACATTTTGAGCTTCCTTGGCGATGTAGATATAATTATACAAGCAAAGATCAGGAATTTTGGGGTTCAATTTACAGGTAACCCGGGTGACTTGTAAGATATCTGATTGATGTAGGCCTCTTGGGAAATCGGCTCACTGATCAATGTTTAGATTGGAACTTTCCCTGGGATTTTTTTTTTTTTAAAAAAAAAAAATTAACATCGATTGTTTTAGTAAAATTTCTTGGGAATTTTAATTTTCCGTAGGTTTGGAAGTTATGGGAGCTAAATCCTAAATAAGTAAACATACTTCACCCACTTAATCTCGCTTAAAAGCTCTTTCGCAGCAGTTATTGAAGTGGTTGGGATCTGAATCCGTTGCAAAGTTTGAGACCCCAAGTATGAGCCGATTAGACTTTTCCAAGGAGTATGTAATTGATGTTGAGTTTAATTAACTCGATAATATGGTAAATACTGAAGCTGTGTTTTTTATGGTTTGTTTATTATCAATTGAATAGTTGTGTTCCTTTATTGCTCCGGAAAAACAAGTTGGTGCCCCAGTTAGCATGTCTTGTTCAAGCTGTATTTTTTATAGGTAAGATGTTAGCAATAGAGACGTAAACAACGCTACCAAATTCAGGTTTCACTGAATCAAAAAGTTAGAGGGTCTGGCCTGTCTGGGAATCAAATTCCCATCCTTTGTTGGCAAACATGTAAATTTCGATTTGGAGTGAATTTATATGGGTTTTTGGGGTCTATAATAAATCAACTAACGCCTAAACTAAATTTCTCAATAAGCCTTCGACAATATCTTTGCTTGCAAAGTGTTTTGTTCCTGTTTGCTGGCATCTGGGTCACTGCTTGTTTGGGATACCGGTGGACAATCGGACTTATGGAAAAGTCCGATGGTGATGGTGAAACGTAATTTATGTTTAGATGGGTGGTTGCATAAGTAGCTTATGGAAAAGTCGAGAACTTGTTTGGAATGACTTATGAATAAGTGACTTTTGAGATAATTATAAGAAAAAAATCATAAGCACTTTTGATAAGCTGCAAAAACTAGGAGTTGGAGGCTTGGAGCTTTTAAAATAAGTTCAGGTTCAGACATAAGCTCGATTGCCAACCTTTTTCCCCCAAACAAAAATTTTGAAAAAAAAATTCATAAGCACTTTTGATAAGCTGCAAAAGCTTCATAAGCTCCTCATTTAAGCTCTTCCAAACAAGCAGACATGGGCGAGACAGCAAGTAAGAATCGAAAATTAAATAAATTTTTAATACCATCATGCCAGTGAAAGTGTAAAAATGAATGGTATTCATGAAAGCCTAAATATAATATTTTTTTTGCCAAAAAATATTATATATAAAAATACTAGGGATACTTTTCTGTTTCATCACTTCCCTCCCTCCCTCACATACGAAAGACTAATGAAATTAAGAAATTAAAATTCCCATCCATAAAGCTGCATTTTTCACTTGTTTGTTAGCATGGTAAATAAATGCCAAAACACGGTCTAGCACTAAATATAAGCATATTTTTCTTTTTATTGCATTGCAAGAGATGAACATCTTTTACTTGATCCAATCTCTTTGTACCATTAAGGCATATCACATGCACTTATAAATTAAAAAATTGTGACATGATCTCTCTTGCTGGTAATACGAAACCAAAATCAAAATCTAATGATTTCATTCATTCAACATCTGCCCGTGATTTAATTCCTCCGGTCCTAATTATAAGAGTTAGTTGACTTTTTTGGAAAAATTAAGGAAACTAATTAAATTACTTAAGAGTATTTCTATTTTTATTTTTTTCTTCAAACTAAATAGTTTGACTAATAAACTAATATATAATCTAAGGATGCACAACATATGAAATGATTAAGTAACTTATTTAACTTTCTTAATCTCTCCAAAAAAAATCAATTATGTCTTATAATTAGGACCGGAGATAGTATTAATATGATTGAATGAATCCATGTAACGAAAAAAATATGAATGAATTCTTTGTTCACATTTATCATCATTTAATACCCTGCGTCGATTTTCTTGATCCCTCCTTAACTAGCCGTTTTTGTTAACATATCTTCTAGAAAGGTAAAATATTGGATTTTTTTTTTTTTTTTCGGGTTTGCTTTCTCATTTTCTCTACACGATTAATATTGGTTGAAAAGGGGAGGGAAAAGGAAAAGAAAGGAAACGAATAGGGAGGCTACCAAGTCTATCAGTTATAAACTTCACAAGTAAATCAGTCTGTTTCCCCCTTCCTACGCCTGAGTCGTGCATATTTCCACCTTGAAATTGGCATGAATCGGAGCCGAAAAAGCTGAAATACGTTTTGAAGTGAGCTGCAAATTTGAATCTGCTTGGTTGGGATGGATACTTTACCGACCACTTCATCAAAGGCCGAAAGGCGAGGGAGATCAAAGTCTTCTCAGACCTCAAAACCGTCGCTCGTGATGGCCTTCTTCTCTTGCGTTGCTTGGCTTTACGTCGCTGGCCGGTATGCTTCCCTTTCTGTGAATCTTCGGTGCTACCGTTGATTTTCCTAATATGATTGGAGGTAAATTTTCGTTTGGTGCTGATCGCATTGGTGTCGATTTAACCAATATGGTTATTTTGAGATCTCTACTGCGGTGCCTGGAAAGGGAGATTTCTGTCTTTGTCTTTTTCTTCATATTTCTTGGACTCGAGGTCTGCCAGATTTGTGTACGATTCAGAGTTTTTAATTTTTTTTTGAAAAAGTATAAGCCAATTTGTGGAAATTGCATCCGGAATCGATTTTAATGCCAGTTTTAGCTGGATAATGCCGCTGTTTTTATCTTCGTAACTTCTCAATTTTCGTTGTTGATTTCAAACTTCTGAACATAAATTACTTGCTATCAGATTGTGTGATTCTAACGACTTTCAATTTTTTTTTATTGATTTTCTGGAATGCTAGGTTATGGCAAGACGCAGAGAACCGAAATTTACTTTCCAGTCTTCTGAAGAAGAACTCAGCCCAGGTGTTATTTTGTTTCAAGTCTCTGCCTTTGGATTTTGGATTTTTAGGCGTTTATTAATTGCTATGTTGGAAAAAAGTTGTGAAAGTCTCTCACCTAAGCAGAAGAATTGACACACCCTCCCCCAAAAAAAAAAAAAAATTCGTGTTCAAATTGTTTGATTCATGCAAGTTTGTTACCTTAAATGACTGTAATTCCGTTTCCAGAGGCCCAAGGTTCTAACAGTTGAAGATAAGCTAATGGTCCTCGGATGCAGGTGAAGTCACCCTGGTTTATCCTCCCTTTCCTTGGATTAGTCTTTTTCAATTTTTTGACATCTGTCTAATTATTAGGGACCTAGAGAGGAGGATTGTTGAAGCTGAGATGGAACTTACATTGGCAAAGAGCCAAGGGTATCTCAAAGGCCATCCGCAGCAAAGTGGCGACAAGAGGCTTCTTGCTGTCATTGGAGTTTATACTGGATTTGGGAGTCATTTGCAAAGAAAGAAGTTCAGAGGGTCTTGGATGCCCAGAGGTCTTTTTATTTGTGTTTTGATTGTTATACTTCTCAACTTGTATTATTGGTTTTAACATTATGTGGATCATATCTTTGTGCTACAGGCTCCATTATATAGCATTGACAAATTCTCATTTTTGCAGGTGATGCCTTAAAAAAACTTGAAGAAAGAGGAGTGGTCATACGCTTTGTAATTGGTCGGAGGTTTCTCCTCATACCTATCCTTCTCAGCTGTTACATTACCTGCTTGATTTTTTTTTTTAATGGTTAATTATTTGCTATAAATTGTGGTGAGTCCAACTTCTCTTATGATTTAATTGTTATTGGCAGCGCTAACCGAGGTGATAGCTTAGATCGCCGTATTGATGAGGAACACGGTCGGACAAAGGATTTCTTGATTCTTGTAAGCATTCCTGTTGCCATGATGCTGTAATTTAATTTAGCTAATGCTTCTATGTTGTATATGTTTCTGGAGAGCTTCTAGAATATATAGAGATTAGGACATTGTTAGGCTTTTACATTTATTTGCAAGCAGGTACTGTTTGCTCATGCTCATGCACATATGCCTAGTGCAAAGGACAACTCTTGACCCTTATGAGTTCATATTATTTAGTGCTCTTTTTTTGGGGTAATATTAGGAGGGTTTGGATCTTGGACTTTTACCTACACGTCACCCCATCCTTACCGCTTGAATTAGCCTCCAATGACCACCCTCTGTTCTTTTCATTTAATAAGATATATTGATTGATGTTCTGCCTAGAGCTTGACTAGTTTTTTTTAATGTATCAGGAAGGTCATGAAGAAGCTCAAGAAGAGTTGCCTAAAAAAGTAAAATTCTTTTTCAGTGCTGCTGTTCAGAACTGGGATGCTGACTTTTATGTAAAAGTTGATGACAATATTGACCTTGATCTGGGTATAAGACCCTTTAAATACTAATATGTTTTCTTAAGAGATCTTGTTTAAATCTAATTATGTGCTTATATTCATGAGAACCAATCAAGGCATTCTTGTTGCTGTTTTCTGGTTTAACAGAGGCTTTAATTGGAGTTCTCAACCGTCGTCGTGGACAAGATGGGGCATATGTTGGATGCATGAAGTCAGGAGACGTTGTAACAGAAGAGTAAGTTCTCTATTCCATCTTTCTGTTATGTTATTTGGGATAGTATATATCCAATGTTGCTAATTTATATTTGGCAGTTTCTTGTGGTATAGAAGGTTCAGATCAAGTATTACTTGGAATTCTCTACCCTTTCCAATGGGGTTATGTTTTTAGTTTGTTGACCATTTTCTATAATTGTATTTATTGAATCTGAAGTTATTCTTTCTTTGGAGTCTGTGAAGGCCTTTCCAATAACATACTATCATGAAACAGTTGCAAGGATCATAAAATCCTTGCACAGTCTATCCTTTAACTAAGATATTTCAACCGAGAGCTTTCCGATTCTACTTATGAGCATCTTTTTCATTGATTTTCAGGGGAAAGCCGTGGTATGAACCTGAATGGTGGAAATTTGGGGATGAGAAAGCGTAAGTGGAGTACCTTTTGGATGGAAAGATTGTATGAGACTTCTCTTCGTATTAGTTATTTATCTTATTGGCACCGATTGTCGTCAATGTGTGTGTGCCCCAAATTATCTGCAGTCTTTGGAATTGTATTTCACACTTTTTCTTCTTTACCACAGAATTTTATCTCTTTTCATTAGTTTTTAGTCTGTGGGAATACAGCAGCTAGTGAGCGTTATCAATAATTCAATATGCTCTTAAGTCTTAACACATCGTAGATGTTACTTTTATTAACATTTTATATGTACCATGCTTAACTTCATACTAAAAGGAGCGTAGGGAGAAGTCTTTGGTCTGTGCAATTGTCTCTTGGTAGTATTCAGCACATTTGTGGTGGTTAGGTTCTTCATGTTTCTGTTTTGCCTTAATTTTATTGGTACTATGGTGAATAGAGAGCTATTCGCCTTTACCTCTTCCTGAAGGCTAACAAATATTCATTTTTATTGACAGTGGTTTATTCCTATTTTATAGATCCTGAGCTCTTTTTATCTTCAGGTACTTCCGACATGCAGCTGGTTCACTTTTTATACTTTCGAAGAATTTGGCACAGTATATTAACATAAACAGGTTAGTTTTGAGTCTATTGCGCACTTGGAAGATCTGGTTTTCAGGAAATATTGAAACCGACTGGGGAGAATTGTGTTTGGTATAGGCGTGTAGCTTATATAATTAAGTATTTTGGTTGATAATAACATCATCAGAGTGCCTTGTTCAGGGAATTTGAATAGTGGGGCGCTGTGAAGGGGGATTTTAGCTCAATTTACCTAGCATTGAATTGCATTTTTGTCTTTATTCTCAGAAATACTACTTCACACTGTTGTAATGGGTGCTATTAGCCCGGGTGCAGTAATAAATAATACTACTTTACCATTAGCTCCAAACTTGCATAAAGGTGACTCGGCAAATAGACATTCTCATCTTAGAATAATTGAAAGTCAAGCTAGATAATTCCAGTCTTTCACCCCATCTCGTGATTCGCTTCTCAGTGTGAGGAGTCTCTTATTTGTTGTCTGGTTCAGGAGGGCTTTCCTCAGGGTTGAGGGCTTGGGACAGTGAGCCTGCGAACATGTAACCTATCAGTGATAGGCGTTGGCTTAACTTCCCATACAGAAAAAGGCCTCTCCTTACATTCATGATGGTTTTTTGCTAACTTAAAGATGGGAAAAAAAACTCCTTATAACTTTTGTGTAGCCAGTGTTTCATGATAGTGGATATTCAACTGTACTAAAAAGAATTTCTTCCAGATTTCCCCTCCTCTGTATTGCAGACTGATTCAGTTCTGTTATATGTAGTGTGTCTCTGAAGACTTACGCCTATGATGATACATCAGTAGGCTCATGGATGATGGGTGTCCAGGCAACGTATATAGATGACAGTCGCCTTTGTTGCAGTAGCATCAGACAAGGTGAAATTTCTGTAGCCGTCATTTTCTTTATGGAACGGAGAGTAAAAAAGAAATAACAGGAGTTTCTAATTTGATTTGACTCTCAATTTGGCTTATCATGAAGCAAATTGTCTTACCACTGGTTTCTATTTTGCAGACAAGGTTTGTTCCTTGGCTTGATGGGAGGAAAACAACTAGTGTGAATTCATGGTAGTGAATTTAAAAACTCTTGTCTGAATATCAGTGCGACCTGCGAAAGATTTTGTACAGTCCTTTGAGAGATGCAGCAAAATCCAGTGACGTGATAATTCTTTGAGGTGCTCAGCGACAGTGAAAGGATAGATACAGATTGATGGACCTTAATCATTGTAGTCCCATGGCAGGCATTTGGAGCTCACTTGATGCGTTCAGATGTTCTATTATCTGTTATTATTTTTCGCCCTTCATGTTACACCATCTGCCCATGGGCAACGAGAGAACACTTGATTTCAGTTCTAAAAACATTAATGTACACCGGCGGCCCCGTTCTTTTAGTTAATATTTGATTCACTTTCATTTTGGGGACTTGGTCATTTCTTTTTTTGGATAATAAGCAAAAGGAATTAATGAAACAAATGATAATACATCATGTTTCTAGAATGTTGTATGGATAAGATTGTAGTGCATTAAAATCATCACGGTGAATTGATTTTACCCAAGAAAACATTTTGAAAATTAAGATGGCTAAGAAAAGAAGTTATGTCCCCATAGAAGATATTAGCAGAATTCTCATTTGATCTTTTCCATGGCAGTAGTCTCCTCTTGAGATATAAAACTTTTAGATTCCTGTAATTTGAGGATGTGTAATGAGGACATTTCAAGATCCAACATAGAGATGCTCATAAGCATTGTAGAGCAAGAAAAGGTTGAGTAAATACTATCTTTCAAATTAGAGATTGAATAGATTGTCTTTGAAAGCAAATCCATGATTGACAATGATTTTTGTCTAAAGTTGTATTTTTCCGGAAAAAAATAATCCATCCATCATCATCTAATCGATCACTCTTTTGGATCATTGATGAAGGTTCAGCTATGATAGCATTAAACAATCCATATGACTCTCCATGAAGATTGAACAAGGTATACTTTTTAACCAGGATTTAAACCTATCAAGAGAAGTAAAAGGGAATTGGATAGATAGGCCTCCAAACCACACAACATTTTTGAAAATGACAGTTAACAAAAATATGTTCCACAGATTCATGAACTGAGCATCCAAAAGCACAACAACCGTTGACATTTAAGTGATGATCAATAAGAATATCCACAGATCACCGACTTGGTCATTTCTTATTCACATCACACATCGCAGCTCTGCAGTGACCAATTTAGTATGGAGACCAGGCTACCAACTTAGAGTTGGTCTAGTCCCTCTCTTTGGACCTTGAGTTCGAATTTTAAAGAAGTCACTTTGGTATGTTAGAAGAAATTGTCACAAACCCTAAACCAGATATCAGATAATATAATATTTTAAAAAAAAACAAAAAAACAAGTATGGAGGCCGAGCTCTAGATGTGTCTGGGTACTTTCCATGCACAAACTAATTTGTATTATTCTTATTAAAAATTGTATTTTTTACATATTATAGATTATAAATAAATTTTATTTTTTGAATAAATAATTGAGTTATACATTTTAGAAATAATATAAATTTTTATTTTATAAATTGTTGAGCATGGCATTCCGTTTATTACCCTCATGCAAATCACGCTGGTAATATAATTTTATATATAGATTTCCATAAATTAATTCATATTTTCTTTGTCTAACATACATCAAACAATCTCAATAGTTTTGTTGTTCCCACTTGTCAAAAAAATACTTTTTGAATATCAGCATATATTACCCCCTTCTGTTTTTAATATAAGATATATTTACCTAATTTGATTAGATTAAGAAAGGTAGTTATGTGAGTTAGTACTATAACATATATTTTGTAAAACACCCTAATCATTTTTTTTGACTCCCTTATTCCATCTCCTCCTTGATTGTTGTTAAATGAACATCAATAGGGGTACATTAGAAAAAGAGTGACAAATATGAAAACTATATCTTATATTTAGGATTAATATCAACTTTTTAAATATTTTTTTAATATAACAGGAGGAGCAGTATTATTTTCAGAGAAGTTAATATCCATTCAAATTAACTTGGAAAAATGATAGCCAGGTCCCAATGAACATACAAAATATCAAAAAAGTCTCAACCCAAAATCACATATAAAAAAAGTCCCTTTATATTATTTGTATTGACGACAGGAAGCGCTATATTTACAACAGGAAGTATTATATTCCCAACAAAATTTAAACACCTGGAAAAAAAAAAAAAATCATTTAATTACATATCTTTATTCCGAAAGTTGGTTTTGGTCCTAATTATAGGACAACATTCTAATAGTTGTCAATTTTTTCCTAAAATTCCCATATTTTATTCTCTCAAGTGTATTTTATTTTTTGAGTATATATGTATCTGGACGCATATACTCTTCCAGTCAATGAAACTTTTAGATATTTGTGTGTGTGTCTATATATGTATATATGTGTGTGTCTACACACATATATTTTGTGTGTGTGTGCACACAAATATATATAGTCACACACACAGATATATATATATGTGGGTGTGTGTACTATGTGTGTGTACATATATGTATATTTGTGTGTTTGTCAATATGTGTGTGTATAAATATAAACACACACACATATATACATGTATATCTTTGTGTGTGTGCGTGTGTTTTTATATGTGTATGTCTATATGTGTCTGTCGATATATGTACACACATATATATGTGTGTGTGTGTCTACACACACACACACACATATATATATATATATGGGTTTATCGTTTGTCATTATGTCAAGTGGGCCCAAAACTACATCGTTTTGGGAGTTAAGAAAATTAATGAAGGGTGTTTTTGTATTTTTGTTTTAGAATTTATTATATGAGTTTTACTAAAAGATCCTCCATTAATTCCTCTGACCCAAAACTACGTCGTTTTAAGAGTTTATTAATTCATCTAATCCCAAAACGACGTAGTTTTGGAGTGACTTGACATAACCTTATATCTGACAAACGATAACCCCTATATATATATATAGTAAGACCATTATTTTAATTAGATAGCATGTAGAAAAAAAAAAATAGGTTGGAGAGACATGTGGTAGGAGCTATTGATTTACTTTCACTTAGATCATTTTAAATTTATATAAGGACATTTTAGGAAAATGAGTAAAATTAACTAATTTAACTTATTTCCTTAATCTCCTTAAAATCGGTTAAATATATCCTATAATTAAGACCGAGAGTATGTTTTATGGGACTCGCTCTCATTTTCCCAATTAACTTTTCAACCGTGCTCGTATCAGATGGTTTCTTTTTTTGGATTCAACTTCTTCTGTAAATTATAAGAAGAATCTTTATGGGTTGGTATGTCCCTCTTGTAACTAGGCAACTAGCACGATTTACCGCGGGACAGGGTGAAAAGGGGGGTTTCGATTATTCGAATGAAAATGAACCGCTCCAAAGTTCACTGTTGAATGTTTATACTTAGGATTTAGGATCTAGGAGAACGAGTGAGCTCACTCATTGTTGATAACGTGTCGTTTGTGAGGACCCAAACAAGGAGACCAACGACGGCGGGAGAAAGCAGCGGCATCTCTGTCAAAATGGGCACTCTTCTGAAATGCTACAGACCCTTCTTCTTGATGCTTCCCTATCCGGCTCGAACGATTCAAATCAGAACCAACCTGTTGAGCCCCGCCGGCATTTTCAGGAGGAAGAAGCTGGGTTCGGTTACTCGTTGCTTTAGTGCCAGTTCTTTGCGGTCGTCCCAGCCATCGGTCACTGAACAGAGCTTCGGGAAATCCGACGGGGAGAGGGTTAGGAATCCATCGCCGGAGCTGTGGCTTTATAACACGATGAGTAAAGAGCGAGAGCTGTTTAAACCTAAAGTGGAAGGAAAAGTTGGAATGTATGTCTGCGGAGTCACGGCATATGATCTTAGCCATATTGGACATGCTCGCGTCTATGTAAATTTTGACGTTCTTTACAGGTTTCTCTTCTCTATTTAAGGCTAGTGGCTTTTGATTCGATATAATTTCGTGGGAATGACTCTAATCTCTGTTTGATTGACGAGAAAACAAAGCGGATTTCTTTTTTCTTCATTTTCCAAGAAAATCATGTTTCCAGAGCACCAATTCTAACACTTCCTCGCAGATTATCCTAGTTTCTTGATTACCGTTGTCATATTTTTTCTGCTGCTGACGAATAAAACATATTTGAAGTTCAACCTTAAAGTACTGATGCTTTTTTCTTTTGTACTTTGTTTGACAATTAGGCAGATATCTTAAGCATATGGAATTTGAAGTTTCTTATGTTCGTAATTTTACTGACGTAGATGACAAGGTGAGTCAAAGTTGCTATTACCGTATCATAAACACATGCTCCTTGGCCTTTTTCATGAATTACTTCTCTTTTCTGATTACTATCCACGAATTTAGAAATCATTGTGGATTATTTGGATGCTTGCTTTCTTTCCTTTATATTCTTTTTTCTTTTGTCCTTTGGAACAAACTTATAAAGTTACCTTGGTACTTGTACGTTTTTCCCCAATAGCAAGGTTGTGAATTTAATTATATATCCCTCTGCTGCAAATACGAATTACCCACTGTCTTTTACATTGGCATGACAGGATCTTAGTCTGCGCTTTTCAAATTCTGTAGATAATTGCTAGAGCAAATGAGTTAGGAGAGGATCCAATAAGTTTGAGCCGACGCTATTGTGAAGAGTTTAGTCAAGACATGACAACTCTTCATTGTTTACCACCTTCTGTGGAGCCAAGAGTCTCAGAGCACATGCCCCAAATAATTAAGATGATTGAGCAGGTGCCGTTGCTGTTCTTTTTCTGCTGTATTAATATGTAACGTAAAGATTGACAGATTATGGACGATTTCACGTCTGAAGTCTATTTTCTGCTTCTCAGAAATCTTATTTGGATAGTGAAATGCCTTTCTTGTTATTATCAGTTTCTCTTATCTTAAAATGCCTTATGAATATCATATGCTCTTGTCTTTAATCAATTAACATACTTGTTGGCAGATTATTAATAATGGGTATGCCTACATTGTTGATGGGGATGTGTACTTTGACGTCGAAAATTTTCCAGAATATGGAAAGTTATCTGGACGAGATCTTCAAGATAATCGAGCTGGTGAGAGGGTTGCTGTTGATTCAAGGAAGAAAAATCCTGCTGATTTTGCTCTTTGGAAGGTATAATATCTGAAACGTAAAATGATAATATATATGGCATCCTACATCTAAGAGTGGAATTAAAAGTAATTGGGCGGGGTTTAAATGCTACATTGCAGTCTGCAAAGCCAGGAGAGCCATTTTGGGAGAGTCCCTGGGGTCCTGGAAGACCTGGGTGGCATATTGAGTGCAGTGCTATGAGTGCAGCTCATCTTGGTCACTCTTTTGATATCCATGGTGGAGGGATCGACCTTGTGTTTCCTCACCATGAAAATGAAATTGCTCAGAGTTGTGCTGCATGTAAGAAAAGTAATATAAGTCTCTGGATGCACAATGGTTTTGTCACTGTGGACTCAGAGAAGATGTCCAAATCTCTGGGAAATTTTTTCACCATACGGCAGGTGATGCATTGGTGATGTTTCAGATCTATTCTATTCAAGTTTAACATCTTTTTATGTCTTAAGAAATAGAAAGCCCAATTTCTAAAGTTCCGTGATTCTTGTGTTGTTTTTTCTATTGTATTGCTAGGTTGTAGATGTTTACCATCCACTGGCTTTGAGATATTTTTTGATGGGAGCCCATTATCGATCTCCTATTAACTACTCTCATGTCCAGCTTGAAAGTGCTTCAGACCGTGTTTTCTACATATATGAGGTGCCAATTTCCTAGGATGTTGATTGATCATGATAAAACTTATCTTCCCCTCAATGTTTTTGATTGTGCTTGCTTCCTTCATCTTCTCATTGTAAGTGGTTTATGGATTTACCTTGATGAAATTCATTTGATTGCAGACTCTACATGAATGTGAAAGCTTTATGTGCCAACATGATCCCGCAAATAGGAAGGATTCCATCCCAACTGATACTTTAGATATTGTTAATAAGTTTCATGATGTTTTTGTGGCTTCAATGTCCGATGACCTCCATACCCCAGTTGTACTGGCTGCACTGTCTGACCCATTAAAAGCAATCAATGATCTGCTACATACTCGTCAGGTTTGGTGTTTCCCCTTGTGGATTCAAAGATAGCAACTAGTGACGATTATATAATTCGATGATCTGTCTTACAAGATATGCATAAGCAATTGCTATTTGATTTTATAATCATATGATGACACAATCTAAGCATAAACTGAGCTAAGGTCTAGCTTTTAGAACTTGTACCAGTATCATATGAATACTACTTTCCTATGAAGTTTTTTTATAAGAGGAGTTCATGGAGTGCTGCTTATTAGCCATTTTAACATTCCCGTTTTGTTAATTGATTCAGGGGAGGAAACGAGCATTGCGAATCGAATCACTTTCAGGTCTGGAGCAGAGTATCAGGAACGTTTTGACTGTTTTAGGACTTATGCCCGCAAGTTATTCTGAGGTATGATGCAGTCCCTGTTATTCCCCGGTACGATTTTGAGATATCATACTCAGTTTCTATTTCAAATGCATATTTGATATTCCTTCCGCTAATTTTGTAATTATTTACTGAGTTGGAATTTGGCTGAGCAATTTGCAAGTTGCAACTCTCATCTGTTTTGACTTCATTCTTGATTGACCATTCAATTCTGGGTATGTTTTAATGGATTAAAGTAAATATTCTAATACTGCAGGTTTTACAGCAGCTTAATGAAAAGGCTTTAAAGCGTGCAAACTTGACAGAAGAACAAGTCTTACAGAAAATTAAAGAACGGGCTGCTGCTAGAATGAACAAGGAGTATGAAAAGTCAGATGCAATAAGGAATGATTTGGCAGTTTTAGGTATTGCTCTGAAGGACAGTCCGGATGGTACAACGTGGAGGCCCACCATTCCCCTTTCACTTCAAGAACAGCAGACTACTGCACCTTGAAGAGGCGTCAAGATTTGCATCCATTACTTAACATTATAACAGAAATGGAGAAACGGAATTTCTGGTTTTGAAAGAAGCAACAAGAAGGTTGGCGTGGGTATATCATCTGCTCACCGTGCTTAGAGATTAACTACTAATACGAGTGTCGTGAGCTAGGCGCAGTTTCCTTGTTGGACAATTAGCGCGTTAAATTTAAGAAACATGTTGGGCCATTTAAATTTACTCGCATTGGGCAAAAGAATTTGAGCATGATGATTTAATAGTCTTCACCAGAATTGCTACATTTACGTTACCATTCTTTTAGAGTGGCATTGCCATGCTCATCAACATTAATATTTCTAATGAAGCAGCAGTGCCATAAGTTGTAGGACAAAAAAATTAAAAAAATTTGAGTTGTCCTGGCATAGACATTTGTTTTAAAAGAGGAAATATTAATCCATTGTGCCCTTGGAAGCTGAAGGAAAATCGCCATCCGTAAGTAGTTTAAGATGCCATCGAGGATTGTAAACCAAGGAAAATGATTATTTAACAGCTTTGGCAATGCTAGTGCTAGAAATTTATGAACAAGAAACCAAATATCCAGTTGTTTTGAACAAAAGCATAAATAGTCAATTTAGGAAATTAAATAATGAACGACAATCAGAGGACAATGAAGGTGTTCAATTAGAGCTTGAACCATCAAATTTTGCTGCTGCAGATGCATAACTAACACTACTGTCCCTCATAGTTTTGCACTGACTGGACTGCTCGTAGCGAAGGAATTTGATATTTATGTTTGTTGAGCTATTCCTAAGCATCTGATTCAATAGCAACACATTGGCAAGAAAAATGATATTAGCATCAAGAAACTCATTTGATGTGGCATGCTGATATATTTTACACACAGACGCATATACACACGCCAGGAAATCCAGGTACAGGTAGAAATGCTTTACTATTTTGTCACATCATCAAATCCCAGATAAAATAAAATTTTTAGCTCCATGCATCACAATGTTCCGATCTTTTGAAAGCTAATAACATCACTGTAGCCACTCAATTATTTCCCTATTCTAATGGCTAATTGCTACTCCCTCTGGTCCTTATTATAAGGCACCAACTACTATTTCTCGCGGACCAAGGAATAGAGGTTAAGTCATTGATAAGGTCTAAAAGTAATAAATGTTTCCAACTTTACCCCTACTTTAATGATGTAGGTTTAAATGAGTTAGTTAAAAATGAAGGTATAATGGAAAAATAGTAATAAATGAGTTAGTTAAAGTAAGTTGGTGCCTTATAATAAGGACAAAAAAATGTTGGTGGTTGGTGCCTTATAATAAGGACCAGAGGGAGTATTTGCTATCAAATTCTCTACTCTAGACAAATTTCTTAAATAACATTAAAATGGTAACACTACAGCTGGCACTTGACCAGATTCTTTAGATCCTTAGATATGCAAATCATACTAATTTTAATTATTTACCTTACAACTTATAAATGAACTATCAAATACCAATTGGTATGATTCAGATTCTTTAGATCCTTAGATATGCAAATCATACTAATTTTAATTATTTACCTTACAACTTATAAATGGACTATCAAATACCAATTGGTATGATTCAAATGGGAATGCTTATTACTGCTGAAGCCTGAAGATACCAAATGATAAAATAACTCCCAGGCATCAAATCCAACAAAGTAATTCATTTACCAATGTCCTTTATTTATCTTCCTAGAATGTTTTATTAATTTTATCAAAAATGGGTGAGAAGAACTTCTCGAATTAGTGTATAGTTTTGCTTCAAATAGTGCACAATACAAGAATCACTTGGAAGGTACAAATTTGTGGTACTGAGTAATTGTCAATGGCAATGGCAAGAATACACTTACATGGAGAAAAACACTGATTGGATGGCGTCCACAGATTGTGTTCTCATACTTGGAAAGATATTTTTTGAATGCATCTGGATCTCCTGTTTCTATAATGTCCATGCCCATCTTGTCTAAGGCCTCAATAGATTTGTATATAGATCCATGTTTCTTGTCATAAAACTGGTAACCAAATCTGATCACAATAAGAGTCAGCATCAGAGGTTGAATTCATGACACCCATATGAACCAGCAAGGTTAAGATTAAACAATGATCAACGCAGCCTCAGCTTGGTGACTACAGTCTATGCATCGTAATAGGCCATGATAAATAGAGGCAGCTTATAAGTTTATAACCCCAATAACAAAAAGTACAAAACAGCAGATCACTAACAGAACCTTGGAGTTTCTACCTTAAGATATGATCAAACCACCAAAGCTACACAATTATAAATAGATGTCTCAGTGTGTCTGTCTGTCAGTGTTTGTTGCCACATCTCAGACAATGAAGAGTGCACTAGTACTAAGACCTAAGGAAACAAAAGGGAATTGAATGGTTAAGCTGTACATACCGTGATCCCCAGTGACAAAAATCTGATGACACCGAAAAGAAATTATGTGGATCATCCACATATTTGGCAAGTATTTGCCCATACAAGGCTTCACTCTCAGCATTAAGAGCACCAACTAGAATGGGTACTACTTTTACATGATGCCTGCGTCAAAATGACAAATTCAGTTTTTGTTGCAAAGTTTCAGAACAGAAGCATCTATGTGAATAAGTTTACCCTTCGAATACTTTGGCAAGATATGGCAAATGCATTTCCATGCTATGTTCAGCCTCATCAACACGAATATCCATCAGTTCAAATTTTCCTGTCGCTTTAAGCTCCTCATTTACTGGTAACATAGTACAGATTAATTTGAGCAACATGTAGACAAAGTCAAAATTAAATAAAAATCTGCATTACTTCCTCACTCTCATTGAGCTGATTCAATTATTCCTCACATCTTCATAGTCCGTGGATTAAAAAACTAATATCCCAACAATTTGAATTAACTTGTACATATCACCTCTATTTCTGTAATTACAGAAGTTCAATCATACATACGCCTTAATAAACATCAAAAGATGTTTTCATTAACATTGATTTTTCCAACCTTTAAGGAAATCCAAATTTTCATAAAACATAGACAAGAATTACCAATGATCCAAACATAAGAATTTCAAAATTACCTTCCAAATCTATAGGCAGATCCCCTATGGGGGTCTTGTAGACTGTGGCAACAGACAGAGCACATTTTGGAGTGTAATAGTGGTGAGAAGGACCAAGAAGGAAAACCCGAGTGCTGAAATTTTAAAATGGAAGAAATTTACTAGTGAACATTGAATGGAACAGCACAGCACTTGGAGGGGGAGAAACAAATCGCAATTCCATAAATATAACATTTAACCATTTATGCTGTTAAAGGGAGGAGTGGCCTTCAACAGGGACAGAGAGCGTATAAAATGAAGGCAAAGGAGCAAAGAAAAACAAAACGCACGTGTTAGATGGATCTATGTTTCCAAATGCATAAGCGGCTGCTCGTCCCGAATAGGAATACCCTGCATGTCTAACATTTGGGAGCAACCAAAGGTTGAACAAGAAGTCAATTAGAATCAATTCATGTCACAAACAAGAAAACACCAAAAGCGTACAGACTTACGGTGCTATTACTCCTCGTACATCAGGAGACTTGGTCAGACCAGATGATCTCAGCCATCCATCAAGCTCGTCCGATAGGTGCTTAGCTGAGCAAGTGATAATAAAAACAGGTAAAGTTAAAACAAAACTACGAACAAATGTTGCTGTCAGACGGATATACCAACAGAGTAATCTAGGGACTTAATTAAAAGCGGAAAACTCCGAGATCCTCAAGACCTTCACCATTGGAATTCTAAAATCGGTTTAATTTGCATCCTAAACGTTAACAGAAATTGAAAATAGTCAACCAAGCATTCTCAGACCTCAGTCAGGTCATGTTACATTTAACCAACTAGATGAATTCAAAGGGTAGCACACTTTCCAACATGAACAGTATCAGCCTCGGCAAATTCATTGAGTTCCGTGTTACCAATTGCTATCGCAGGAGATTAAAGCATCAGTCTTGCATTAAAAATCAAACAATTGACAGAACATTAGCACATCTACAACCGTCGAGCTTCAGTTTTTTTTTTTTTTTCTTTTCTGGTCACTAGTATTCAAGTCCTTCCGATGCATGTTATGAAGAGAGACAGAGGGGAAGGATCGTGTTAAAACTCGGAGACTTACGATTATCAGTGTACCAAGAACCAGCATGAGATGCTCTCCTGACCTTCTCCATGATTGGAGTTTTGAGTTTAGGAAAGAAATTTGAGAGAAGCGAAAAAACCCTAAAAGGCCTAATAATTGACCCTGGAGGGACTCACTCTCAGACGGTGCTAAAAGCTCGGATTCTTTGGGAAAAGTGTGGGATAGCTCACTTGCCTTCCGAATCCTGCAACACAATCCAGGTATATTTAAAGCAATTAAAAAAATTAAGAGAATCTGTTGATAGAGGATTTTATAATATAGTAAAATTTAATTATTTGCCCCTGAACTTTTGGCTCATATGCAACTTTGGCACTAATCTTTCTATCGAATGTTATTTTGTCCTTATCCTTCATAAGTCACGACTCACGATGAGTCAGTATTGGGTCATCTTGTGTGTTAAAAACTTAATTATTTCAGGTTTACGTGGCTTCCAACTGAACTCCAAACTTTTTATGAGTGACATGGTTCTCTCTATTTCAACTCTATTATAGAGGATAATGACAAAATTATAGATGATTTTATAATACATATTTACCTAATTTAATTAGATTAAAAAAATTAGTTAAACTAATTAATATAATATGTATTTTTTAAAATACCTTAGTCGATTTATTTAATTATCACATTCTATCCCCTCATTAATTGTTGTCGAGAGAGTATCAGTAGTGGTAAATTACACAAAGATTTACAAATATGAAAATTATGTCTATATTTAAAATTAAGATCAACTATTTAAATATGTCTGGAGTAAATTAATTGAGAATTGAGTTGCAATTGAGTTAAAAAGTCCCAGAACTATATTATATAATTAGGCTTAATATAATCTATTTGAATGGACATATAGCAACAGATTATGTAATCTAGCTAGATAGGTTTATATATATATATATATAAGCGCAGTTTCTTGATTGGGGTTGAAAGGATAGGTTTCTCTTTTTTTTTCCTAATTGAAACAATCTTCCCTTTGGGTCGATCCACAACTTTGAAGACTGCCGAGGCCTTTGAGCCGCACTCGCGACTAGCAAACGGCAACCAAAATCCCAAAGATTCTCTCTCCAAAATCGACAATGCCGGGAGAGCGCTCCAAAGTTACCTGGACCGCTTCAATCATGCAGCACTGCAGTGCGCGACTTAACGAAGACGTACACGTTCACTTATTGGTGGACGGCCTCGATAAGGAGTCCCGCCCGGCGTAATCCTTTTTAAAGGAGCTGCAAAGAATCTCAACGACTTCATATCTCGTTCAAAGAAGTACTTGGACGTCGAGCGTGATGCGAATGGCAAACAATCCCACCCGAGGCGGGACCAAGATAGAACCTCCTCCCTGTGGGTCGAGACTTCTCTCGACAACAGAATAGGGATTCCCTGAGAAGGGGGAATGAAAGCAAGAGCCGAGGTGGCAAATTTGATCACGAGCAAGTACGAGAAATATCTCGGCCCGACTTGCCTCGATCTCAAGTTTGGAAGGAGGTAGCAACGACCGAGATGAAGAAGGTCGACCGGCCTCGTCTGTCCTACCGAAGATCCTGGATAGACCAGTCTAAATATTGCTCGTTCCATGATGGTCGAGGTCATACAACCGACGAATGTTACGAGCTCCGGGATGCAATCGAACGATTTGTTCGGGAAGGCAAACTTCAACAGTACGTCATAGAGCATCAAGGAAAAGAAGGGGAATCGAATCCCAAGCCTGGTAATGTAGTCAGCATAGAAAAAGAAAAAGGAGTTGTGACTCCCCTCCCTCACTGAGCACACAGGCTCTTCCTCTTCAGGGAGACAAAGAGAAATAGATATTTAAACTTCAGTGAAATCATCAAATAATTTAATAGTTTTATTGTTAAGATTTTTCTCACCTTCAAGTATTTTAATTTTCTTTAGTTATCTGCATCTCAACGTAATTAGCATTAATATAATTTTAATACGTAGTGTATAGGATACCACAGTAAATTATGTTTATTTTTTGTCTTCGGATTGGTGATAAAAATTGTTTTTAAAACATGATTTATGATCTAAAGAATAAAAGTGTAAGAAAAATTTATGTCAATTTGTGTGGACGTGCTTTTTAAATTTTAAAGTAAATTCAAACATACTCTATGTTAGCTTAAAAACAAGAGGAATAAAAGATATTCTAGCAATAATTTTTTGTGTTAAAGATGAATTTAACAAAAAAACAATATTCACAACAAAGTTAAAAATAATCAAATAGAAATACCTTCCATCTCTTTCTTTTGTAAAAGGAGGTATTTTTACTTCTCTTTTTAATGCCAGCAATCAAACTTGGATCTCGATATTCAAACCCAAGTTATAAGAACGATATTTATTAATAGTTCACCTCCATTTTTAACTTACTGAAAAAGGGAAGCAGATTCTCTCAACGTTATTTTTCTCCTCGTCTCTCAGAAGCTCTCAATCCTATGCATCTAATTAATCTAAAAGCTAGGAATGCACCACGCCATCATCATCAAACTAATCTCTCCTTACACCCTCTCTCCTCTTCTGTTCGGACTCCCAAGCCATGTCTAGCAAACCATATATGTCATTGTTCTTCCTCAATCTCCCACCGCTTAACATCCTCCTCCTCCTGATCTAAGCTTTTTTTTTTTTAATGGTTTCAATTAACCTGAGTAGCAAAATTGCAACAGCTAAAGTAAATTGACTATTTAGAACAACTATGATTCAACGAATTTGAACTCAAAAGGAAAGAAACCAGAGTTCATCAATTTCTTCTAAGTGATGAAGTGAATATTTTTATAAAGTTATATAGAACAAGTTCCTACATATATTTCATTGATTTTTTTAAAGTACTACGTGTAATATATTTCTCATCAATCATTTCATAAAGAAGATGAACAGTGAGAGAGATGGTTTGCTAGCAAGGCTTGGGAGTTGTAACGGAAGAGGAGAGAGGGCCGAAGGTGAGATTGGCACGATGATGACATGGTGCATTTCTAACTTTTAGATTAATTAGACGTACAGAATTTAGAGCTTCTGAGAGATGTGGAGAAAAAGGGACGCTGAGAGAATCTGGACCCATGATATGGAATGATATACTACCTCTTGTCCTATAAATAAGATTTTATATTAAGGACATAAAACTCATGTCTTACTAACACAAAAGTGATTATGACACAGCTTTTCAAAACCAACTTGGAGGATCTTCTGTCATAAACTTGTAAGAAGATGACATAATAACGCAGCAGAACAAATTTTACGCTAGCTACTGACTTACCTGTTGTAAAAAAGTTAGGATCAGTGAGAAAAAAACTAGAGGCAATTACTGATTCCTCAGGACAATCCCAAAACGCAAGAAGAAAAAATAAAAAAGCTCAAAATTGCTCCAACAAGTAGTGAAGTTTCGAGGCTCGCCGACGAAACAATGGTTCAAGTCTAAATGATGGAACTCCATATTGCCACCTCTGAGCATCGTACATCTCATTCCACGCCTGTACTATCTCATCAATTTTGAACCCCCAACCTGTAATTACACATGTCAATTTGTTCATTAGCCATATCTCATAATGAAAATAAAAATAAAAAACATAATTAATGAGTTACTTTCCATATCCTATATATACCTTCGAGTGCTGTTACATTGGAACAATGATTTTTTATCATCACTGCTATATCAGTTTGAGAAGCTCCAGCAAGTTCAAACTTTTCAACTGAAATCTCCAAACATTCCTCCCATGTTGGTAGGCCTAACTTATATTCTACAACAGAACGTTCATACAATAAAGTACCCCACAAAAGATTTATCTGTGATCTCATGTTGTCAGCTTGCTCTGTAGCTTCATTAAAAGAAACATCCTTTAAAATACCATCTAAACCCATTTTCTCCAATTGAGCTTTATATTTTTCTGAATTGGACAGTCCATTCAGTCGCTGTTCCTCCATTTCCTCCCACATCAACATGCCTTTCTCCATGCTGTCCTCTGCCTTGTTATAGAGTTGTAAAACCTCATCAGAAGGCACTGATTCTAGTTCCTTCTTGCATGCAATCGCATAGAACCAACACAGTTTTGCTTGTTCAAATTGTTGATAACCAAGAGCAAGATAGCCTTCATAGAAGTCTGGTTTGATTTTCACAGCTTCTTCGTATCTCTTTTCTGCTAGCTTGTACTGCTTTTGTGCCCACTCGTATGTAGCTTTAATGTTCTCGAAAAAAGATTCACTTGACTCATCCTCTGACAAGGTAGGTCGCTTCCTTGCCTTGGACATGTGAACATTCCCCCAGTTAAACAAGGCTAAAGCTGCCATCTCTTGAAATTTATCTACAGAAATATCAAAAATTTCTTGAGCTTCACCACTTGTTATGCTATCCTCCATTGCTTCTGTGTACAGCGTCATTCCTATCTCATGAAGATCCAAATATGCATCAGAATCAAACCCAACATGGTTCTTAAACAGCCTAGCAAATTGAACAATCCAGTCCTCCACAGTGGTCGTCCTTTTTGTTACAAGATCTTTGGCTTCTTCCGTAGGACCATTTTGCTTGATAGCATCATCATCTGTTGGCACCTTTTTTTCAGTGGCTATTTCTTCATAATATGGTGGTTCCTGGCTTGAATCAACTTCTATGATATGGAGTCGAATCGAGCCCAGGACATGACCTGAAGATTCAGCTAACCTTAGTTCCTCAGTGGTAGTGATTGTGACCAAATCGCCTTCTTGATCTTTATATTTCACAAGAACACCTTTCAAGCCTGGAAAGCGATCTCTAATAATGTCCCTTACCAATTTCAGACTACAATTCCCAGGTAACTGTGCCCACCTTATATCCTCTCCATGGACCAACTTGGCCGTCCTCGTTACCTTTGTTTCTTCCTTAACAGGTTCGTCAATCAGTTTTTCCTTATCAATTGTTTTTGTCACTATTTCTTCAGTTTTTGCAGCATTCAGATTCTCCTCAGCAACAACGACCTTATCCTCTGCCTTGTCTGTCTCTCTCCTTTTGCCTTTCTTTTTCTTTAGTTTCTCTCTGACCACATTACGCAAGCGAGCACCACCACCGGCGGGAATAGCCAAACCAATCTTTTGTTCATCAATAATGATGCCCTTCTCCTCCATTGTCTTCTTCAAACTCTCCATGATCTCCAATGCATGAAGGTTATTGGGTTCCCAGCTCAAAACACAATTAACATCTCTCAGAGCCAAATCCAAACGGTTCAATTCTTCATAGCACTTTGCTCTTCTCAACAGAGCTTTGCTGTATCTAGGTGATACTTCTAATGCTAAATTACATTCATTGATTGCTTTGGGGTATTCCCCAAGACCCATTTGCATATAACACAAAGCCATATTGCTTCGGAGGAGAGCAATTTCTATGTGGTTTTTTGGAAGGAGCTTGAGGGCCTTATCATACTTGGTTATAGCTCCCTGGTAATCCTTCTTATGAGAGAGTTTGTTACCTTCTTCCTTGAGCTCATGAGACATGTTGACGAACATAACTGTGTCTTCATCAACAATAGGTTTGGAGGTTCGGTCAGAGAGCTTGTTGGTCTTGCCGTTTCCATTTGCAGCCTTGTGATGGTCTGAGAGATCCTTCTTCTTCCCGGCGGGCTTCCCCATGTTAATTATAATTCACCTTCAAGATCAGAATTTTATAGGAAGAACTGAAACATACGAAAATAAGAAATAATAAAAACGAGATTAGCAATCATGTTATTTTCCAATTGCACAAGAGGTGGGAAAATAGTGCGACACCTTTGCAGAGGAGAATGCTCCCTCTCGAATGGGAATCGAGAGAGGAGAAAGGAGAGACAGAGCAGCGTCCGAGGTTGCAGAGGAATGGTGAAGAGAATGTCTAAGTTTTCGCAAAAGTTAACGATGGTGCAAGAACTTAGAGAAAAGTACTCTCCCCAATATGCGCGTATATTTTTACGCTCTAACGTCGATCCAGTCGCTGACTCTATGTTAGGGGACTCCCTTCCTACGCGCCTTAATGAGAGTGGCAAGAATGCTCTGAATTTTCCACGCCAAAACGGACACAATGGTTCTATATATAGGATATTCCTGCCATGTACCATGTTCCATGTTCCAACGACATGTCATGTCAGGTTTCTGTTTTAGGATTACTGACATTTAACACTTTACTATACCCAAAGTGAAATTAATTAATTCAGCATCACCAAAGAGTTGGATATAGGAGTATCATATATCTTTTAGTACTATTGGTACTTCGGAGCATTGTTGTCAAACTCGCGAGTTGACTCTCTGAGTTTACCGTTTTTACATTCCTACCTTACTAAATCGAGTTAAGTCTCTAGTAAAATTGTGTCAGCTGTAAACTCATATGAACTCACGAGTTTACACACCGAATTTACCGTTTTTACGTTTGTAGCTTACAAAATTGTATTAATTTTTTTCAATTTTGTTATCCTCAACAGCTTTATATATGAATTTTGTAAAAATTTCTTTATTAAATATAATAAATTATAAATGTTGATATATTTAATTTCAATTATTTGGATTTAAAATATTTAAATCAAATTATTTTCATTTTCATATTTAAATTATTTAATTATACACTGTTAATATATATTTAATGATAAAGTAAACTCTTACGAGTTTACCAATTCGAGTTTACGATACGAGTTTATGTCACCGTCACGAGTTTGCTTAGACTCGTAAGTTTGACAACCTTGCTTCAGAGTATCTATTTCTTTATAAGTTTCTTTTCATATATGATTATATTCCATTGCATATTTTACACAAAGTCCAACAAATATTTTTTTTGTCCTGAAATGTTGCAGGTATATAGTGGCAAAAATCACCGCTAATTTGGTTAATGTTATCCTCCAGTCTTAATTATAAAGTTAGTCAGAGGTATTAAATATAAGACTTGTATCAATTTTTTTAAGTATAAAAGAAAAAAAAAGGAAAAGAAATATAACATTACAAGAACTTGGAAGATAAAAAAAAAGGGGTTGTATTGCATGAGACAGACGAAATAAACATCATTCCATGACAGATAGACAAAAGAGAAGAAAAATACAAATATAAAATAGGGAAAAAGAACTTTGAATCTGCAAAATCCCAAATAAAGTATTTTCCAAAAAATGAGTTATAAATTACTAATTAAATTTCGTCAAATTGCATTAGCAATGCTATTTTGTTTGGATATTTAGTAAAAACAAGAATAATATGGTCATAAAAATAAAAAGGATAATCTCTTACAGGGGAGGACTGTGACTAAATTGGATGGGAGCAAATTGCAAGGTATGAGGTACAACACAGTTTCGAATCTATATAGTTAGTAGGGTTAAGGAGCAATAATACACATGAGCTTTTTCCCAGTGAGCGTCCAGCATCACGGGCTTTTTTTGGGAGCGAAAGTACACATGAGGTTACATATTGGGAGCAAAAGTCACACCAGACCCTGTGTTGACCGACGTTGACCGTTAATGATGACGTGGACGTCCACTGGGATTGACAAGAAGCCAAATGGGAAGAAAAATGCTGACTAGGAATCTGATGGAAAGTTAAAAAAAAAAAAAAAATTAAATTCCCAAACTCGATCATCTTCATCGGCCTCATCCTGCGCCTCACGTTGAAAAACCTTCCTGGAGGTGAGAAGCCAGAATAACGTCCCGAAGGTGGAAGACCTCCACCATAACTTGAGGATTTGTCATTATCCATGCAAAATCTGCAAGTCCGACAGCTCAAAAACGAAAGAAAATCCCTAAAGGCTAGAGGTAAAGGAACACTATTTAATTACTCAGACAACAAATTTTCATCAAAAGAAAACTCCAATGTAAGAGGAAAATCACAACGGATTTTATCTATGAGCACTTCGAATTCAAGATACGTCACCAGAATGAAACTTTCACCTTGAAGCTCGAAGCGGAACCCTAAAAATTGGCGTCGGTAAGACAAAAATGTACAGGAAGTAAAACAACAACGGTCAGAGTTGCGTTTGCCTAGATCGCAGTAACTCGGAATTGGAAGATCGAAGCAGAAAACGCGTTTGAAAGACACGACTCACAAACTCAGATTTCGCGAAACCCAAGCCCTAGAACGGCTAATTTCTGAATTTGCCCCTTATTAAATAACTATTTACCAAAATGTCCCTGTTAGAAACCTATTTCCCAAAATGCCCCTGTCAGAAACCTATTTCTCAATCTGCCCCTGTTTAGTCGACTAAAACATTTGGTTTAGTCGACTAAATGGAGGGCAAAATTTTTTTTCCAGCCCTGACATTTAGTCGACTAAACCAAATTTTTAGTCGACTAAACCCATTTAGTCGACTAAAAACTCATTTAGTCGACTAAATCATTAAAAAAAGTTAAAACTTCGGAAAGCGTAACTTTGGGCTCGGAGTCCGAATCAAGCATTCTTTTTTGATTCCACATAACTTTTTGAGATCTATGCACGATATAAAAATCATCTTCAAATTTAATGAAGAGAAAGGAGGAAAAACATGTGATTCTTTATTGCGCAGGAAATACCAACAATTCATTAAATATAATCAAGTGATTTTTTAATTATATATATATATATAGTTTTCTTTTATTTGATGTTTTCTTTTTATTAGATCATATAATATCTCCGACAATAAAGATAAGATATGTGTGTGTATACACAATTGATCGCGAGAGAGGGGTGGTGCCACAAGGAAAAGGAGATAGAGTGGGAAAGGATAGTCCAATCCTAGGGTTTTGTCAGGATAGAAGAAATTAATTATATTTAATTGAGAGATATTTATTGTAAAATTAATTAATCATTATTTCTAATATTATTATCTAATAATAATTAATTGATCTTATTTTAGATTTTAATATCTTTATTTTTCTACCATGTATTTGGTAAACTTTGAATTTCAACCTAACAATTAATACTGGATTTTCAAAATACAATATATTCAAAATTGAGATTTTCTCTCCATTAATAATATGGATTTTAAAAGAAAAGAGAAATAGGAAAAATATCGACACTAAATTTGTGGGGCTTGATTTTAGGGGGAATAACAGTGTTTGGAAGTTATGCATAAAATCACATGTAGTCAATCTAGCTAAAATCTAGGATCATAGCTAATATCTAGGATCACTAATATCACTATCCAACAGACTCGGTAAAACAAATTAAAATGCTAACAATACTAACAATTCATTAAATATAGCAAATTGGGAAAAAAGCCCATGATATATATTTAATGAATTGTTAGTATTGTTGAAGTTAATAATCATTAACCAACAGACTCGGTAAAACAAATTAAAATGACTCCACTACTTCCTAAAAAATAGCTAACCACATGTTTACAATAATATAATAAAAAATCAGCACACTCAACACAATAAACAATTAAAAAAATAAATAACTTAATCCTTCTTGTTGTGGAATTAGCAACGTGCGGAAATCAGCGACATGAACCATGTAGAGAAAAAGTTGGGATTATTAACTTCAACAATACTAACAATTCATTAAATATATATCATGGGCTTTTTTCCAATTTGCTATATTTAATGAATTGTTAGTATTGTTAGCATTTTAATTTGTTTTACCGAGTGCTGTTGGATAGTGATATTAGTGATCCTAGATATTAGCTATGATCCTAGATTTTAGCTAGATTGACTACATGTGATTTTATGCATAACTTCCAAACACTGTTATTCCCCCTAAAATCAAGCCCCACAAATTTAGTGTCGATATTTTTCCTATTTCTCTTAAAATCCATATTATTAATGAAGAGAAAATCTCAATTTTGAATATACTGTATTTTGAAAATCCAGTATTAATTGTTAGGTTGAAATTCAAAGTTTACCAAATACATGGTAGAAAAATAAAGATATTAAAATCTAAAATAAGATCAATTAATTATTATTAGATAATAATATTAGAAATAATGATTAATTAATTTTACAATAAATATCTCTCAATTAAATATAATTAATTTCTTCTATCCTGACAAAACCCTAGGATTGGACTATCCTTTCCCACTCTATCTCCTTTTCCTTGTGGCACCACCCCTCTCTCGCGATCAATTGTCGGAGATATTATATGATCTAATAAAAAAGAAAACATCAAATAAAAGAAAACTATATATATATATATAATTAAAAAATCACTTGATTATATTTAATGAATTGTTGGTATTTCCTGCGCAATAAAGAATCACTTGTTTTTCCTCCTTTCTCTTCATTAAATTTGAAGATAATTTTTATATCGTGCATAGATCTCAAAAAGTTATGTGGAATCAAAAAGAATGCTTGATTCGGACTCCGAGCCCAAAGTTACGCTTCCGAAGTTTTAACTTTTTTAATGATTTAATCGACTAAATGAGTTTTTAGTCGACTAAATGGGTTTAGTCGACTAAAAATTTGGTTTAGTCGACTAAATGTCGAGGCCTGGAAAAAATTCTTGCTCATGATTTAGTCGACTAAACCAAATGTTTTAGTCGACTAAATAAAAGAGATTGGGAAATAGGTTTCTGACAGGGGCATTTTGGGAAATAGGTTTCTAACAGGGGCATTTTGGTAAATAGTTATTTAATAAGGGGCAAATTCAGAAATTAGCCAAAATCCCCTACACCACGGCGAGCTCTGGGTTATGGCCGGAAGAGAAGAAGGAGAGACGAGAGGAGGACGAACGGTGGTCGGAACACGGTGGTCGACGGTGAATGAATCAAGCTCGATCGAAATTGGGAAGAACGATGGAGATGGAGATGGAGTTTGGGTGTTTGATTTTTTCCCCAATTTAATCATGTTTTCTCGTCGAATGAATCAACATTGGAGTTTGGGACTTTAAATTTTTTTTTTTTAAACTTTCCATCAGATTCCTAGTCAGCACTTTTCTTCCCATTTGGCTTCTTGTCAGTCCCAGTGGACGTCCACGTCATCATTAACGGTCAACTAATGGTACTTAACGGTTAATGTCGGTCAACACAAGGTCTGGTGTGACTTTTGCTCCCAATATGTAACCTCATGTGTACTTTCGCTCCCAAAAAAAGCCCGTGGTGCTGGACACTCCCTGAGGCAAAGCCTATATGTATTATTGCTCCTTAACCCTAGTTAGTATTTACAAGGTGTGAGGGTGAGGATATGGGATCGGGAAAAGCGTTAGCAACAGCAGTCTAGAAGATTCAGGGGCGAACAGCTAAGTGACAAATGACTAACAATGATTTTACAAAATACTCCTCCTGTCCTTAATATAAGAGAGGGGTGCGTCTACTGGCTTGAGGGTAGATACAAACCAAGGTGGCACTAGAAAAGCAGCCGAGAAAGTGACAAGTTATCTACACGGTTCCGGCAGCAGCACAAGAAACCCAGTACTCCAGCCTCCACGGGTTGAGCGATGTCCCTTTCACGCTTGTGCAACACTCTCAAAAACTCCTCAGAACTCAGGCTCCCATCCCGGTTAGTATCAAACAAATGGAAAACAACGTCAACCACTTTGTCTGACACAGATATGCCGCACACCTGGAATTACCAATAAGGAATAGTTGGTAATTGATCATTTGTTAGAAAGGAGATCTGATTATCATTATTGATACTAGTAAGATATCAAAGATTATAATCATCATAATACCTGTGATGCAGCTCGTTGGAAATCATCTCTTGTTAGCAGGCCATTTGCTTTCCCAAAACTGAAGAGGGCCAATGAAAAAGGTAACAATTTTTTTCTAAGCTCTGCAAAACTTTTGAACTCCTCAAATGTAATTCTTTCTTCTCTAAAACGTGGGTCATCGCCTAATTCTTCAACCCGATCAAGCAACCTGCCTAGAAGATTCATGTCAGCAGAAGCAACCAAGGAGAGCGCAAAGTCCTTGGCTGATATGGTTTTCCGTGATTTGTAGTCATAATGGGCAAACTCAAGCCTTGTAATCTACAGAAAATTTTAAAATTATTACTGTTACAAAATAACTTATCAGGAAACTTCTCTAGAAAAAGGAAAGGATAGTCCTCAATGTATGAGTTTTCTATAGGAGTTCAAATCCACACAATAGATGTCCTGCTGAATCAAGCATTAAGTTATATGTAATCCTATTAAATCACAGGTTAACAAGCATTGGCATTTAAATCGAAGCAGAATTCTATTCATTTTCTTTATGCTCGCTCCTTGCTCTCTTCAAGATAAGACTTGCTAGCATGAAAACCCAGAATGTAACCAACCAAACATCACAAGCATACTTACAAGAGAACTAATCTGGAATAATCTGGAATATTCTGGATGCTTAATTCCGCACTACACATGATTCATGAATAAGAAACTTAAACATGGAAGTTACAAAAGTTAAAACTAGCCGGGCCTACACATAAGCCCGCATGGTAATTTTCTCAGTTCAAGGAGTCAACAGCTACAATTTCCACTAGAACAAAAGGGTAATTTATTCGACTATAATGATATGGAAAATTTGCAATATATCATAAATATTCAAAGAATTCAAGCAATTTAGTCACCAATTTGTACCCAGGGCGACTGTAAGGGCAACCTCAATCACCATTCAAGTCTTCTATGCAGAATGATCACAGTACATTTCATGTCATGAGTGATTTGATTAATTACATTCTATTGTAACTTTAATGTGCTTTTATGCATTTGTAAATACATTAAGTAATTCGTATGACAAGCTAACCGAGTTTAGATGGGACTTGCAATCAACAGGCTCTGTCAGCAATCAACACTTTGGACTAGGTATTTAGCCATCAGTGATATATTACAGGTCCAAGCGGTTTGTGTCTAAACCTGAGAGTGCTAATTTTCTTGTTCAGCTTATTCTTAATCCTGGCTCTTATCTTTGTTCTGTAGTTTCTGTCTTTCTATATTTCTTCTGGATCACCTATTATTTGGTTACTCAAGTATGAAGCAACAAGATCACAAAATAATATCTATTTTTTAAATAAATAAAAAACAGCCATAGCTAACCATTTTTAATCATCATTGGCTAGATAATATTCCAGGAATCAGCAATGAGAATTATTATTATACTGTTACTCCTTGCTAAATTTAAATAAACCATACTCTGTAATGACTTGGAAGAAAGCAGAAATTAAAGACCTACTTCATCTTGCAATTCTCTCATAAATTGTATGAATTTATCATGTTGTAGACATTCCTTTCCATCTTTGCCAAAGAAGTATTCCACCAACCCTCCATTTTCTACAGAATCATTGAACTTGAGGCGAGTTTGCAGCCCATCCTTGTGGTGAGCGCCTTGCCTGTTATGAGATCGCATCAATGCCATCACTTTCTTGAATTCTTCCTTATCTATCTCCCTGTAGATTAAGAAACATCACAGTAGCATTAAATTTGATGCCATAGCAAAAAGACAGAGCAATGTCCTCATGCTCATCGGATAGTAAAATCAGAATCAGAATACAGGATGATGCTCAAGTAAGCTGTCGAGGTCTTGGCGCAAGAAATATATCATCACAATAAACATTAGACTAATTAAGGCTGCTAGCACATCACATCAACTAAGTTATATATTTAACAAATAAATCAAAGAAGCTAGGAAAAACACTGACGACTGACCCATTATTGTCAATGTCAAACATTTTAAATGCCACTGAGAAGCTTGATTCTGGGATGCTGAGTAGCGTTACGAAAAAGATATACCTGTTCGAGAAACATGAGGTCATTTATCCACAAAAACATAGGAAAAATGAGAAAGATATTTACCAAAAGAAGAAAAAAAACTAAAATGCATAACTAAAAAACACTCACTCCTTAAAAGATATAAGCCCGTCATTGTTTACATCAAAAAGCATAAAAAAATTTGAAGGGGGACAGCGTAGCTGACCAGGACTTCTTTCTCCTCTCAAGTATCCATCTCTTACAAGTTTGGATTCAGATGGAGGGAAGACGGGCACAACAGCTCGCATTAGGTCTGCTGGTTTCATGAGTAACTCTCCTTTTGGTGAGTGATAAGACGCAAAGTATTCAAAAACCTTAATACAAACGGTAGAGATTGCAGATGAAGTGAGTATTCTTCAGAAAGTAAAATCTTAATCAATTAGGGTAACCTCACAGTCAACCAAAAATAAACAAAGGGGGATACAACTCTGTGTTCAGAGACCATGTTGAAATGTAGGGAAAAAAACAGAACAATCATAAGATCGCCTGCGATTTAATGTCACAAAAAAGAAATGGAATAGAAAATGAGAGGAGAATCACATAATCCACAGTTCGAGGCACCTTTTGGATTCCAGGGACTCGGCGGGAAAGTTACAAAAGGAAGAACGAAGTGAGGCTAAAGAATTTCAACAAATTTATAGTTTTCTCGGGATAGACAAGGGGGTGCCCAATTTACATATTCTCAGAAATTAATGATCGTGAAGTAAGTTTCCATGAGCTGGCAATATGTAAGCTTTAAAAAAAACGAAAGATTAGTGCTGTGTTGCGATTTTATTGAGCATACACAAGATGACATGCTAAGATACCAGCACAAAATACCTTTTCCGGAGGACTTCGCAGCCGAATGCGCTTCTCATAGTTGAAGAAAACCTTTCTTCTGTATGCATCTGCAAGAAACATGTTTTTATTGCATGACAGTGAAATAATAAGCGAAAAGGCTAAAAAACCAAAGCTTCATAATACTTTTCTCCAAAACTCGATCCACAGCAACAATTAACTTCATGGTAAAATGATGAGGGACAGACTGAGAAACTACAAATTTGATACTCACCTCCAAATAGCAAACCATCAGTGGTTTCCGGCAAGGATAATTTTCTAAACAATGAGCGTGTTCTATACCATCCAGAATTAGCATCGTCCTTGGTACTAGTCGGCGACGAAGAGTCGGCATAAGAAAATGATCTCCTTAGGAAATCAGAATCGTTGGGGGTAGAAAACCAACAGAGAGTCCCGAGAGCCGAGCCTGACACAATGGCCGAAACACACTTCAAAAAGGACCCAACCTGTTGGCGATCAGAGCCATAGGTGTGTGTATTACTCAGCAAGGGTAAAGAGGAAGAAGATGGTGCGGTTGAAGACAGGCGAACGAGGGGCCGTTGGATTAGGATTTGTGGGGTGGATGAAGAGGAAGTGCGAAGAGAGGAGAAGGAAGGCATACCGGGTCACCGCCGACGATAACAAGGGTCAAGAAAGGCGAGGAAAATGGCGAAGGTATTAGGCGTTGGGAATCACGAGAAAACGACGTCGTTGCGAGGGATAAAACTGAAGAAGGCCAGCCTTAATAGAGTGAATGGGTGACCAATTGAATGGCCCAAACTAGTGTGAACTTTTTTTTTTTTGAAATTTAAGAAAGGGGTTGAAGCCACCCACACCCAAGCAAAGACGCTTGGAGCCAGTCCACGAGGCATACCTGGACGAGAGAAGTACATATGCCTCCACCTCTACCAAGCTTTCCACTGATTCCTGACTCCCAGATGCCTCCCCAGCGCTTGACCAATCGCAGGATCGAACCCCCTCCCTTGAGGTGAGGAAGTCCGACCCCTTTGCCAGTTGAACCCAAGGACGAGGGGTAAACTAGTGTGAACTTGATTACCAACCCAGAAGGCACAATGGGATTCTTCACATTGAGGCCCTCGTGCGAGTTGGTCAGTATGATTATTAGGGAATAGTTAATTGACCTTTTCTTTTTTTAACTTCTTCTATTTTTAGAAGAAAGCAAAGCATGGAGCTCTCTCTGGTAACCTCTGCTCAAACTCCTCTTTCTACAGAGGAGAATGATCTTATTCATCGAAGCTCAAAGAAGATCAAAAACGGAGATGATGTGACCATGGATGAAAGCTGGCCTAAGCTAGGTACACTAACTAAGAAAAAATGGGGTCCTGGGTTGACATTTGCTGAGAAACTTCAAGGGGTTAACAAGGTTGATATGATGGAGAGGCTACTGCTAATGAGAATGACCTATCTGATGATAGCATTTCAGATAAAGAAGATTATGAGCCCATCTGCACAATAACAGAAGACCCTGTTAGGAACTTCCCAACTTTCTCCTTCTCTGGAAGTATGAAAAAACGATTACACAAGGCATGGAAGCAGGCGGTAATAGTGAAACTACTTGGAAGAAACATTGGCTACAAATTATTGTTGTCCATTCTACAGAAGCTTTGAGCAAAAAAAGGGGTTATCAACTTAATCAACATTGGGAGTGGCTTTTTTGTTATCAAACTATCAAATAAGGAGGATTACATGAATGTCTTAACTGGGGGCCCTTGGATGGTGTTTGATCATTATCTCACGGTCAAACCTTGGGAGCCTCAGTTTCAACCTAAAACTGCCTCTATCAACAAAGTGGCGGTTTGGGTGAGACTACCTAATGTTCCTCTTGAGTATTATAACAAGGACGCCTTGACTCGGATTGGTGACAGAATTGGGGATACCATAAAAATCGACATTAATACATCCAGTCAGCTTAGAGGCCATTTCACAAGACTGTGTGTGATTGTGGATTTAGGCAAACAATTAATGTCAGGTTTTTCTCTTGATGGAGAAGATTATTACCTGGAATATGAGGGATTGCATTGCCTCTGTCTTGGATGTGGCGTGTACGGACATAAGGAGGAAGAGTGTAAGTCGAAGAAGCAAAAATCTGAGACAAGGGTCAACCTGGAAGGGGATGCGACGAAGGAGGCCATGGGTCGAAGGTGGTGAGTATGGTGACTGGGTCGGTGCAAATCGCTGAGGGTGAAACCTGGAAGGTCGTTCAACGACCACGAAGATAGAAGAAAGGAGGAAAAGAGAAGCTCCATGAAGGTCTCCGGTGTGATGACGGTGGATCCCAATTTGGCGTTCTTGCCGAGGAGGAAGTTGGCGGTGATGCAATTCAGACTGAGTCAGGTCAGGGAGTACGGGACGCTGCAGTCGAAAAAGAAACCCAACGTCCAAATGCCAATTTGATTCCTAGGGCTAAGAGAAGTGAGACACAAAAGGAGCTTAGAAAGGAGACCAATTTAGAGGGGAAAAGTGGTGCTGTGAAAAAGGAGAGACAAGTGACAAGGAAGGAGAAAAGGACAAGGGATACGGTGGGAAGTGCAGGCAAGAACTCTGCTGTGTTGAGGTTGACATATGGGGAAGAATTGGGGAAAGATGTCAGAGATGAAGGGAATTTGAAAACGAGGGAGGCGACTTTTGGTGGGTGTGAACCGGTGCCCAAAGAGGCTCCAAATCCGGATTTGGACCCGCCTGCGGAATGGGCTAGTGTGGATGGGGGGACCGAAAGTCCTTCTGGGCTCCAATGGAGGTTTTGGGCCGAACCCCCAAATTCTGATCCAACATCGCATATGGACATGGACGAGGGAAGCAGGCTGGATATGGCCTCTGTGGTTGCTGAGTCACAGGAGATCCAAGTGGATTAATTGAGCCTTTTTAATTGCTTTTGGCTTTGGTGCTGATTTTATTTTATTATTTATTTATGTCTAATACAAAAAAAAAAATTGTATTGGAATTGCAAGGGTGCAAACAGTCGGAGTTTTCTTTTGAATTTTCGCTCTGTTTGCAGAAACTCTAATCCTTGTTTGGTGATACTTCCGAATCTAAGTCTGAAGATTCTAATCATTTTCGATGTCTGGAAAGATTGGGTTTCGATGGCTCTGTTTTTGTTCCTAGTATTGGACGCTCTGGTGGTTTAGTTGCTGTGTGGAAGAAAGTGGTTATTAATGTCTCTGTTCTTCGTAAAGCAAGACAGTATCTTCATTTTCTTTGCTCCTTTAATGGGGAATCTCCTTTTCATTTTGACGGCTGTGTATGCGAATCCGATCCCTAGTCTTAAACAGTTGCTTTGGAAAGATATTCAAGAAATTGCAAATTCTACTCTATCCCCTTGGGTAGTGTTGGGAGACTTTAATAACATTCTATCTTCTACTGACCGAATAGGAGGAGCTGGAATTAATTTTCACAGTATTCAATGATTTCAAGACATAGTCATGTCATGTAATCTTTCTGATGTGGGATTTTGTGGGCCTAAATTTACCTGGAGAGGTCCCCGAATTGCTCACTGTGCTCGGTTATTTGAACGGCTTGATCGTGCTTTAGCTAATCCCTCTTTTTTGTCTCGCTTCTCTAATTGTTACTTACAGGTTACTCCTCGAATTAAATTTTCTGATCATAATCCTATCTGCTTATGTTTTGGTGATATGAATGGCCCTAGTGTTAGTGATAGACCTTTTAGATTCGAGGCAATGTGGCTTAAACATGAACAGTATAGTGATTTTGTTGATCATAACTGGGCAGCTGATGTGGATATTAATTCTGCATTGTCTCAGTTCCAGGAAGCTATAGTTAAATGGAACAGGAAGGTTTTTGGTTTTGTGGAGAAAAAAATACATGTGATTCTGAAACGGCTTGGGGGGATTCAAAACTCTAGAGCTTATCCGTACTCTGATTTCCTGTGCCGACTCGAAGTGGAACTTCAGGATGAGTTAGACAGATTGTTGAAATTGGAATAAATTAAATGGTTCCAGAAATCCCGATCCGAATGGGTATCCAAAGGTGATAGGAACACTCGTTATTATCATCTTAAAGCTAAAATGAGGAGTCGCCGCAATAGAGTTATATCTCTTAAAAATGAGGCGGGCATTTGGATTGAAAATGTGGAGGAATTAGAGCAGATGGTTGCAAGATTCTTTAAATCTCTATATCAAGATGATAATGTCGATTCTTGTATCCTGAACTCCAGATCTACCTTCCCTCGTCTTGAGCAGAGTTCCCTGGGGAATATGTTTAGTGTCCCGGATGTAGAGGAGATAAAAAGGGCGATATTCTCGATGGGAAATTACAAAGCCCCGGGGCTGGATGGATTTCCTCCTATTTTCTTCAAACGTAACTGGAGCTCGGTTGGTAAGTCTATATGTGATTTTGTTAGACAGGTCTTCCAGGATCCATCTTCACTGATGATGTCCAATAGGACACTTATCTCTCTCATTCCTAAAAGAGATAACCCTGAGTTGGTAACTCATTTCTCTATGCTCTGTGCATTATAAATGTGTGGCAAAGATTATATCTCAGAAACTTAAAGGTGTGTTAAATGACTTAGTCTCTCATTTTCAGTCTAGCTTTATCAAAGGAAGGCACATACAAGAGAATATTATTATAGGCCAGGAGCTTCTCCATATTATAGGCAAGAATAGAAGCAAGAGAGGGCTTATGGCTATGAAAATTGATCTTGAGAAGGCTTATGATAGAATTCGATGGAACTTCTTAAATCAAACTCTTATTGAGGTTGGTTTAGAGGAGGGTTTTGTCCGTCTTATTATGGAATGTGTGTCTTCTGTCTCCTATAGTGTGCTTTGGAATGGAAGTCAAACTGAGTTTTTCTATCCTCAAAGGGGTCTCCGGCAAGGTGATCCTATATCTCCTCTCTTGTTTGTTCTTTGTATGGATAAATTTTCTCATGTAATTTGTGATGCTGTGAAGGACGGTAGATGGAATCTAATCTACACTTATAAAGATGGGCCGAAAATTTCCCATTTAATGTTTGCGGATGATCTCCTTTTATTTGGTGTTGCGTCGGAGGCTCAAGCTACGTGTATGATGCAATGTTTGGATGTTTTTTCTAAGGCGTCAGGGGGGAAAGTGAGTAAAGCAAAGTCTTCGATCTATTTCTCTCCTAGAGTTTCATTGGACTCTCAGTCAAGGATCAAGGTTGTATCGGGGATGCAAGTTTCTAGTGAAATTGGGAGATATCTGGGTTTTCCCTTGACTAGAAATAGGAAGAGGAAATAAACGTTTAACTATATTATTGAAAGGGTCCATTCAAAATTATCGGCCTGGAAAGCGAGTTGTCTATCCACCGCTGGCCGTATTACTTTGGCCAAATCAGTATTAAGCACCATTCCTTTGTATCCGATGCAGGTTGCTCGAATTTCGAGGAGTGTTTGTCTAAAGGTCGAGCGACTTCAAAGGAATTTTATTTGGGGACATGATGATTCTCATTTTAAATTCCATCCAGTTGGCTGGGATACTATTACAAGACCTAAAGAGTTTGGTGGGTTAGGATTCCGGAGACTAATCTCTTTTAACCAAGCATGTGGAGCAAAACTTGCTTGGAAATTAGTAGTGGGTCATGAAGGTTTGTGGGCGGAGGTTCTCCAGAAACGATATATGATGAGAGATGAGGAATCTCTTTTGGTTCATCGTCCAAGAGACTCGAGGTTGTGGAGTTTTATCTCTTCTCAACGTGATCTTATTGATTTGGGCACAAAATAGAATGTTAGAAATGGTCAATCGGTGAATTTTTTCAATGACCAGTGGTTAATGGAGGGGCAGAGTATTAAAGCCTTCTGTGTGAGACCTCTATCTACTGAAGAGGAGGTGTCTTGTGTTATGGACTGGACTCAGGGAGGTTCATGGGATTTCACTAGACTGGCTAGGTGTGTTGCTCCTGAGATCATTCAGAGACTTGTGTCTGTAGTTCCTCCTAGGTTGGAAGCAGGGAATGATATTATGGTTTGGGGAGCTTTTGGTGATGGTACTTTTACTATCAGAAGTGCCTATTTCTTGATAGAGTCAAACCCCCATCATCTTCGTTTCAACCTTCATAAGGTGATTTGGAAATGGAAAGGAGCGGAAAGAATCAAGGTCTTTATGTGGATGACAGCCTTAAAGAGACTCCCTACCAATAAATGGCGCAGTGGGTGGTCTCAAGGCTCGGCTTTCTGTGACTTTTGCAGGAGTGGGATTGAAGATATTTTGCATATTCTTCGTGATTGTTCGTATGTGAAACAAATGTGGATCTCTCTTCTATCCCCTAGGTATATCTCCTCCTTCTTTGCTGCTCGGCTTTGCGATTGGTTAGCTATGAACCTAAAAGGCAAACTTGGTAAAGATGTGGGCGCTAACTGGAATATTATTTTTGGGGTTGCTATATGGAAATTATGGGGTTGGAGGAATTCATATATATTTGTTTCAGATTTTGTTAAGCCTTCTTGTCCGGCGACTACTATTCTTCATTCTTGGAGGAGGTTTGCTAGCGTCCTGGAGCTGGATCTAGATTTACCGCCTGCTAATCGTGCGACTGTTGGGAATCCTCTATGGGAGAGGCTTCCTGTCAATTGGGTTAAATTGAATGTTGATGGTGCAGTGAGTCTAAGGTCATCTTTGGCAGGAGTGGGGAGAGTTTTGAGAGGTTGGCATGGAGAGTGGCTTGCAGGTCTTACTAAGAGTGTTGGTATCTGTAATGCTAACTCAGCGGAAGAGTGAGCTATTTGGGAGGGCCTTAATCTTGCTTGGGACTTGGGGTTCAAGAAGATTATTGTGGAGTCTGATGCTAAGGAGCTTGTTCTTAGGTTGTTAGACAGGAACTTCACTTCTGGTAGTTTTCTGGCGGTCCAGATACAGGAGTTGATGCGAAGGGATTGGATTATATCTCTTCGTTACATACCTCGCGAATCCATTAATACTGTAATAGGAATTCGTTTCCTTTTTAGCTCTGCGATGGTGGAGGGAAATGAACGTGTGAATTTTGTCAGTCCCCTGAACTCGCTTGCTCTGATTTTGTTGCGAAGAATTTGAGACTCGGAGTACATTCACCTTTGCCGGCTTGGATTTGTTCTCGATGCTCAATGGCGGGAGCTATTTGTGATCTCTTATTCGATTTCTCGCATTGATCTATATGTTAATCCATGAATAACATGTTTAGATCTTATTCTAACATTTGGTATCGAGCCATGATTCCTGCCTTGATTTTTGTTCGATGAAATTGTATGCATATATTAAAATCTGGCTTTTGATTTTCTGAATTTTTGATTTGAATATACAAAGTTGGGTCTATCGTTAGAGTCTTAAGAGCAACCTCTGGACCATCCGGCTAATGTGGCACTTGTGTCATTTTGATGGATTTTATATTTACATATAATTATTTTTATATTTAAATATAATAATCTAAAATTTAATTAAAATTGGGATTTCATGTGATTGTAAATATGCCTTATATATTATCTGAGTCGTTGAGATTGTGAATCCAATTGAATTAGAACTTTAGCACACTGCAAGTTTTATGTCAGTAGATTCACTAAATTCAGCATGATTTACATTGGTAAAACATGATATGGTTTATTAGTCTCAAATCTTAATTTTTAAGCATGTATTTTTCTTAATTATGCAGCACAACAACCTGCGATTTTCTCTGATATGGAAAATGAAATTCCCGAACTAAGGGGTGATAACTATAAGGTATGGAGAGAGAGAGTTCTTCTCCAATTAGGGTGGATGGATATAGATTATGCTATTAGGAAAGGCGAACCTCCTCCATTCACGCCTTGTTCTCGGATCAAAGGTTGATCTTTATGAGAAATGGGAGCGATCTAATCGTCTCTCATTAATGTTCATAAAGACTCATATCTCTCGCCGGTATTCGTAGTTACGTCGAACGACATGACAAAACAAGGCCACTTCGAAGGCGATTGATGATCAATTTCGGATCTGAGCAAGGCACTTGCTAGCACCACGATTATGAAGTTTTCATCCCAAAGACTTACTATGTCAAAGGTGTGCGTGAGCACATCATGCAAATGAGGGACGTTGCATACCTCGCGAATTTCCTCTATGTTCTAATTCTGTAATTTTATTTAGGCCTAGTGCCTTCTTTTTATATCAAAAAAAAAATGGACATTTTTTTGCCATGCACAGTTATCGTGCAATCATGTTCGGGGTAGGTCAGATGCAGAATGCAGTATTAAATTTGAACCTTGTTTTTTAAAAAGACTAACCCCTTTTATTTATCGGTCAATGATTTTGAATGTGTGGGGGTAATAATAAGAAACTTAAAAAAAAAAAAAAAATTTAAGATGAAGAGATAGTGGAGATGGGAATATGGGGCGGTGGAAGTAACGTCCACTGAAAGAGGTGATGCTGTCAAAGGGCCAAGGGGTCCATTCTGCTTTTCAAAATGCTTGCAACGTCACAGCCATGTCAATTCGGAGTCATGTGCTTCTCATGTAACCAATTCAACCCACACCCTTTTTTATACGAGTGACATGCATCCTATTTTTCTTTTCTTTTTTTATACAGAAGAAATTAAACAAGAAAGGAAATGATTTGATTCATAATGTAAGTCATTTGGAGAGTAATTAATATTTATTTGTCAATTTTAACTATATAGTTAATGTCTAAGCATGAATGGTTATATTTTTCTCTCTCATTTAAAATCATATTTAATAGGGTGAAGTTGAAAATTACTTTCAATTTAAGATAAACTAGCCTAGGCCCACACGTAGGTGAGGAGTCTTGTATTTATTGATGGGTTATTATATAAAAAATCACCTAAATTTTTAAGGAAATAATCAAAATATAAAATTAAATATAAAATGGAAAACGGTAACTATTACGTTTTATATGTTTACCAACCATATTGGAAAGGAAAAAAAAAATCAATTTAATATCATAAATCTATTATATATATTTATACTGATATGATAATTTGATTATTCTTTTACCTGAATATGGGGCATTTTCATATAATAATGTAAATTGCCTCCTGGCGATGACGAGTCACCAACCACTTGGGCAGTTGTACAGCTAGCTGGCTTTGTCTGATTGTCTCGCTAATAATCAGCAGAATTCTTTTATTCCAACGTCAAGAGACCTATTCTTCAGACTTCCAGCTGTCATCTGAACTTTCTGAATTATTTTTCATTTAGGCAGAAGCACTTTCCTTTACGGTTTATGTTGGGTATGAATGGCCACTGTATGTTTGGATTTACGATGATAAAGATAGTTTATTTTTAAAATATGACTTTTAAAAATTTAAGTTAGGATATAAGTGACTTTTATAACATGATTCATATTTAAATTAATGATAGTAGAATTGATTATATTCGTTACTTCAAACATACACATGTACATACGCCTCTCCAAACACCCGTTTTATCAATTACAGCTCCAATTCAGGGTGCACACCGTGGTTTTTCACTGCTTTCTCAAACATACCTTAGTGCTTCTTAAATATTTTAATATGAAGTTTCAGTCAGTTTGTTTTTTCAAACTAAATTACGCAGTTTCACTGTTTCAGTTCATTCTTCTATATTTCTTAATTTTTTTTTTTTTGCTCAGTATATTTCTTAAATTTTCATGTAAGGTAATTTCTAGATTTCCATGCAGGTCACAGAGTCATATTGTCCATTGGTCATGTCCTTTTCTTAATTTCTTTTCTATTTTTCTCCGGTAAGCTTCGGTTGGAGTCTCCCCACAAAGTCGTACCTGCAAAGCAAAGCAAACCAAACCGCACTTAAACAAAATAAATAAACCAAATCAAATTAAATAAAAAAGAATATACCAACATACGTAAGAAACAGGGAAAAGAATATACCAATCACCAGACGCAACGCAAACCAACCGTACGGGTAATAACGGAGTCAACGGCGGCACGGGCCACGGAACCGCCCAATGGTTAACGGACTTGCCATCGACGGAACCATCACACGAAACGAGGCCAGTGACGGCAAGCATAACAGATCCACACCGCTGCATAGAACGGGATGGTTTGCGCAGTTAGATATGTTATCAGAATTAAGCAATCTCTTAAGATCAGTGCTTTAATTTTAATACGAATGGATTATCGTCCAATTTTAGCCTGTGACGTATTTTGTAGAAATTATATTTGATTTCGGTGAAAAATAAGTCCCAAACTCTCCTTCCTTAGCAAATGGCATGTACAATAAGGAATTCTCCGGATCCAGTCTCAGAGATTCGTGCCGGAATCTTTCATGGTTCCCGGTGCCAACTCTACATCATCTCCCGTCTCCAATGGTGTGCTGCACTTTAGCCTTTCGACGCACGTTCCCAGTCGACGAAATCAAAACTCGCCGGATATGACGCGCGAAAAGCTTCACGATCTAATAGCCTCACCGGATCCTGGCTCAGATCGCGCATCGCGGAGCAATAAACTCCCACAACCCTGAGGCAAGGCAAGAAAGAACCTGTAAAGAAAAAGAATCAGAGGCCCTCAGCCTTGGACATTACTGACAGACGACTAGGTCTGGGTTCAAACGACGCTCTTCTTCTCTGCTGATGTGAAGATGGCCGGATCAGAGCGGTCAGCGCCCTTTTGACCCACTCGCCTTCTACTCCTCCGATTCTCACGACAGAGTTCTTCATGGCTGATCTGCGCATATTGAGCCGATTAGGAGAGTACGAATATGCGTGATGGCTCCCGCTATTGCTGGCGATGCTCTTGTGAAGGCTGCAACGGAACGAACCGGGATGGTTGGTCGGCGAGCACATACAGGTTCTCTTCGGGGCCGAGATGGGGTGATTCTTCTTCGTGATGACATGACTGGATATAGATCTGTTGGGAGAGATGGAACGGTGGTCAATAGAAAAGCGGACGGCGGAGGACGGAGGGTTAGGGGTATAAAGATTGACACGAGTGGGCGAAGCCGATCGATGTTGAACGTGATGCTGATGACGATTGGTTTCATTGAAAAAGGAGGAGGATGGGGATGAAAAGCTAGAACTGGTAGAGAAAGCGAAAGCGGATGAAGGCGAAGAAAAACGGGTGTTGGACGTGGAATATGAGCAAAATCTGCTCGAGGGTGAGACAGAGCGGAGAACTGGTCCGCATGATTTTGTTTTTGTTCTCGAAGATGTAGCCATTAATGGTGGGAGAAGAATGCTGAGAGAAGGAAAAGGAAAGAGAAGGCTTTTTAGCTTCTTCCTCAAAGGACCCCCTTGGGGAGTAGGTTTGGCAAACCTATCGAGTCTTGGAGGCCGGTTTTATAGATGGTTGCAGGAGAGGGTTGGAGGGGATTAAAGGCAAGTGCAGGGGTGTTCTGGACCTTCTAGAAGTAATAGGGTTGGTTAAGTTAACCGTGGTTGAGTTTGGGTTAGGTTAGACGTGGCATGAAATAAAAGCGGGGATGAGGGGTTTCGGTTAGGATTCTAATCCGACGGCTGGTGTGATGTAGACCACGGACCACGATGAAAAGCTGGATGGGTTTCGTGGTCTCACAGCTATTATGAGCCAACGCGGCGCACAGGCGTGCCACGTATAATAAATTTGGGAAACGGTCCTCTGCGAGTGTGAGAAAACCACTTCTTTGTCGGTAATCACATTTTATTCTAGCTTCCCGAGAGCTTTCCTTTGGTCTCTAAACTTTATTATTCCTTCTACTCTTTATTATAAGATACCAATTAACTTTCCTCACAAACAAATAAAAATAGTTAAAGTCAATAAAATTGTCCTAAAATCTAAGTAATTTTTAATATTACTCCTACTAATTACACTAAACTCTAATATTATATTAATTATTTTTCTCACCCATTACCTTTATTAATTAGGAACAGACATGAAAAAAAATAATCAATACTCATTGGGAACAAGCAAGTGCCTTGTAAATAGGACCAGATAAACTTGAAAGTAAAGAATACACTAGGAAAAAAATAAAAGTATTATAAAGTAATTTAATTATTTTCCTTAATCTCTCTAAAAAAATCAAATCTATCCTATATTTAAAATGAGAAATAGTATGTAGCCCGTTAGTCCCTCTCATCCTAATTATAAGAAGATTTTTATAGTGCAATTTACACTACAAAAATGTTCCTATAATTAGGACTGGAGATAATATCTTTTTTTAATAAAAAAGATGTTTTTTTTTAATAATTTATGTGTTTATATAATATTTAAAAAAAAACAAAAGTCACAAAAAAAAAATCCTGTTTTTTTTAAAGCTCCAACCCGGGCAAGTTCCAAATTTACCATTCTTACTCAAAATAAAATGTACCCGTTAAATTTGTGATTTCTTTGTTGAATTCACTCTTCCTAACCCGAAGGCACATGATTTGGGGGTGTGGGCAAGGATTTGAGACGATCGGATTTTGGGTGGTTTGCCCTTGGATTTGCCCGGGATAGTTCTGGGCAAGTTTCAAACTTATCACCCTTACTCAAAATAATATGTACCCGATAAATTTATGATTTCTTTGTTGAATTCACTATTCCTAACCTAAGGCACATGGTTGGGGGTAAAAAATAAGCAAGTTCTGGACAAGTTTCAAACTTATCACCCTTACTCAAAATGATATGTACCCGATAAATTTGTGATTTCTTTGTTGAATTCACTATTCCTAACTTAAGGCACATGGTTGGGGGTAAAAAATAAGTAATGAAAAAAAAATTAAAAACCCATCCAAACCGGTACAGACTGTCTTATCTAGTGGATGGCCTGCATCTTTTCCAACTAATAAAATAGGAGTATTATGTATCATTCAAGCAACAAGAGTCATAGGAAGCTAGACCCTCAAGAATTACCCTCCCTCATCAACTTACGTCTCTTACCTAAAGGGTGAATGTTTGTCAATGATATAAAACTAACAAGCTTTTTTACTTAAACGTATCGTTTCGTGATTATATCATTTTATTTTAATATATCGGTTAGCTTGCAATATTCTTTTCACCCACTCGAAAAAAGGAAACAGCTGTCCTTTATGGGAAGGTCAATTGCAGGTAACGCACATGATAAATAGTACTCCATTCGTATTTAATATACCATGCATATTTTTCTATTTTTATTATATTAAATAAGTTTTTAAGTTTGTTAATATGACATGTATTTTTTAAAAACACCCAATGATATTTTTTAACTCCCTTCTTTCTCTGTTCCTTAATTATAATTGTGAGAGTATCAATATGTAAATTAAAAAAATATTGATAAATATAAAAACTTTATCTTATATTTAAAATTAAAATTATCTCTTTAAATATGTTGAAGGAGTTGTGGAGATAAGGAGGATTTGAATTATATATAGGCATTGACTTTGTTAATTCGCAATCTTTGATGAATGGTCTGAAAAAGGAGAGTAAGTCGGCGCGTTTTGTGCTCGTGGGTGATCAAGATACAATCAAAATGTGGCAATTGAAGCTGGACCACAAAAATAGAATGGAGACAGGGAAATAAAAAATAAAAAAAAAAATCAAATGAAGCCATTTGCATTCGAACTGTGCTGAGGTTATAAATTTATGGTAATGACTAAATTAAACATAATTCTCCAAGACTGAGTCGTATGAAAATAAAATAAATTATGCAGATGCAGTGAGCTTGTTTGTTATTTTTTTCGAAAAATTTTACAGGACAACTTATTTATTTTTCATAGAGGGTATTTTTTAAAAATGAGCCGTAGATATTTTATTAATGTTTTTAGATAGATTTATATGAATGGCTAGTGGAAAATATCTTAGAAATATGACAATGTATAGAGAGTAGTCTGTAATTTTCCAGTGAAGATGGGGATTAAAACTTGGAGTCGTGGATTTTACTCCATTCTACTACCTCTGGTTCTAATTATAAGACTTAGTTGATTTTTTTTTGGAGAGATTAAAGGAGTTAAATAAGTTACTTAATCATTTTATATGTCATATATCTTTAGATTATATATTAGTTTATTAGTCAAACTAATTCCTTAATCTCTTCAAAAAAGTCAATTAGCTCTTATAATTAGGATCGGAGGGAGTATTTAAATTGGAAAACTCTTTCGATAAAGAAGGACCTCATGCATGTTTCAAAGGGATTTGGCTTTTGTCCAATTTAGTTTTCGTCAAACTAGTATGAAGTGAAAACAACACCGTTTGGTGCCAAATTACACTGTTTCTTTTTCTTCTTTTTTTTTTTAAAAAAAAAATAGCATTTACCATCTTGTAGTATTTTTTAAGTATCATTCAGTATCCTAAAATATTTTTTTAGTACCATTCAGTATCCTATAATATCTATTTAGTACCAGTCGGTATCTTGAAATATTTTTTCAACTTTCAGGTACCGACTAGTACTAAAAAAATACTGTAGGATACTAAATGATACTGAAAAAATATTTCAGGATAATGACTTGTACTTAAAAAATATTACAAGACGGTGAATACTATTTTTTCAAAAAAGAAAAGAAAAGAAAGAAACAGTGCCGTTTTCACTGCAAAAGAGTTCAACGGAGGAAAAGTGAATTGGACGAAAACCGAATCCGTTTCAAAGACCAATTCTTTTTCTCCCAAAGATCAATTCTTAATGGGAGTTGCGTGATTGTTGGACTAATTCAAGTTGGTGGGCCTTGCAATTATTGAGACTTCTTAGTTGTTTGCCACCATGCTGACCTCACGCCTTACATATAATATAACTACAAGAGTCCGAAAATTAAAAAGTTGGCTATATTTTATTATATTAAGAAAATAATACTAAGTAATTAACATGACCCAGGATTCATTTCAGACCTGGGTGCTTGACTTTTATTTGGTTTGTTGTTCTGATTTTTCAGATGAAATTAAAAAAAAGCGTAATTATATTTGTTTGTTTCGGGGTGATGCTTCAAATGTGTAGTAAAGCCTGAACATGGGTTCCAAGTGACTTCATATTCACATGCTTCGTTGGGGATCCCGATAATACGGACAATGGACCCCAAAAGAGAACGCGTTAGGTTTTAATTCGTTGCCTTTAACTTCAAGGCACGACCCTCTTTTAGGTCATCAACCATACTCATCCCTTACCTAATCACGCTCCTGTTGTTGTCTATTCACGCTGCATCCTCTATTTCTTCCGAGCCCACCTATTGGACCTCTTTAATCCCCTGAAAATGTGGACATAGAACTCTTTTTTTATGCTCTTGCTTTTTGAAAGAGTTAAGGTATAGATTTACCAACAAATTATTATCAGATGAGTATCTGATACAAATATTAATTGGGGATACCTTAATTACCAATCAACAATTAAAAAGTGAAAAAAGTATCAAATAACTATTAAAAAAACAAATATAACAATTATGTTAAAATACGAGGCACTGGCGTAGGACGGTAACGGAGACACTGGAGAAAAGAGCGGTTAAACATTCTGGTTGGATAAGGCAAACACCAACAGAGATGGGACCTATGCAAGCAGACGTTGTGGCAGCGGCGACGGCGGCTGCGGCTGCTTTGTGGCATCGGAGAGATGGAATCAGGTGCAAGGCGCGTGTCGGTCGAAAGCTGTGGACTGCTGGATTGGTTTTGATACGTGATTCTTTCCTTGAAACTGCATACGGACCTTGATGAGTTCAAGAGGGTGAGTGGAACACCCAGCAACAATGGAAGCTTTGGAAACGCCGACGTTACTGACACTGTAACAGTTAATGGAAGATAGAGACACCAAGACAGTGACATGGTAATAGTTCGTTGGCCAATCTGCACCTTAATTGAGTTTTTTTTCACTTTTTAATTGTTGATTGGTAATTAAGGTACCCTTAATTAATGTTTGTGCCAGATGCTCTTCGGGTAATAGTTCGTTGGCAAATCTGCATCTTAACCCATTTCGAAACTGCTTTCTGTAAGGAACATATTCCAATAAGATTACGTACTCCTTTTGGTATTTATTATAAGGCACTAACTAACAATTCTCACAAACCAATAAAAACAGTTAAAGTTAATAAAGTTATCCTATAATTTAAATAACTTTTAATATTATCTACTAATTGCACTAAATTCTAATATCATATCAATTATCACTCTCACCCACTACCCTTATTAATTAGGGGCATATATGGAAAAATATAATTAATGCTTCTTGGGAACAAGCAAGTGCCTTATAAAAAGGATAAAACAAACTTGCTAGTTGATGCCTTATAATAAGAACTAGATATAATATAAATTTCAATTTCCTTAATAATGGGGCAACAATATTTTACATGTAACTCTTAATTGTCCGTTTGAGTAGTGCTAGAGAACCACATTCATGTAAGTTATGATCAAAACTCCCTTCACATAAAAACAATTTTTACCATCAATCCAAATAGATACCGAGAACAAGGATAGTCATTTTAAGAAGCATAGCTTTAGTCATCCAAGCACTTTTTTTTTTTATATCCCATCCGGTTCACTGGAACCTTTGGTTCCAATTAATCTGGATTTTGCTTTGTGTTAGACCCACAGTTGTGGGGGAAGAGCTCCCAATACCATTTTCTCCATTCCCACGCCTCGAACCGAGGACATGATAATGAAAGAGCATGTCCCTTACCACTTACTCCCAAAGGATATTGGTAGCACTTTTTAATTTTTATACCCTTTTTTAACATCGTTGAGCTGCAACCCAACATTTTCTTTCCCTTCCCCAAACAATAGAATACGTAACATATTCATCCTTCTCTGCATCAAAACAACCAACAAGGTCATATCCACCTAGTTTTTTTTTTTTTTTTTTTTTTTTTTTTTTTTTTTTTTTTGCGATACGAGTCGCCACCTAACTTACTGAGGGTGAATCTTGATTACGGATAGGTTTTCTTATATAATCTTCTTTTTTTTGATAAAAAAGATGGCCGGGGCCTAAATTAGACAGAAGGATACATGATAGAGGGAATAACTCCCAAACACTCCTGATCAATCCTAGCCCGCAAAGGGGCGGGGCAATCACTCAAAAACTCAGACTTATCTAAACCGGACTTTGCCAAAGCATCAGCCACATGATTAAGATCCCTAGGAATATGACCCAAAGAGACAAGCCAATCCCTAGAAAGCAAATCTCTAATCCTACTAACTAATAGGCAATCAGTGGAGGAAGTAACACCGCCTAAACAACTAATGACATCAGAAGAATCAGATTCTAAGAGCAACTTCTTAAACCCCAAATCCCAAACCATACACAAACCCTCATAAGCAGCCCAAAGTTCAGCAACGAAAGAATTACAAGCACCAAGCGCCTTGGTGAATCCAGCTAGCCACAGACCATGACAATCGCTGAAGACACCGCCACACCCGGCTTTAGAAGAGCTCAAAGTTACTGCCCCATCGACATTGAGCTTGACCCACTCAGAAGGGGGGGCATCCAAGATTGAGACCCACAAGAGGGATGCCTCACGATGATAGCATCCGAGATAAGATCCTGAAAGGTAGAGAACTTTCTCCAGCTATGCAAAACAATAGCCTCCGGATATCTGGGCTTAACAAAACCCGTTTCAAAAGCAAAGGAGTTGCGCCACTTCCATAGCATCCAAACAACAACGCCAAAGATAAGATGCCAAAAAGGCCCCATACCTCTGTTAAGCTTGCCCATTAAATTCAATGCCAACCAGTCTTTAAGCCCTGCAGAAAAGAATTGATGAACAAATTGTGGAGCTACAAGTTTCATCCACATATCATGAGCATACAAGCAATCATGAAGAATATGCAATGTGTCCTCATAATGAGCATTACAGAAGCAACACAAATCTGAATGGCCAGACCAGGAGCTTCGCCAAGCATTAGTCGGCAATTTACCAAGAGAAGCCCTCCACAAAAAGACTCTAATGCGCTCCACACCACTCCAACTCCAGATATATTTAAACAAGTTACTTCGGAGATGAGGGGGGTTTTCCTCAACTAATAAATAGGCACTCTTAATAGAAAAGTTACCATTTGGGGTAGCACCCCAAACCATGAAATCATGACCTGCATCCTCTATAGGAGGGATAGCGGCATGAAGACGCTGAATTACATCAGGGAGAACAATACTAGATAGTCTGTAGATATCCCAAGCACCATCCTTCACCCACTGAGAAACAGAAGATTGATCTTCCTCAACTGAAAGCTAACGAATGCATAAATCCTGTAACCTCTTGCCATCAACAAGCCAATGGTCATGAAAGAAGCTAACCGAAAGGCCATTTCTCACATGCCATTTGGAACCTCTCTCCACAATACTTTTCTGGGAAGCTATGAAACGCCACAGTTTTGAATCCCCAGGGTGGAAATTCAATAGCGAATCCTCATCTCGAAGCATGTATCTTTTCTGCAGCATATCCCCCCATAGGCTATCAGCTCCCATTAGCAAAGACCATGCAAGTTTAGCACCACAAGCCCGGTTGAAAGAAGATAGTTTCCGAAAACCAAGGCCGCCATAATCTTTAGAATTTAATATGCGATCCCAACCCACCGGATGATAATGAGAAGAGGATCTATCATGACCCCAAATAAAATCCCGTTGGATCCTCTCAATTTCCTGACAGATGCATCTTGGTATCCTAGCAACCAACATCGGATACAAATGAATAGCACTTAACACCGATTTGGCCAATGTGATACGCCCAGCTGTAGACAAGCATTTAGCCTTCCAGGTCGATAGCTTAGACTGGACACGCTCAATAATGTAATGGAAAGTCTCTCTGCTTCTCCTACTCTTAGTAAGCGGAAAGCCAAGATACCTCCCAATTTCACTCGAAATCTTCATATGAGTTAAATCCTTAATCTTGCTCTTTATTTGAGTGGACACTCTTGGGGAGAAGAATATAGAAGACTTGCCGAGGCTAATCTTAGCCCCAGAAGCTTTAGTAAACCGCTCCAAACAATCTAACATACACTGGGTTTGCACCTCCGATGCCACACCAAATAAAAGTAAATCATCCGCAAACAGGAGATGAGAAATTTTCGGACCAGTCTTAGAGGTAGAGATAGGTTTCCAACTACTATTATCAACAGCATCGGAAATGAGATGAGAGAGCTTATCCATACATAGGATGAACAGATATGGCGAAATAGGATCACCTTGACGGAGACCTCTCTTAGGAAGGAAAAACTTAGTCTGGGAGCCATTCCATAGCACATTATATGAAACAGAAGAGACGCAAGACATTATCAAGTTAATGAATCCAGATTCAAATCCCGCTTCTTTGAGGACCTGAGCAAGAAAATCCCACCTCACTCTATCGAATGCCTTTTCAAGATCAATCTTCATGGCCATGAGCCCTCTCTTACTCCTATTCTTGCTCATAATGTGAAGAAGCTCTTGCCCAATAATAATATTGTCTTGAATGTGTCGCCCTTTAATAAAGCTTACTTGGAAGGGAGAAATCAAGGAATTCATAACGCCTTTAAGCCTTTGAGATATGAGCTTGGTCACACACTTATAGTAAACCGAACAAAGAGCAATAGGCCTAAAGTGAGCAACAACCTCCGGATTGTCCCTAAGGGAAATAAGGGTTCTATTTGCCTCCTCAAGCGCAACAGAGCCACTGAAAACACCCTTAACAAACGCACAAAGAGACGGGCCTAACTTGGCCCACTGGGACTTGTAAAAGATAGGCGGGAACCCATCAATTCCGGGCGCTTTATAACTGCCCATAGAAAATATGGTGCGTCTGATCTCTTCATCATCAGGAATTCTGGAGATATTCTGTAGGCTTGACTCATCAACGGCAGGAAAGTTTGATAGAGTATTTAAACAAACAGAGTCAGAACTATCATCCGAATACAACAACTTGAAAAACCTGACAACCAGATTTTTCAGATCAGCATCATTGTCAATCCAGTTACCAACATCATCCTTAAGAGATAAAATTCTATTTCTGTGATTTCTCATTTTGGATGATAAATGATAATATCGAGTATTTCTGTCTCCCTTGGAGATCCACTCCACTCTAGACTTTTGAAACCATTTAATTTCTTCAAGTCTCATTAGCCTTTCTAATTCGGCATTAAGATCCCTTTCCAAATTGCAGAGAAATAGAGAATAAGGATATGAGCTTGCCTTTTGAATTCCTTCCAATCGAGCAAGAATCTTATTCTTAGATTTCTCCACAAACCGAAGACGGTTTTGTTCCAAATACTAACATCACCCTGGAATTGCCTGAGAGACAGATTAAGGTCATCACCCATAACCCATTTATCATTCAGGAGAGTCTCATAGGACTCATGGGAGGTCCACATAGCCTCAAAACGAAAAGGCCTATTCCCATTCGGAATAGTCAAATTATCACCAAAACACAACAAAATAGGGTTGTGATCTGAAAAATTAGTGCGAGCAAGGACTTTAAGGAAGCAATCAGAAAAGTATAATAAGAAGGAATTACTAACCAAAGCTCTGTCCAATCTCTCAAAGAGCCGGGCACAATTAGGGAGACAAGGGCCCTTCCAGGTAAATTTAGGACCAACGAACCCCAAGTCAGATAAATGACAATCATTAACCCTTTCCTGGAATTGACTGATCCTCTGACGATTTATTCCAGAACCACCAACTCTCTCGGCAGCAGTGAGAATATCATTGAAGTCCCCAAGAACCACCCACGGAGCAGACACCGAAGAGGATAAGGACAGGAGCTCCTGCCAAAGCAACAACTTACAGGAAGGGGAGGGAACCGCATAGATCGCTGTTAATAAGAAAGGATTTCGCCCCTTCAAGGAAACGTGAAGGTGAAGAAATTGGCGATCAGAACGGATCAGAGACACCGAACCTTGACCAGACCTCCACACCGCCACGAGACCACCGGATCTCCCAAGACTAGGAATAAATGCAAGACCATCATAACCGAGCCTCTCAAGGCAATGGAACCGAGAAGGGGAATCAGTCTTGGTTTCAGAAAGAATCAGCAGCATCGGCCACTTCCCTTTACAAGCAATACGTAGATGATGAATGAGATTCCTTGAACAGGCACCCCTACAATTCCAATATAAGATTGTATCCATTAAGAAGACAAAATAAATAAGAAATTTTCAACAGCCCAAAGAGAAGGCAACAGGCCTCAATAATCACAATTGGGCTTAAGTTGGCTCAAAGGGGTTTCAACCACCATCTCACAATCAGGCCCACCCGAAACCGGCCCATCCCAAAATTTGCCAGTTGGTTTATTGGAAAGCCCGAGTTCACCTGGATCATGGGGCTTAGAGAGAAAGAGGTCCACATCCTCATCAAGTAAGTCCAAATTCGGTGGGTCCTCCTTCTCTTTATCCCCAAGAATAAACGCATCCTTCCCTTCTCCACCTGCAGAGTTTTCTCTTCCTTTTTTTCCCCAAAAATGAAAGCCTCGGTTTCCTTCCCCACCTGCTGCGACAGCGTCCCAGACGACAAATCCGTGATGGACTCGTTCAAAATTGTTGAGGGTGAGCTCGATTCCTGCTCGGTTATAGCTAATGCCAGAGTTGACTCACGAGATCGCTTGTCGTTTCTCAGATCTTGACTGGAGACTGGCACACTTTCAGAGGAATTAGAGGTAGCTTTAATCCTAGGATGCTTTTTCGATTGGTTTTTCCCTTTTTTCCCTTTGGTATTTCGAACGCTGTGGTCGATTTGCAGAATATTCTGGGGAGTGACAATAGGCTGCGCAACGGCTACACCTGAACCCTTTTCCTGGTGCTGTACATAGTCTCCCTCCAAATTGTCTGCCAGAGCATCGAATCGTGAGCCACCAGAGGGATGCCGGAGTTCATAGCTCAGAATCGATTTTCCAAGACGCTTCGACGCCCGGGTTTATGGACCACGTGCCAGACATCCTGATCGAGGGATTTACCAACCTCCATAGGTGAGTCTCCTGGATCTTCACCTGCGATAGAACCCCCCTCTTTAGATTCAGGATTCGGCTTGGCTCCCCCTGCTTTGCAACCCTCAGCCATATGCCCGTAGATTCCACAGTTAGTGCACAAGCAGTGGAGCCCCTCATAATGGATAGGATAGTCACGATCATCGAGTGTAAACCCAGCCATAAGTTGCTTGCTTATATCAACTAAAACACATATTCGTGCATAGTGACCTCTGAGATGACAGGAAGTGTTGAAATCTATCTTGATGATATCACCTATTCTGTCCCCAATCCACTTGAGAGCTTCTTTGTCATAGTATTCCAGGAAAATTTTAGGCATTCTCACCCAGACTGCAACTTTGGTAATAGATGCTGACCAAGGGTGAAAGAGGGGTTCCCAGGGACGCACAGTAAGGTAGTGGTCAAAGATCATCCAAGGGCCACCTGAGAGAGCATTAGAACAATCTTCTTTGTTTGAAAATTTAACAACAAAAAAACCGTTACCAATGTTGATTAGAGTGATAACACCTTTCTTAGCCCAAAGGGGCTGAAGAATCGATAAGAGTAGCTTGTAACCAATGTCTTTGCCAAGTAACTTGACAATGAGAGCTTGATGCCATGCTTTATATAATCTTTTATTCATCCTGTTAGAGAAGATGAATGTAGGGAAGTTACGGTTTGGATCTTCCACAATTTTGCAAAGAGGTTCAGAATCCTCACTATCACCAGCTGCACAATGGATATTCTGATGAGAACCAAGTTGAGGCCAGTCAATAGGATTGAAGAGCATTTCCCCATTCTTAATCTTCTTAGAATTTCGGTTAAGCAGATCAACCTCTTCAGATGAAGAGGGGACCATAGCAGAGCTTTTCCTTGAGAGAACAATCGCCATTTTTGAAAGAGTCTTATATAATCTTCTGAATAGGTTGCAATGATATCCAATATCATTCAAAAACAAAAAGGCCAAGATGGCAACAACACCACATGTTTGTGTCGTGATTCCTCCAGGTCGTGGGTTAACCGGGTACACATTCTCCTATTCGGCCCAAAAGCCCAAAACATGTTTTATTTTGGTAGAAGCCCAATGCAAATTGATCCTTGGCATTCTTAAGTTTCAACATTGATATGGGTAGAAAAGCCCAACACATGCTTTTTTTACGTGATGTTATTTTTTTTTGTCAATATGGTATTCAGAGTTTCGCTTTGACTAATCCGGATCTGACCCGTGTCGCACACCTGGCTATAATGGGAGAGTCTCCCAGCGGAGTTTTTTTTTACATTCACAAAGCTCGAACTGAAGATCTTACTTAAGCGACACAAGTTGGTGTTTTATGAACTGTTGTTGTTGCCTCAGATCATCTAGAGTCTAGATAAGTACTAGGTCCAGTCAATTAATGGGTTGGGTCTAACAAAAAAAGATTAATCCCTTAAAAATCACAACTTTAGCGAACTAAAATTCAAATTCCCATTGAGAGGGGCTCGCATTTAATTACTGACAATGTCTCAGATAAGTTATCCTCAGCTATTTTTTTTTGGGCAAAATCCTCAGCTATTAAGTTGACGAATGAGTTAAGTATTTTCCTTGAAATTAAATGTGGTTCTCACAAAATATAAATCTTCGCCCAGAAAATTTATGTGATTATTCACAAAGAATGAAAGGGTAATTTCGTAATACCATATCTTACTAAACTAATAAAGTTCGAGACCAGCCGCTTACCCCTGGTTGCTCGGAGCTTGGATTAGGGTTTTTGTGAGCAGCGTTTCGTGTTTTCCTGCGGCTTGCATCTTTTACCGTGAACCCATAACAATGGCGGAACAGGTTTGGATCTCCCCGTCGAACTTTTACTTTTACAGGTGATTGTTTCATTGGCTTCTGAAGTGACCATCTTGTTGTGTGCTTTACAGACCGAGAAGGCCTTCTTGAAGCAACCTAAAGTGTTTCTCAGGTGAGATCATCTCTTTTGCATTCAGTTATTTCTTAATTCTTTATCTTGGATCATTCATATATCAAACCAATTCTCTGCCTGTATTGTACCCATTTAAGCCTGTTTCACATCAATGTATTTGTTGGTTGGGCTTGAGCTGCCAACTTTTTCTACTAATCTTAACGCTTGTGCTGCGAATTTCTGCAGTTCGAATAAATCCGGAAAGGGAAAGAGGCCTGGAAAAGGAGGGAACAGATTCTGGAAAGGAGTCGGTTTGGGTTTCAAGACTCCCAGAGATGCCATAGACGGTTTTGCTCCTAACATTTCAGATATAATGATCTGTTGTTGACTTTATCATGGATGCTGAATTTGTGATTTCCCTTTTCAAGTTTTACTTCATATCATCTTCCATGCAGTCTTTATTTTACATCTGCAAATTTGATTTAATTGGGTTAAGGGAAGTGGAGTATCGAGGGGTAGATTTAAGTTTAAATCTCGACTTGTTTGTTTTACTCACACTTTTTCAGTTTATGGAGTATAATAATTTCAATAGCTATATTTTGTTATGATTTCTCATGAAAACGGAAACTAATTTCTATACATTGGTTTCTGTTTTGGTTGGAACAATCCACTAGTAAACGGATATTTAGCTCTCTAGCCCCCAGAGGATTCTTCTGGCATTGAATTATTGCAACAAGATGAGATAAAAGTTTAATTTGCGTGATTAATTGTTCTCAATACTGACGGGTATGGCTTGTCTATTTAGGGACTTTCATTGATAAAAAATGCCCTTTCACTGGTACTGTGTCCATCCGGGGCCGCATTATTGCTGGTACCTGCCATAGTGCCAAGATGACAAGGACCATCATTGTTCGCCGCAACTACCTTCATTTTGTGAAAAAATACCAAAGGCAAGGCTCGTTTAACCCAGCATCTTGAGCTTTGTGTTTCTCTCTCTCTCTCTCTCTTTTTTTTCCGTTTTAGCTTACCATGGGTTTGATTCTCACAGGTATGAAAAAAGACACTCAAACATTGCAGCACATATATCACCATGTTTCCGTGTGAAGGAGGGAGACCATGTTATCATTGGGCAATGCAGGTTGTTATATGACTCTTGACCACATTAATCTTTTTGCCTTTTATTGTCTTCGCCATTGGTCTGGCCAACTGTTAAGTAGTGTCCTGAAATGGAGTGTCTGCTGTTGCTCGTTTCTCTGGTTTTGACATTATTTTTCCTCTTGACAGGCCTCTTTCAAAGACTGTAAGGTTTAATGTGCTGAAAGTGGTTCCAGCTGGGTCTTCTGGAGGTGTGAAGAAGGCTTTTACTGGAGGAGCGTAATCCCTGACTCCAAGTTTGTATGCTATTAGTGGGTGGTGTTAGATATGGCAAGCTCTTAACATACAGGTTCACATCCACTCATAATTCGCTGCCATAGGAACAAAGTTTTTGTATGAGTTTTGCTTTAGATGATATTCTGATTTTGTTAAACACTATGTTATCAGATATGGATCGTAAGTGTTCTTCAATGATTCTGAGCTAAACTATTGCTCGGCACTTATGCCCTGCCCTGTTCCTCTCTTAGATTTCCTTGTGTTTTTCGCGTGCTTTGTGCCGCCAGTGAGGGAACCTCCCGAATTCCTTGCCCCACTCCAAGTTTAAGGATAGATGTGCTGATAAGGACGAGGTACTATCAATTTTTATAGTGAGATAGGCTGTGAGTCTGTGACTGAGTTATGCCACTCCAAAAGATAAGATACTCCCTCCGCTTTTTCTTTTTCTTTTTGTGATAAGACCCTCCGTAATATAAGACATATTTGGAAAATTGATATTGATACTAAAAATAAAAATCAGTTTTCATATTTGTCGATCTTTTTTAATTTATCTCTAGAAATGTTCTCTCAACCGTAGTTAATCAAGGAGGAGAGGGCAAAAAGGTATCAATGATGTTTAACGTGTTTTAAAAAGTACATGTTATATTAACGAACTTAACCAACTTTCTTTTTTGATTAGGTAAATATTTTAAATGAAATGAATAGAAGTTGGAGTTCACTTTTTTCTCTAGAACTTTTTTTTTTAATACTGAAAAGTTTAGGAGGGATAGACACTGGTAATCCACTAGGGTTAGGGCACGCCTTCAGGCTCAAATCCTTCAGGTTCAAAGAACGCTTACAGAGGTACTTACAAATCACATATCAATAAGACTTTTACATCAACTAGCGGGTATCAAACCTCCTCCTTTTGGGGTGAAGGCCGATACCTTAGCTAACTATGTCACGCCTTATTGCCTTTTCATTCGCCAAAGAACCCAAGGCAGATTTCTCAGGCGCTGGTGTAAGATTTGTGTTGCAGTGATGGTGAACCACGTACAGCGTGTGCTTTTTATCATTTTTGGTATATCTAATTTATTTTTCTGCCTCTTCTTTTTTTTTGATTAATAAAGGCAAGCCGAAGCTTGAAAAGTGAAAGGAGCTAGAGTATAAAACTCTAGCCCCTAGTACAAACTCTAGCCTCTTCTTTTTTCTGCCTCTTCTGCTTGCAAAAGTAATCACCATTAATATTTATATATCCATAAAAGCTATACAAAATATACTGTTTATTGAACATGAATAATAACTCTTGTAAATACACAGACAAATTCTAGCTGAATGAAATTTAAAAAAAGAAAGTGAGCATGCCATCTCTTTTACTGGCCACAAAATATATCTTTTAATTTCCTTAACAAAAAAGATGTTTCAGTTCAACCTCGTGTTGTCTCCTCAACTGAAAGAAGGAGGAAGATAAGAAAAGGCCAGCCTACATTATTTGAATAATTATTTTATAAGCCCATGATGCTTTTACTTGGAGCTGACGATGGGTTGCGTACCAAAACATACCAGATCATTTAAGAATAAGAATCTTAGCAAAAAAAAATTTAAGAATAAGAATATGTTTTCAAGTACCCTCGTCCTTGGGTTCAACTGGTAAGGGGGTCAGACTTCCTCACCTCAAGGGAGGGGGTTCGATCCCTGCGTTGGTCAAGGTGTTGGGGGAGGCATCCTAGGGGTCTAGGAAGCAGTGAAAATGCTGGTAGAGGTGGAGGCATGTGTACTCTCTGTCCAGTATGCCCTGCGGACTGGGTTCCAAGCGCCCTGCCATTGGATTGTGGGTGAGCCTAACCCCTTTCCTAAAATTTGTATAGCAAAAAAAGAAAAAAAAGAAAAGAATATGTTTTCAAGTCCGTGGGTTCAACTGGTCCTCCAAGAGTTGGTCAGAAGGAGACATCCTAGGGATCTACAAAGCAACGGTAATCCAGGCTAAGGTGGAAGCATGTGCACTCTTAGTCCTGAATTCCTTGCGGAGGGGCTCCAAGCGCCCTGCCCTTAGACTGCGGGTGAGCCCAACTCCACTTCTAAAATTTTAATATATATAAAAAAAAAAGAATTTGTTTTCAGATTATAGCAAAATGATGGTGTTATTATATTTCAATCTCTCAAAAATAGAACTAACAGAGAGAATACATATGATTTTCATTTGACTTTGGCTCCTCTCCAATAACATAACAAGTCAAAGTCATTGGAGAAGGCGAAGTTGATAATTTGTAAGCACTGTTTGATTCATTCCATGACACAATTATAACAACAAAAACAAAAAAATTAAATTAAATGGTACATTGTTAATTGTTTACAGGCACACAGCTAAACATTGTTGGTGGACTGTGACTATGTCAAGACTTGGGTTGGCACGTTGAATAAGTACTTCTTTAGAATACATCCACAACAATGTCTAGAGTCTAGACTAGCAATTTATTTTTTTCTTTTTATCAAGAATTTTTAATGCATCAGGCCAATGGGACAACTGAATTTGCCTCCATCTGTACAGACTTGCCTTTGGATTCTTTTAAATAATCACATAATTTTGAATTCAAAGCATCACAAAGGCTCTTTTTTTAATTTTAAATATGGATTTTTTAGGTTTAGGGGAAAAATTGGGCATCTCATGAATACCATTGCACTGTAGCAGATTTAGATATACTCAGTTAAGGCCTCTAACAATCATTTCTCCTGCAAAAATAAAAAGCTCAATAAATTATCCACTAAGAGTAAAAATCATATTTGCTACTTCTTATCTTAACTAGCCAAAGGCCTGCGGGCTGCGGGTGAGAGGCCATGTATTTATTAATGTATTGTTATATAAAAAATCATTTAGATCTCTAAGGTAATAATCAAAATATTTTATATAAAAAATAATAGATTAAATATTTACTAAATATTTTATATCTATCAATCATTATTAATTTACAAAATATTGTGTAACTACCTTTCTATTATTCATATTTCATAACCATAACCGCCTTGTTTTTTTATTTTTTATTTAGATCTCTAAAATAACCAAAATATTAAATTAAATATTTGATATTTGTAGGGGAGATGATCCAGGAATTTTTATCGAGAGATCCCATGTATTGATATTTGATTCCCTTAAATATAAGATAAAGTTGACTTTTTTTAGAGAGATTAAGAATACTAATTAAATTACTTTAAAATATTTATATTTATCCTTTTTTTCAAACTATTTTGCTTAACTTACAAATTGATGTATAGATACACAACATTAGGATTAAGTAACTTATTTAACTTCCTTAATCAGTACAAAAAAAAATCAACTATGTCTTATATTTAGGATCGTAGGAGTATGTATTGTTATTATGATTTGATATCTTTGTAAATATGATTTGATTCGTATTTATATCATGTATTTATTATTATGATTTGATATCTTTGTAAATATTTAGTACTTATTACTTATTAGACCATTATATTTTCTATATACACAGTATTTCTTCTAATATTTCTCTCTTTCTGTTTCCCACACAGCGAATTATAATAAATTGTTTCTTGATCCACAATCTTATTCGTTGCAACTTCCAAATGAATAACCGGGAATTTTTTTATAGAATGACGGCCTGTTAATTCACTCTCTCTAATAAAAGCTACGAATTTTAAAGTCATGAACTGTCTTGGAAATTCTTTCTATATAAAAAAAATTGATTTTTCCCCTAAACTTTATAAATTTCCTAACAGATTCCCCAAGGAACCAGCTCGGAATTAAATTCGTCTTAAATAATAATACATTTTTTTAATCTAAATTGATTTTAGAAGTCGCCGCATAAAATAGACTTGGAATATTCTTTTACAAAAAAATATCAAATTTTTATAAAAACCAGAAGAATTTCCAGGTGGGTTAATTGGAAATTCATTTTATTTTTAAAAATCCTATTCATAAGAATCCGAGATAACGAAATCACACCATAATATACGTAATAATTATTCATTCAATAATTACCAAAAAATAAATCAAGAATAATCAAGAATATAGTTACTCGATCAGCGATCAAAGTGCCCATCAGAAAATAATCCCAACAGATTATACGGTTCTCTGTTTTAGGGATAGAGACATATAGTCTGATCATCTAACTTTTTCATTTCAAATACCTAAATCTCATCAGGCACCAGAGAAAAAAAAAACAAGGCATCAAGACCCAATCGATTCTTCGTTGATTCTTTGTTGAAGCAGCCATGTACAAAGTAGCGAACGCATCACAGTACCTGGCTATTACTGGGAAAGGCATAGCAGACATAAAAATTGCTAAGAAATCATGGGTTTTCCCATGGCAATCGTGCACCATCTTGGACGTTTCTCCAGTGAACTACACGTTCAATGTTCAGGCGATGAGTGCCGAGAAGCTCCCTTTCGTTCTGCCTGCCGTCTTCACCATTGGCCCCAAGGCCGACGAAATAGAATGCCTCCTCAAATACGCCAGGCTTCTCTCTGCCCACGATCAACACTCCAACCACGTCAACGATCTCGTACAAGGCGTCATCGAGGGAGAGACACGTGTCCTCGCTGCTTCCATGACCATGGAACAGATCTTCAAAGGCACCAAAGAGTTCAAGAAGCAAGTTTTTGATCATGTTCAGCTTGAACTCAACCAGTTCGGCCTTTTAATTTACAATGCCAACGTGAAGCAGCTTGTGGATGTGCCTGGCCATGAGTACTTTTCGTATTTGGGGCAGAAGATACAGATGGAGGCGGCCAACCAGGCTAGGGTTGATGTGGCGGAGGCGAGGATGAAGGGAGAGATCGGATCGAAGACAAGAGAAGGAGAGACGCTACAAAACGCGGCCAAGATTGATGCCGAGACAAAGGTGATAGCCACACGGCGCACGGGAGAGGGACAAAAGGAGGGGATAAAGGTGAAGGCGGAGGTCAAGATTTTTGAGAACGAGAGGGAGGCTGAAGTGGCACAAGCCAATTCGGCACTTGCCACGAAGAGAGCCTCATGGATTAAATCCGCTCAGGTGGCGGAGGTGGAGGCGTCCAAGGCCGTTGCTCTTCGGGAAGCCCAGTTGCAGAAGGAGGTCGAGACCATGAACGCTTTGACCAGGACTGAGAAGCTTAAAGCCGAGTTCCTCTCCAAAGCTAGTGTTGACTACGAAACCAAGGTTAGTTTATTTATTTATCCTTATTCACATAGCATGTTCATTTAAATTCTCTTATATATCTTGTAAAGACGCATATTTGATTTATAAATTTCTATATTATGCTCTTTGTTTTGTACATGGCCATTGTAATTTCACTTATTTGTCTTATAAATAAGCATATTTAGCTTGTAAATTTCATGCCTGGTAAGTACTCATATTTAACTTGTAAAGTGAGGGCACAATTATAATTTCCCCTGTAAATTTTAATTTCAGTTTAGTCAATGAAACTTCAAAAAGTTTTGAGCCCATTTTGATATTAAATGGCAATTTGCTCCAGATTTCGTTTTGTTCATGTCTATTGATTGATATGCATGAGAGTTTTCTATCCGTACGTCTGATTTTTCCCCCAAGGAAATCTCTTTAAGATGCTAAGAGACAAAAAAAAAAAAATCAAAAAAAATCAAAAAAGTCCAAAGAAAATTTTGATGTCAAAAAAGTCTTATTGACAACTCCTTCAATAGGGTATTGGCAACTCTATTAGTAGGTTTTAACAACTCTTTAAGACTTTTTTGATATCATTTTTTTTTTTGACATTTTCTTAGTTTTTGAAGACCTTAAAAGATTTTTTTTTTTTTTTAATGGTCTTAAGTGGACCATGCCTATATAAAGGGCTCTCAGTCCATGTGGACCGTATAGATGAGATCAGGACAGTTCATATTTAATTTTTTCAAAAAAAATTATTTTAATAAGTATGAATCTAAAATAAAAATAATCCCTTAATATTTTTTCAATGCCATTTTTATGCTCTCTAGTTCACAACCTGGCTCATTATTGACCTGACCAATTGTGATTGAAACATGATATATACATGAAATTGACAAATTGGGTGAACCTAAACATTGGAATAGGTACAAGAAGCAAACTGGGGTTTTTACCAAAAACAAAAAGATGCAGAAGCCATCCTTTTCCAGAGAGAGAAAGAAGCAGAAGCACAGAAAGCAACGGCGACGGCTGCTCAGTTCGCTAAAAAGCAACAAGCAGATGCAGAGTTATACGCAAAGATGAAGGAAGCAGAGGGTGCTCAGTTCGCTAAAAAGCAACAAGCAGATGCAGAGTTATACGCAAAGATAAAGGAAGCAGAGGGAACTGTGGCCCTTGGCCAAGCCCAAGGAGCCTACCTGCAAACTCTTCTTGATTCACTGAATGGTAATTACACGGCTCTAAGGGATTACTTGATGATCAGTGGTGGTATGTTTCAACAGATGGCCAGGATCAATGGTGAAGCTGTTCGTGGGCTTCAGCCCAAGATCAGTATTTGGACCAACGGGGCGGAAGGCGACCACGGCAACGACGGCGGCGCTTCGGCCATGAAGGAGGTGGCCGGTGTGTATAAGATGCTGCCTCCTCTGTTTAGCACAGTGCAAGAGCAAACGGGAATGCAGCCACCGGCCTGGATGGGCACATTGGCCAATAAAGGTTCCTAGTATGCTTTTGATCATGTCGTAGCTTCTTCATGCCTCGTGTTAAATATGTTCAGTCTTCACTTCGCTTTAAGACATTGCTTCCTATTTGTTTTCGTTTAAGTGGTCACCGTTATTTGTTTACCCTTTACTTGTGTTCATATTTTACCAAGGATCATGAACCTTTATTTCATATTCAGTCCTTTTTCTTTAATTATTGCACGTGTATTTAGTTATTAAATGCAGAATACTAATGATGGATGAACATGTAAACCTAACGATTGAAAAACAGAGGCGAATAGAGACATTGCTTGTACCCTTGAAAACACAAGGTTAGGTAGTGGACTACTAGACATGGTAATGAAATTTTCTTGAGCATATAAACAAAATTGTTATGTTACGTCGAACTAAAAATGAAACGCCCCGAGAGGCAAATGGCCACCAGATTGCACAGTGAATTTGTGAAAATACCAAACGTTTTTCATACAACAAACAAACACACTGGAGCCCACATACTCTGTACGCGTTTTTTGTTGCTCGCATTTCAGCTAAACCCAACAAGCTCTCGGGGCATGGTCACGAGTATTCCCTCCGTAAAGTTGGCCGACGGCGGAGGCGAATGCTTGAGCCTGTAGGCGAACCCCCTGAAGGGAAAGTCATCTTCCTCTGAGCGGCTATCATCCTCAAAATTGAGGGCGTAACTGGTGGGGTCGTAGCTAAAATCCCCATATTGGGTGTGCCGGTGGTGCCTCCGCCGAATCCGGGACAAGAGGTAGCGACTCCTCCCACGGTAGTCGGCGGCGGAGGACTTCTTACGGCAGGATGGCGAGGCAGGCGTCGTCGGGGACTTGGGCGAATGCAGTTTATTGCAGGAGGAGTCACCGTCGTGTAGGGATTGGGAGCGTTGGTCGCCGGAGAAGCAGAGGAAAGAAGATTTCAACTTGTGGCGGAGAGACGATTCACTTTGCATGATGAAGCAGATTCAAATGACAAACAAGAGAAATGACGCTGAGGATTGTGTGGAGACGGGAGAGAGAGATGGTTGGAGATGGAAATGAAGGTGGCTTGCTCGGAGTGATATATAAGAGTGATTCGCCGGAACGAGCGGGGGAGAGTGCGTGGTCGTGCTTGTTTTGTGTGTAAACCGTGTGTGCCTCCAAACCCTTACTTAAGTTTTGTGGGCTCCACATACTATTGGGTGGGGCTACTATTTCACTTGCCTTTGCATTCGGAAATTTCCATTTTTGCTTTCAGGGTGTGTTGAGATATTTTATGTCTCACAAGAAGACAATATCACCTGTATGTTATTAGAGTTAAAGATAGATACGTGTCTTTAACTAACTAACTAATAACTAATATTCGGTACAATAAGATAGCGCACGAACTCAGTTTTCCAACAGCGGCCACACTTTATTAACTAAATTAGGTTGAGTCACATTACGTTACTAAACAAAGCAATGTGACATTATTTGGGGCACCGTCTCACTCCCACTCCACTACATTTCTCAAAGTTGATTTCTCATTAATTTTTACGACCCGTTTGGATGGGCTTTTAAAAAAATGCTTTTTTTGTAGTACTTATTTCTTAAGCTCCAAATTGAAGCTTTTTAAAAAAGTAGCATTTTGGTTTTTTTTTTTTATGACTTTTGCTTTTTTAAAAAAATATTATCTAAACACATAAATTAATTTAAAAGCATTTCCTTTTGCATTAAAAAAATGTTTTTTTTTTTTATCAAAAAAACCCATCCAAAAGGGCCCTTAGTTCCTTCTTCCCTTCTTAACACAGAGCCTAACAAACATCGTCTACTCAATGTGTATTATTATGCCCATGTATTTTATATACACATGATGATTTTTTGGGCAATCTTCCTAAACTATACTCCATTTAGTTTTTAATATAAGATCTCTTTGCCTAATTTAATTAGATTAAACAAGTTAGTAAATGTAATATGTATTTTCTAAAACATTCTAATCGAGAGCGAGACACTGAGATGAAGGTGATAGCCACGTGGCGCAAGGGAAAGGGATAGGAAGAGGAGATAAAGGTGAAGGCGAAGGTCAAGATTTTTGGGAATGAAAGGGAGACAGAGGTGGCGGAGGTGGAGGCGGCCAAGGCTGTCGTTGTTATGTCTCACATCGGCTAGGGAGGGGAATGAAAGATCCCTTATAAGGGTTTGGATACCTCTCCCTCTCGACATGTTTTAAAGCCGTGAAGGTTGATGGCCTCAAAGCGGACAATATCAAGAGTGAGACGTTGAGATGTTACAATTGGTATCAGAGCCAGGCTAGGGTCAATAAATCTCACCAGTAATCAGAGAAAAAAGGAACCGATACCCCAATCGATTCTTCATTCTTCATTTGAAGCAGCCATGTACAGAGTAGCGAACACATCTACCTAGCTATCACTGGGTGGGGCATAGCAAACATAAAGAATGCGAAGAAATGCTGAGATGTTACAATTGGTATCAGAGTCAGGCTCGGGTCAATAAATTTCATCAGTCATCAATAATTAGAGAAAAAAAGGCAACAACACCTCAATCAATCGATTCTTCATTCTTCATTTGAAGCAGTCATGACAGTACCTAGCTACAGAGTATCAAACGCATGACGGTACCTATACTAAGATGTTACAATTGGTATCAGAGCCAGACTCAGGTCAATATCAAAGCTATCACTGGGTGTGGCATAGCAGACATAAATATTGTGAAAAAATGCTGAGATGTTACAATTGGTATCAGAGCCAGACCAAAGTCAGTATCAGAGCTAGGATAGGGTCGATAAATATCATCAGTCATCAGTAATCAGAGAAAAAAGGCACCGATACCCCAATCGATTCTTCATTCTTCATTTGAAGCAGCCATGTATAGAGTAGCGAACGCATCACAGTACATAGCTATCACTGAGTGTGGCATAGCAGACATAAAGATTGCGAAGAAATGCTGAGATGTTACAATTGGTATCAAAGCCAGGCTTGAGTCGGTATCAGAGTCAGGCTCTTGTCGATAAATCTTAGCAGTCATCTGCAATTATAGGAAAAAGGCACAACACCCCCAATCGATTCTTCATTTGAAGCATTCTTGTACAGAGTAGTGGACGCATCACAGTACCTAGCTATCACCGTGTGTGGCATAGCATACATAAAGATTGCTAAGAAATCATGGGTTTTCCCATGGGAATCGTGCACCGTCTTGAACGTTTCTCCAGTGAACTACACGTTCAACTTTCAGCGATGAGCGAGAAGCTCCCTTTCGCTCGCCTGCCGTCTTCACCATTGGCCCCAAGGCCGACGAAATAGAATGCCACCTCAAATACACCAGGCTTCTCTCTGCCCACGATCAACACTCCAACCACGTCAACGATCTCGTACAAGGCGTCATCGAGGGAGAGATACTTGTCCTCGCCACTCCCATGACCATGGAACAGATCTTCAAAGGCACCAAAGAGTTCAATAAGCAAGTTTTTGATCATGTTTAGCTTGAACTCAACCAGTTCGGCCTTTTAATTTACAATGCCAACCTGAAGCAGCTTGTGGATGTACCCGGCCATGAGTACGGTCGATGTGGAAGAGGCTAGGATGAAGGGAGAGATCGGATCGAAGACAAGGGAAGGAGAGACGCTACAGAAGGCGACCAAGATTGATGCCGAGACGAAGGTGATAGTCACACGGCGCACGAGAGAGGGACAAAAGGAGGGGATAAAGGTGAAGGAGGAGGTCAAGATTTTTGAGAACGAGAGGGAGGCTGAAGTGGCGGAAGCCAATTCGGCACTTGCCACGAAGAGAGCCTCATGGATTAAATCTGCTCAGGTGGCGGAGGTTGAGGCGTCCAAGGCCGTTGCTCTCCGGGAAACCGAGTTGCAGAAGGAGGTCGAGACCATGAACTCTTTGACCAGGACTGAGAAGCTTAAAGCCGAGTTCCTCTACAAAGGTAGCGTTGACTACGAAACCAAGGTTAGTTTATCTATTTATTCATTATTCTTAATCTACAGTAGTTTAATCCTTATTAATCATCTGTTTAGCTGAAAAAACATTTTATACCCAACGTGGACAATTTCGAGAGTGAGACGCTGAGAGGTTACAATCGGTATCAGATCCTGGCTCGAGTCTATATCTCGATACCTCTCACTTTCGACGCGTTTTAAAGTCATGGGGGTGATAGTCCCAAAACTTCCCTTGTGGACACATTTTAAAGCCGTGAAGGCGTGATGGGCCCCAAAGCGGACAATATTGAGAGCAAGACATTGAGATGTTACAATTGGTATCAGAGCCCGGCTTGGGTCGATTGTGGGTTGATTAACACATCGGCTGGGGAGGGAAGGAAAGATCCCTTATAAGGGTCTGAATACCTCTCCCTCTCGAAATGTTTTAAAGCCGTGAAGGGTGATGGCCTCAAAGCGGACAATATCAAGAGTGAGACGTTGAGATGTTACGATTGGTATCAGAGCCAGGATCGGGTCGATAAATCTCATCAGTAATCAGAGAAAAAGGCACCGATACCTCAATCGATTCTTCATTCTTCATTTGAAGCAGCCATGTATAGAATAGCGAACGCATCACAGTACATAGCTATCACTGAGTGTGGCATAGCAGACATAAAGATTGCGAAGAAATGCTGAGATGTTACAGTTGGTATCAAAGCCAGGCTTGAGTCGGTATCACAGTCAGGCTCTTGTCGATAAATATTATCAGTCATATGCAATTATAGGAAAAAGGCACCAACACCCCCAATCGATTCTTCATTTGAAGCAGTCTTGTCTGAGTAGTGGACGCATCACAGTACCTAGCTATCACCGTGTGTGGCATAGCATACATAAAGATTGCTAAGAAATCATGGGTTTTCCCATGGGAATCGTGCACCCTCTTGAAAGTTTCTCCAGTGAACTACACGTTCAAGGTTCAGGCGATGAGCGCCGAGAAGCTCCCTTTCATTCTGCCTGCCGTCTTCACCATTGGCCCCAAGGCCGACAAAATAGAATGCCTCCTCAAATACGCCAGGCATCTCTCTGCCCACGATCAACACTCCAACCACGTCAACGATCTCGTACAAGGCGTCATCGAGGGAGAGACACGTGTCCTCGCCGCTCCCATGACCATGGAACATATCTTCAAAGGCACCAAAGAGTTCAAGAAGCAAGTTTTTGATCATGTTTAGCTTGAACTCAACCAGTTCGGCCTTTTAATTTACAATGCCAACGTGAAGCAGCTTGTGGATGTACCCGGCCATGAGTACGGTCGAAGTGGCTGAGGCTAGGATGAAGGGAGAGATCGGATCGAAGACAAGGGAAGCAGAGACGCTACAGAACGCGACCAAGATTGATGCCGAGACGAAGGTGATAGCCACACGGCGCACGAGAGAGGGACAAAAGGAGGGGATAAAGGTGAAGGTGTAGTTCAAGATTTTTGAGAACGAGAGGGAGGCTGAAGTGGCGGAAGCCAATTCGGCACTTGCCACGAAGAGAGCCTCATGGATTAAATCTGCTCAGGTGGCGGAGGTTGAGGCGTCCAAGGCCGTTGCTCTCCGGGAAACCGAGTTGCAGAAGGAGGTCGAAATCATGAACTCTTTGACCAGAACTGAGAAGCTTAAAGCCGAGTTCCTCTCCAAAGCTAGCGTTGACTACGAAACCAAGGTTAGTTTATCTATTTGTCCATCATTCTTAATCTACAGTAGTTTAATCCTTAATCCTTATTAATCATCGGTTTAACTGAAAAAACATTTTATACCAAAAGCGAACAATATCGAGAGTGAGACGCTGAGAGGTTACAATCGGTATCAGAGCCAGGCTCGAGTCCATATCTGGATACCTCTCCCTTTCGACGCGTTTTAAAGTCATGAGGGGGTGATAGGCCCCAAAGTTCCCTTGTGGACACCTTTTAAAGCCGTGAGGGCGTGATGGGCCCCAAAGCGTACAATATTGAAAGCAAGACAGTGAGATGTTAGAAATTGGTATCAGAGCCGGCTTGGTCGATTGTGGGTTGATTAACACATCGGCTGGGGAGGGAACGAAAGATACCTTATAAGGGTCTGAATACCTCTCCCTCTCGAAATGTTTTAAAGCCGTGAAGGGTGATGGCCTCAAAGCGGACAATATCAAGAGTGAGACGTTGAGATGTTACAATTGGTATCAGAGCCAGGCTCGGGTCGATAAATCTCATCAGTAATCAGAGAAAAAAGGCACCGATACCTCAATCGATTCTTCATTCTTCATTTGAAGCAGCCATGTATAGAGTAGCGAACGCATCAAAGTACATATCTATCACTGAGTGTGGCATAGCAGACATATAGATTGCGAAGAAATGCTGAGATGTTACAATTGGTATCAAAGCCAGGCTTGAGTCGGTATCAGAGTCAGGCTCTTGTCGATAAATATTATCAGTCATCTGCAATTATAGGAAAAAGGCACCAACACCCCCAATCGATTCTTCATTTGAAGCAGTCTTGTACAGAGTAGTGGACGCATCACAGTACCTAGCTATCACCGTGTGTGGCATAGCATACATAAAGATTGCTAAGAAATCATGGGTTTTCCCATGGGAATCGTGCACCGTCTTGAAAGTTTCTCCAGTGAACTACACGTTCAATGTTCAGGCGATGAGCGCCGAGAAGCTCCCTTTCATTCTGCCTGCCGTCTTCACCATTGGCCCCAAGGCCGACCAAATAGAATGCCTCCTCAAATACGCCAGGCTTCTCTCTGCCCACGATCAACACTCCAACCTCGTCAACGATCTCGTACAAGGCGTCATCGAGGGAGAGACACGTATCCTCGCCGCTCCCATGACCATGGAACATATCTTCAAAGGCACCAAAGAGTTCAAGAAGCAAGTTTTTGATCATGTTTAGCTTGAACTCAACCAGTTGGGCCTTTTAATTTACAATGCCAACGTGAAGCATCTTGTGGATGTACCCGGCCATGAGTACGGTCAATGTGGCCGAGGCTAGGATGAAGGGAGAGATCGGATCGAAGACAAGGGAAGGAGAGACGCTACAGAACGCGACCAAGATTGATGCCGAGACGAAGGTGATAGCCACACGGCGCACGAGAGAGGGACAAAAGGAGTGGATAAAGGTGAAGGCGGAGGTCAAGATTTTTGAGAACGAGAGGGAGGCTGAAGTGGCGGAAGCCAATTCGGCACTTGCCACGAAGAGAGCCTCATGGATTAAATCTGCTCAGGTGGCGGAGGTTGAGGCGTCCAAGGCCGTTGCTCTCCGGGAAGCCGAGTTGCAGAAGGAGGTCGAGACCATGAACTCTTTGACCAGGACTGAGAAGCTTAAAGCCGAGTTCCTCTCCAAAGGAAGCGTTGACTACGAAACCAAGGTTAGTTTATCTATTTATTCATTATTCTTAATCTACAGTAGTTTAATCCTTAATCCTTATTAATCATCTGTTTAGCTGAAAAAACATTTTATACCCAACGCGGACAATATCGAGAGTGAGACGCTGAGAGGTTACAATCGGTATCAGAGCCAGGCTCGAGTCCATATCTGGATACCTCTCCCTTTCGACGCGTTTTAAAGTCATGAGGGGGTGATAGGCCCCAAAGTTCCCTTGTGGACACCTTTTAAAGCCGTGAGGGCGTGATGGGCCCCAAAGCGTACAATATTGAGAGCAAGATATTGAGATGTTACAATTGGTATCAGAGCCCGGCTTGGGTCGATTGTGGGTTGATTAACACATCGGCTGGGGAGGGAACGAAAGATACCTTATAAGGGTCTGAATACCTCTCCCTCTCGAAATGTTTTAAAGCCGTGAAGGGTGATGGCCTCAAAGCGGACAATATCAAGAGTGAGACGTTGAGATGTTACAATTGGTATCAGAGCCAGGCTCGGGTCGATAAATCTCATCAGTAATCAGAGAAAAAAGGCACCGATACCTCAATCGATTCTTCATTCTTCATTTGAAGCAGCCATGTATAGAATAGCGAACGCATCACAGTACATAGCTATCACTGAGTGTGGCATAGCAGACATAAAGATTGCGAAGAAATGCTGAGATGTTACAATTGGTATCAAAGCCAGGCTTGAGTCGGTATCAGAGTCAGGCTCTTGTCCATAAATATTATCAGTCATCTGCAATTATAGGAAAAAGGCACCAACACCCCCAATCGATTCTTCATTTGAAGCATTCTTGTACAGAGTAGTGGACGCATCACAGTACCTAGCTATCACCGTGTGTGGCATAGCATACATAAAGATTGCTAAGAAATCATGGGTTTTCCCATGGGAATCGTGCACCGTCTTAAAAGTTTCTCCAGTGAACTACACGTTCAATGTTCAGGCAATGAGCGCCGAGAAGTTCCCTTTCATTCTGCCTGCCGTCTTCACCATTGGCCCCAAGGCCGACAAAATAGAATGCCTCCTCAAATATGTCAGGCTTCTCTCTGCCCACGATCAACACTCCAACCACGTCAACGATCTCGTACAAGGCGTCATCGAGGGAGAGACACGTATCCTCGCCGCTCCCATGACCATGGAACAGATCTTCAAAGGCACCAAAGAGTTCAAGAAGCAAGTTTTTGATCATGTTTAGCTTGAACTCAACCAGTTCGGCCTTTTAATTTACAATGCCAACGTGAAGCAGCTTGTGGATGTACCCGGCCATGAGTTCGGTTGATGTGGCGGAGGCTAGGATGAAGGGAGAGATCGGATCGAAGACAAGGGAAGGAGAGACGCTACAGAACGCGACCAAGATTGATGCCGAGACGAAGGTGATAGCCACACGGCGCACGAGAGAGGGACAAAAGGAGTGGATAAAGGTGAAGGCGGAGGTCAAGATTTTTGAGAACGAGAGGGAGGCTGAAGTGGCGGAAGCCAATTCGGCACTTGCCACGAAGAGAGCTAAAATGTATGCTATCATGAGAGGGCTAAAAATCGGTCTTCATATGGGTTTTCAGAGAATCCTTCTTTATTCTTATTCTCTTAATGCTGTCAATATCCTTATGAGAGATTGCCCTACAAATCACTCTCTAAGAGATATTATTGAGGAAATTAGAGATCTCTTGTTCCAAAATTGGGATGTGGAGTTACACTATACTCCAAGAGACAACATCTCATGTGCTGATTATATGGCTAAAGAAGGTCATGGAGTTGTTGTTGAGGCGGAGGTGGTTTTAATTCCAACGATTCATAAAGAATGTATTGATATGGTTTTGAAGGACCAACGGTCTTGTCACCTGTAATTTATTTTCTAATTTGTTGTATTAAGGACTAGATTTTCATAGTCTAATTCCTAAACTATCTTCTCAAGCTTCGACTTGCCTATATTATCTATAAAAAAAAAAAAGAGAGATAGATACGATGTAGTCTTAACTGACTAACTAATAACTAATATTGAGTACAATAAGATAGCGCACCAACTCAGTTTTCCAACAGCGGCCACACTTTATTAACTAAATTAGGTTGAGTCACATTACGTTACTGAACAAAGCAATAAGACATTATTTGGGTCATCGTCTCACTGCCACTCCACTACATTTCTCAAAGTTGATTTCTCTTTAATTTTTGGTTCCTCCCTTCCTAACACGGAGCCTAACAAACATCGTCTACTCAATGTCCATTATGCCCAAGTATTTTACATACAAATGATGATTTTTTAGGCAATCTTCCTAAACGATACTCCATTTAGTCATTAATATAAAATCTTTTTTTCTAATTTAATTAGATTAAAAAAATTAGTTAATGTAACATGTATTTTCTAAAACATTCTAATAATCTTTCTTAATTCTCCTCCTTCATTATTATTGAGGGAGTATTAATATAAATAAATTAGAAAAACATCAACAAGTTTTATATCTAGGACTGAGATCAACTCCCTAGATATATCGAGTAATATTGGGCCCTTTTTTTTTCCTGCATGTTTATTTAAACTTGTCGATCATTTCAATTTAAGGGCGTGAAAAGCGATGAACTCTCAATTCGCAAAATGCAGTTTTGGGCTTCTACCTTCTGTACTGTTCAATCAATACAACGGACCACAAAGCCCTGGCCCAAATAAAAACACAAACAAAGAAAGCTAAAAGGAAAAAGGACCACAAGACAACCCATACAGTTTAGTTTTGCGTAGAGGAATTCTCTGGGAATCGGGAAAGAAACACTTTTGTCATATACCACTTGTACCAGTAACACCAACTCTTCAACGGTTCAACCCATCATATTACTAAAAGCTTCACAAAGTTTAGCAGGTGCAGGTGCAGTTGCAACAGCGTGTTCTATAAAACTATAAACAGACAAGAGAAAAATCTTACTAGACGAAAATTTAGACACTGAAATTCTACTATTTTAACTACATGGAACCCCACTTTATACAGCAAATCCGAAAATTTAAAGAAAATGACAGCAAAAATCACGCTAGTGTGATTGTAAGGAAAAATGTACAGATCATTACTTTACACCCCACAAGTACCCCTCATTATTCTTTTCCATATACCTCACTTGCATTTGAATCTAAACACTTTAAATAAGCCCTCAGATTGGTCTCGTTACCAATTTGTTCGTCATGATGCATCTAAGAAGAATTCATAAACTATGTGCAGGCCTTCCACCTTGGTTCCTCCACATTGCCTTCCTCTGTTCCTCATCTGTATTAAGTACTTAATTAATCCCTCTTGTTCCACAACAATCAAAATATTCTTCCTATTTTTACTGTTTTACATGCTATGATGAGTGCTGTTATCACCTGCAATATCATTTCTTTTCTATGAAAATCTCAGCTGAAAAAAAATAAGGTTTCATTATGTTTCCTTTTTTAGAAAGTGGTTATACCTCTTACGCTTGCTCTTTGAGACCGTAGAAGTTGAAGCATTGCTGTGCCAGTTCCTCTTCCTTTGATTGATGAACCAATTATTAATCTGCTTTAATTGCAAACCAGTTTCCTGCACCAACTTTGCCTTGTCTTCCTCCTGAAAATCACATGAGCAATTGTGAATTAGTGATAAGCAAGATACAAAATAAGAGAAAATATTAACTTCCTAATGTTATCATTAAAAATCAAAGTTACGATTGGCCAAACTTACAGTAGGGTAAGGCCACTTGGAATGGGCTTGCCACCAAGCTTTAAGGACAGAGGTGGTATCACCGGGAAGTTTCCCAGCTCGTCTCTTTCGCAAAATTTCTTCTCTTACATCCACAATTTTACTCTTATAGCCCTACAATCAAGAAGAAAACCGATGAATACAAAATTAAGGGGAGGAAAGAAAAGGCTATATCATCGTATTCCATATCTGTTAACCTGTTTCAGTTCATGTCTCAACTCTTGCCTAACTCGCTCCATGAGCGATCTCTCATTCTCAGTTGGAACAAGAGGGCCAAATCCCATGCTGTCTGAACCATCAAAAATATTGCCATCACTATTTATTTGGTCTTCGTCGTCATCGGACATGGTAGCCCCTGTACCTTCTCCAGGTGAAACTCCTGTTGGGCAAAAATCATATAGCTTTATCACTCAGCAACTCAAAAACAAGGGCTGAGCTTTTGCAGCCTGAATTTTGCACATGAAATTAGGTAACCAACCAAGGCTTTAGGTCCGGTCTGATAGATTAAAAATTTTAAATCACCGATGAATAAGATGTTAGTAAGATATGAGGATCAAGAAAATAAAAATTTTGAGTCATAAACGTTTAGATAATGTCGAGATGTTCGGATATACAAATTCACCATCATGTTCTTTACCAACTCAGAAAAACTGAGGGAACATATGAATACCATAAGTTGCAGGCTGATTAGAAAACAATATTGGAAGTTGCATCAGGTTATTTTTATTCTAAGATGCAACAATCATTAAAACTTAAAAAGTAATCACTATTTGCACCTGTTAAACTTTGTAAGGATTGTTCTATCTCCCAACATGCCATGACTGCTTCCATAGCATGAACCCGGACATGTTGTTGAAGTTGTTCTTTGAAGGAGCAGAGCAACAGAACATAATGGGACTGAAACATCAAACAAAAACAGATCAAAACTGAACCGTACCACAGTAAATACAAATATCCATATCTAGAATCACGTTCACGCACAAATCATAGAATAGAACTTCAAATTCCAAAATGAAATTCACACACATGCATGCAGGTTATATGTGCTAACCCAAAATTGTTCATCGCAGTAAGAAGAATTTATATTCCTAAAGACATGCTTCACTACAGACCAGTCTCTATGACTTCTAGAGTGAAGCTCGTAGGATAAATCATGAAAGGCAGAAGTAGAAAGAAACTATTACCAAATGAATCACGACTGAAAATAATAACTAAGGATGTGGTTAAAAGAAGAAACTGCAAGGGAAAATGAATTTTTTTTAAAAAAAACGGTTAAGGCCATTTTCACATCTGTTGGGTCGCTCTCGCATGATATGATTGATATACTGCCCGGAACAAGAAAGGGGAAAAATCTACCCTGTGACAAATAAAACCCCAAATATCTAATTCAGCCTGAACAAGATTTGAAACCATCTCTACAAGTCAATTTCTAATTCTTCGCTTCCAATTCACATCGTTCACTTGTTTCTCCAGGATTTTATCATTCAGAGATCATTTATTCTTACATATTTCACTCCCAAAATCCCTGCTTCACATTCCACCGCGTGCACCAACAGTATTGAAAATATGGTCCAATTCCTTTCTTTCGTTCGTTGCTCCTCTGTTTTCTTTTGCAGCGACCACTTTATCGGCCAATCAGGTATCTAATTAACTCATCTCGCTGGAACAAGAATCGAATTGAAAGGCCCTAAAAGCAAATAGAAGCTAAGATTTGATAAAGAGAGCCTTGTAATTCCAGCTATACCACATCCAGAAAGTCAGTGTCGTTTCCTTTGGCTCCAATTTATTTATACCTCACAGATGAACAAAGTCGAATATTTAACTAGTAACTAAGAGAGAATTTGGGAAGATACCATGAATAGATCGAGTCCCTTGTCATCGGCAACCATGTTATGAGCTCCATGTCCCAAAGCAGAGTACTTGGCCACCACATTCTGGGACTGAGCTAGTTGAGCGTCAATCCTGGGCAACTGGTCAACCGGCGTGGCGATCCGCAAACACGCCACGTGTGCCGACAGCAGCTGTTCGTACAGCGGATGCGCTAGAATCTCCGCCTTGGACCTCGCATCCTCCACACCCACCTCGCTCTTCGCATTGGGGTTGTCGCCCGAAGCCATATTCAAATCGGCGGAGTCGTGGGACAAGGCGGCAGCGACGTCGTCAATGACGTGAGTGTGGTCAGGGCGGAGGATCGGGCGGTGGGGAGCAGCTCCGGGAGAGTCGGAGGGGGCGGTAGAGTGGAGGTTGAGGAAATAGTTGGAATGGAGGAGGGGGTGATCGGAGTCGGAGAAATGGTGGGGGGAGAGGTGTGGTTGATTGTGGGAGGCCATTCAAGAAGTCAGAGGAAGCAACCTTGGACAGCACGAGAAACCCGACGTTTGGTTCCTATGACTTCATATGGCGAGAGAACCAACGGGAAAAAGAAGCGCGCACAGAGAGAGGATCTATGCGCGTAGGTGGCTCACTGTGGTGAAGTAGCTGTAGGATAAGAACATAAATATGACTTGGATTTGGAATTCGCCCTTCCTATATCCCTATATCCCTATATCAACAGTATCCGCTAGGCACTGACACTCGTGTATTTGTATTTTGTGTACGGCGAAAAATAAAAACCATGACTCCGGCATCCTTAGAATTTTAAGTAAAATATTCCGGGGGCTCTAATCTATAACCTAATGGCCTAAATCTCTTTACACATGAGATTGCGTGTCCGAACCCTCTCTTAGTTATAATAATGAGTTAAAGTCTTGGGAGTTGTTAGCCTTAGCCTGGAGCAATCATGCATGTGTGTGTTTGGCTTTATATTAGAAACAATCACATTCATAATTTATGTGAAAAAGCGACCCTCGCGTGTACCAATCCAGTCACGTTCCAATGGTGCATAGTGTCTCTATTACTTTTGCCAATTTCCTCATTTTATATAGATTTCGTGTGTGTTTTTTTTTTTTTGGTCCTATAGATTTTGTGATAATAAGTGTATAGAAAAAATACAAAACGAGAGTGTAATGGAAGAAATAAATTAGAAATAGTAGTTCTAAAACAATTGTTGTAATTTTGAAGAGATGGGATTATATTGTGAAATGGGGATGGGGAAAAAGTTTATAAAAGGAAGAAGTCAACACAGACTTTCCTAAATGTTTTGAGGGATAAGTATCATTTTTATCTTGAAAGTTTTAGCTGAGGAATACTGGGTACTCAAAAGTTTTTCTTTAGAGCAAAATTGCTCCAAAAGTTAACAAAACGTTGCAATTTTACCCCTCCGTTAATTTTGACCGTTCAATTTAATTAAATGATGTGCATACATGTCATGTCACCTCGTGAATCAAAACAGACTTCCCTAAATCTTTTGACCTCTAGCTATCTGTTTATTAAGCCCCTAATCTCCTCTTTTAATCAACTCAAAAACAAAATTAAACATGGATTGCATTTGTTTTTTTGTTTTTTTTTTTTTGCTCAGAAGATTGCCTTTGTTAAAAACCCCATTAAAATGCTCACTTCACACAACCAATACTCCAATAAACTACTTCTTCCTATCTCATAGGATCTAATCGATTTATGTGTTTTGAGTTTTGACCTTGTTTATAACACCTTAATTTATTACTCCCTTTAGTCTTAATTATAAGACAACTTTTTAGAATTGGTTTTGATCATAATTATAGGACAACATTCTAATTTTTGTCAATTTCTTTCTAAAATACCTATATTTTATTCTCTCAAGTGTGTTTGGTGTTTGATGATTATATATATACGTATGTATATATGTGTGTATCTATATACAAATATACATACTGTTACGGACCTAGATAAGGCCCAATCACGTGGAGGCCCAACCAAGGGTAGGCACATCAGATCCGTTATATCCGTAACCCTGGAATATCTCAACTACCCCGGATATCTAGGAATACATCCGCATATGGATAGGCAGCTCGATATTAGGCCCTGGAATCACGCCAAAGCCGCTCCGTAGGTCCTATAAATACCCAAGCAAATGCACCTAAGGTACACACGCTCTAAACCTAGACTAATCTACATACCGTCACACCGAGCACACACCCCACTCCTTCGGCCAAGCGCCCGGTTGTGTTCGGCTGATCCTCTCTCCGCTCCGTGTACTATCACATTGGTACCAGATCGAGACACTTGATCCTATATCAAATCACTGCACCCATACAAGCGGGCCGGACATCCGTGTTCTACACCGCACGCTGGCGCCGACCGGGGATCGATAAATTTCGATTCCTTGACCAATGAGGGTTAACACCGCAAGATAAGCCGTAAGCAATGGAGATGGTTCGAACAACCGAGAGCAACGTCAACCACCCCGCAACCACAAAGACACCGAGCAACACCAACCCTATCGGTGGCAATGAGCAGGACAATGAAGACCGGTTATCACAAATGTAAGAGCGCCTTGAGGAACCTCGTGGCCCGAATCAAGATCAACTCCGAAAAGGGGAACGAGTCCGAGACGGGTTCATCGGCAGACGGGGACATCGCCGAAGCCACGTGGATCCAATCCGCAGTAAGTCAGAGACCCCGGCCCGTAATCCGACTTCCTTACACTCCATAACGGATGAGCTCGCCATGATGAAACGCACGAGAATATGGACAAACGTTATACTCTACAATTTCATCGCATCGACGAGCGTAACCTGAGAAGGGAACCTAAAAGCACCGCCATGATCAGATGACAAAACGCTGGGAACCCGACCAGAAGGTCATAGTTCCCGCCTGGCGTAAGACAATAGATAATACTAAAAGGGCGGCCTCCTCTACCAAAGAATCACAAAGGGGAAGTCCTCCCGAGCGAAGGGTCGACCCGACATCCCCCACACGATTCTCGTCAAGGAAGATATGCCGAGGCTAAAGCAGATGCCCCTTTTCACCCAAGATCCTCGTAGCACTGCTCTGTGAAAGCCGAACCTCACCGAGTTCAAGCAAATACGACGGATCAGGATCCCACGACTCATGTGGACGACTTTCGGATGATCATGATGTGCCGAGGCCTCTGAGAACCAATCATAAGTAGGGTTTTCGCCACAACACTAAAGGGACCAGCCCTAAAGTGGTTACTAACCCCGCCTCCGTGTTCGATAACTAAATTTGATGACTTGGCAAAGGTTTTCGAGTTACAATTCGCAACTAGTAAGAAATGTACCAAGTCTCAATATACCTTATCCAAAATCGTGCAACGGCCGGCGAATTACTCCAAAGCTATTTGGATCGGTTTAATCATGCGGCCCCGCAAGTCCGTAAATTAAAGGAGGAAGTGCACGCCCACCTCCCGGCCGATGGCCCGGACAGCTCGAGCCGACTCGCCGAATCATTTTTCAAAGAGCCGGCTAAAAGCTTAAAGGACTTCATGACAAGATCGAAGAAATATCTTGAGGCGGAACAAATGCGCCAAGCGAATGCGCGAAGGGACCCTGACAAGAACACCCCGCCGAGGGATAAAAAGCCAGTCCGACGGCCGCAAGCAAGACCGCCGCGGAAAGGAAGTGATAATAAGCAATATAAACCAAGGACAGACTTGAAGAATAAATTTGACTATTATACCCCCTCAATGTTCCTGGTCCCGGAAGGTCGAAAAACCTCATCCCCTCAGAAAACGGTCCAACACGGACCAGTCCCGTTATTGTTCTTTTCACGATTGTAAAGGGCATACCACGGATCAATGCTATGAACTTCGCGAGGCCATCGAGAAATTCGTTCGAGAAGGAAAATTGCGTCAATACGTAATAAAAACACAGGACGCACAAAAGAAAAGCGAAAGCGTAATGACCGATCAAACAACCGACCCCGAGAATAGAAGAGAGGGCAAGAGGAAGAAGCCGGATCCGAAGACAGCGGATTTCCCGACACGGAGTTCGATTGCAACGTTATTAGCTGAGCCTTCTGAGGAGGAGGAGATACGCCGAGCCAACGGAGAAAATATCTAAGGGAAGTTCTTTCAATAAGGGACCGACCAAAGTTTAAAGAAGAATCACACATGACCGACAAAATTGAACGACCTCACTCATGTTCACAAAAGAAGACTTGGCCGACGTATTCCCGGCCATCAAGACGGCCTCGTGATCACCGGAACCCCGGTCAACCGCCGAGTCAAGAGGATATTTATGACTCGTGGAGCTCGGCGACATCATCATATGGGATGCCTTCAAGAGAATGAATCTCGACCAGAGGACCCGAAGCCATGCCAAACCACTCGTAGGTTTCAATGGCGAATTATCCCCTCCAAAGGGATATATAGACCTCCGACTCACCCTTGGAACGAAGGAAGGTTTCAAATCCGAGCGAGTAAGATTTATTGTGGCCGATTTCCCTCCCCTTACAACATCATCCCGGGAAGACCAACAATCCACAATTGGGACATGCCGGTGTCTACTAAGCATCGAAGATAAAAATGATAGGCAATAGCAACCAAGTCGTTACCGTCAAGGGTGATCGAAAGAGTCCAGCAATGTTACAACGAGACAATCAACGTAAAAGCAAGATCCGAACAACGGATCCAGAGCACAAAAAGATCCAAAAAACCGATCAATATGATCGAATTGGACCTACGAGAAGAAAAGGGGACACCTCGGCCGAACTAAGGTGAGGTAGAAGATTTCGTACTTGGAATCAATCCAAACCATAGTACGAAAGTAGGCAGGGCCTTGACCCCCGACCTACGATTGAGGATAGAGGAGTTTTTGGCCAACAATCGAGACGTTTTTGCATGGAGCGCGGCCGACGACCGGCATAGACCCCACCTCGCCGTTCATAAATTGGCCATACTACGGGTCAACACCATGTAGAGCCTTAAGAAAAGAAGAAGGGCCCCGTGATAGGCAGTAGCGCCGAACCAACACGCGGACGAACTATTGGAGGCCGGTTTCGTCGTGGAGATACAATATACCACGTGGCTTTCCAACGTGGTAATGGTTTCAAAGCCAAATGGCAAATGGAGAGTATGCACCGACTATACCGACCTGAACAAAGCATGCCCTAAAGACGCCTATCCAATGCCGAACATTGATCAGGGGCAACCTACCAGAGGATGATGAATAAGGTTTTTGAGAACCAGATAGGCCACAACATCGAGGTCTATATCGACGACATGATTGTCAAATCATGTGATCCCAATGACCACATCCGAGATCTTGAGCAAACATTTAGCAAGTTAAGGGCGCATCAGATTCGGCTGAATCCCGCAAAATGCGCGTTCGGAGTACCTCGCAGAAAATTCCTCGCTTCTTGCTTACCACCGAGGAATCGAGGCAAACCCCGATAAGTGTAAGGCCGTATTAGACATGCAGCCCCCAGAACAAGAAGGAGGTCCAAATAGCTGACAGCCGTTTGGCCGCGTAACTGCATTTCTCGCCCAAATCGCAGAAGCGCCTTGCCTTTCTTCAAATTACTTAAAAAGGACACGACAGAAATTGGACCCCTGAGCGTGACGCCGCATTCTCAAAGATTAAGCAATGTTTGGCCACTCCGCCGCCTTATCGAAACCACACTGGCGAAACCCTCTTCCTCTACTTATCACTGGGAAAGAAGCAAGTGAGCTCGGTCCCGGTTCGAGAAGGAAAGAATGGCCAAGAACCAATATACTTCGTCGCAAAGCTTTACAAAGCTCCTGAGCTAAGATATCGAAGCCGGAGAAATTGGCTTTCGCCATAATAATGACGGCACGCAGACCGCGCCCGTACTTCCAAGCTCATAAGATAACGGTTCGAACCACCAACCCATTCGACAGTACTCCATGTTTGACTGGCAGCCGAATGATCACTGGGCTATTGAGTTATCCGAATTCGACATCACATACGAAGCAAGACATGCTATTAAGTCACAAGCTCTCGCGATTTCCTCGAGAACTAACTCCAATTAACGAAGACCCCGGCACATGACCTCTGGAAAGTATATGTCGACGGCTCGTCCCACTCTAAAGGAAGCGGGCCGGAATAATCATAGAGAGCCCCGAAGGAGCGACGATCGAACACTCCCTACAACTAGATTTCCCGACGTCAAACAATCAGCCGAATATGAGGCGCTCCCGGCCGGACTCCATCAGTCAAGGAGCTCTGCGCACAAAGAGTCTCTGGCTTCACCGACTCACAACTCGCCGCCGCCTGTATAGATGGGACATATCAAAGCAAAGGGCCTCTAATGGCTAAGTATCTTAGCAAAGTCAAGAATATCCAGCAGAGTTCGAAGAAGTAAAGGTTACCCATATACCAAGAGGGAAAATGTCCGAGCGTACATACTCTCCAAACTCGCTAGCACTAAAGGGACGACTCAACCACGTAACCGTCATACAACAAAAGGTGGAAGAGCCGACTGCGTAATGGTCATATCCGATGCCACCGATTGGAGGAAGCCGCCGAGGACTACATTGAGAGGGGAATTATTCCCTTGGAACGGCGAATGCTCGTAAACCGATACGGAAGCCGCGGTATACACAATGATAGACGATCGCCTTTACCGAAAAGGCTTGCATACACCGATGTTAAGGTGCCTGGGCACTCACGAAAGTAGATATGTCCTCGCCGAGACCCATGGAGGATTAACGGCAACATATGGGTGCAAAAGCATTAGCAAGAAAGGCACTTAGGGCCGGTACTACCGGCCCACCACGCAGCGACGCAAGCGAATTTGTAAAGGCATGTGATAGTTGTTTAAACACGCCAAAATCATTTGGTCCCCTCCATCGACATGGAATATATCTCGCCCCACGGCCGTTCTTTAAATGGGAATGGATCTACTCGACCGCTTAAACCGCCCCTGACAACTTCGATGGCTAATCGTGGCGGTGGATTACTTTACCAAGTGGATTGAGGCCGAACCGCCGCCACCATCACATCGGCGAGGGTCCTGCGCTTCATCCAACAGAGCATTTTCTCCCGCTTCGAATCCCGCCGAGATAGTGACTGACAATGGCACTCGGCCACTGGACAGAACTTCCAGATATGATGGTGGACTCTCGCATCACACATCATTTTGCCTCGCCGAACACCCACAATCAAACGGACAGCAGTGTAGCAAACAAGGTAATCCTCGATGGACTTCGGAAAAAGATGCAAGAGGCCGGCACCCGTTGGGTCGAACAGCCTTTATAACGTCTTGTGGGGAGTTCGCACAACTATCCAATCAGCCTACCCAAGAGACGCCTTTCCGCATGACATATGGATGCGAAGCCATGATCCCGGCCGAAGTTGGTCACCCATCTTGAGAAGGCTCGAACCCTCGAGGAAGGAGAACCCTCGAATTCAAGGGCGTTGGCAACCGAGATGGAGCCGGTAGATGAAGTCGAACCACGGCCCATTGCCGAGACATAGCAGCCAAACAACCGATGGCGGCGAAACACAATAGAAAGGTCAAACCTGTGGCATTTGACCGGGCGACTGGTCCTAAGAAGGGCCGACATCGGAACAAGAACGCCCTGTGACGGCAAGCTCGCCGCAAATTGGGAAGGACCGTACCGAGTCAAGGAGAAGTTGGAAAAGGAGCGTATGTTCTCGAAACACCGACAAGAAAATCCGTCAAGAGAACATGGAATGGCGACAAATTAAGGGCCTATTATAGTTAGGGCCCACCACGCCAAAGATGCCACAACGGACACCCAATGTCCGAGCTAAGTTTTTGATTTATTATTTCAAGCTTATTTTGCTTTCTACTATTTCCTTCGCAAACTTTCCTTTCATTGTCGCCTTTATAAAGCTAATCATCTCTTGAATAAATAAATGGTTTGTTCACCAAATGTTCAATTTTAAGAGGGTCAAAATGATTCGTTAAATAAGGCATGCACACCGAGGTCTATACACCCGGTAAATATTTTGATGCATCGAAATTGACACCTAAGTAAGAAGGTGAACGGTCATAACGGACCCCGATCGTGTCCACATGGTCAAAGTGTGTCCCAACGACGACCACGGACGAGCATGTGACCATTCACCCTTGCCCCGGTTAAAAATCCCTAATACGACTCCGAACCTCGTAGCGCGGTATATATAGACACCCCTACTCATGCACCCGGTTTCGACACCGAAGAGTACTAAGCGGACTCTAATTCTTTAAAGACCCCGGCCCGGCCTAAAACTATCCCATGTGCACCGAACGCATGAAGGTAAAAGTACGAAACGAGCTACTTAATTGAATGTTCATTCATAAAGTTAAAAGTTCTGAGGTACAATATACAATCGGCATCAAAAGCCGAAAACAAAGAAAGCAAAAAGAAAAGACAACAAAAGCTAGGCCCTCGCGCCGCGCGGCCTCGTCCCCATTAGGTCCGGCCTGATGCAGCCTCTCTCGCGCTTGCTCACCGCCGCCACTTCGGCATCGAAGCCGACCTATCCTCGGGAGATAAAGGCGGAGGAATAAGAACACCATCTTGGAAGCGGAGCGACATCCATACCCACCACGTTCGCTTACCCCGGGTTTAAATACTCAACTGGCTAGGGCCATCTCGAAACAATCCGACGCGGTTTTCTTACCGCCGCCACCGCCTTCTCATGGGCGGTCTTCTCCTCCGCCAGTCGCCTCGGACTTGCCGTGAATCGCGCACATAACTCGCTACGTTGCCGCGTAAGCCGTTTGACCGCATCCATAGACATAGCGTGGAGGACTTCGGCCCGTCGATTAGCTTCGCTTCAACCAGACGAGAATTGGCATCGGCCAATTTATGATTAACCTCCGCCTGTGAATCCCGGGTCCGCCTCAGTCGGCATGGGCTTGCGCGCCGCCCGCGGTCGACGTAAGATCCTCCCGCTTTGTCCGCGGCAGCTTGGGAACTTTTAAGTTCCGTCTTCACCTCCTCCCTTTCAGCCTCAACCTTCTCTTTCTCTTCCGCCACTGCTTCACCTTTTGCTCACCCGACTCTAAATTTTCCTTCGTAGTTCGGGACTCCGCAGAAGCTCGAGCATAATAACCATGGAGATGCGGCTGTGCCCGAGATAATCCAAGAGCCCTGCCAAGATGACCGGACATATTCTGGAGCTCATGAAGGTCCTCGTCTGAAAGAGGCCGAGGAGACAAAAGCCGACGCGGCGGAAAGAAGGCCATGCCAATCTCCTCAGAAACGTCCCCACTCCAGGCCTGGCTCCGCTTGAAGCCACTTGGTCGAGGTACGGCAATGATGGGCGCAAAGGAGAAACAGATCGAGACAAGAACCTGTTTCGCCTTATCCAAGGATGGAGGAGATGGGTCGGAATGTGGAGATGTTCCCGGCAGCAGTAGAGACCGGCGTTGAAGAAGGCACTACCTCCGCCTCGGCGATCAATGACTGAGAAGAAGAAGGTAACACTTCGGGAGCAATGGGCGGTAGCGGTCGAATCCCGACCTTGGCCCTCTTCGACGCGAAGGCCTTGGAACCATAGAAGCCGCGGAGCTCGCTTCCTAGAAGGCTCTGCACGGACGTTTCCCGGAGCTTTCTCTCGCTTCCCAAAGAAGCTGGCAAGGTATACTCCGATAATCTGGGTTCGTATTCATAGCAACTTGACTCACATGAAGCATAAATCTAAAGTCGATGCTAGTTAGATAACAAAAGGCGTGCGTAAAATGTAATTAAGTAGCAATAAAGCCATACCGGAGGCCGAGCCGATGACTCACCGCCTTCTTAATATAGAAGGCCGCCTCTTGACACCATGTTCGGCAACGTAAGACACCACCGAGCAAAGATACTCTCTCTCATCTTCGTAGAGGTCTTTAACGAAAATTGATAGCGGGAAGAGAGAAGGATGGTGCTCGTAGGACCAATAAAGGGGGAAGCGCCATTCAACGCCCTGACCCTCGGTTTTCGAAACTGTGGCACTTCCCTGTGGATTGCGACAACTTTGAAGAAAGAGTTCTTGAAATGCTTAAAGGAGTCCGAGAAAGCATTCATGAGTTTCCTGGCCCGCCCTGCACGAAGAGAAGTTAAAAAATGAAGGAATAAGGCGGCGGTACACGGAATAGCGGGTTCCATTGTCCCGCATAGATAGGCGAACGCCGCCAGATAAGCCCACCCGCTCGGGCGAAGCCGAGAAGGAGCCGGATGAAGGTAGTGTAGACGGACATTTGGAACCCTAGAACTAAAGCGAATACCGAGCCGGTCATATAATCCCGATAGAAAAGAAAGAAATTAGGAGAGCCTCGGTTCCCGAAAGGCACAGATCGGCTCATCCTCCTGGGAGGGGAAAGACGACATCCCGATGACCCCGAGATCCCACTTTATCCATATCCGTTTGGTCATCGGCGAACGTATGGTTAGCATTTCGCTAGTCACCTGTGGATACTTGGAACGCAGGCCGCGAAGGACTATCGAGTCCGCCTCCGTTTCGGAAGCTAAAAGACGAGGGAAGACGTAGACTCCATTTACCTACAACAAAATGAAATAAAACTAAAGTCGAACTAGGCAGTAATACCGATGACGACAAACCAGAAAGGAAGACCCTTGAAGTCCGGCACAGCTCGCCTAACGAATTATGCCGACACGAGCCCAGGATGACTTCGCCATACGGCCTTGCCCACTCGCAATAAGGGAGGAGCTCTCGCAACACAATCCCAACAGTGGACCGTGATAGCCACGGTAACGACCCCGACTCCTGACGGACGATGCGTTTGGTAGCGCCATCGGCTCGGCTAAAAGAGGCTCGTATATCGATGAACTATGAAAATCCGGCCTAATAAGGCCAGTTCGGATTGATCGGGTCCAGAACCACAGTCGGGCCTCCCGCCGCTTCTCGCACCCGATCGACCACTGAGGGCTAAAGACCGTTTCTCCTCCTCGATAAGGAGGTCCCTAGCAGCCCAATAACTAAAAAGGGATAACGCTCACGAAGCACTTCATCGACATTAGGATCTAAAGGTCACGAGAAGACGAAGAATGTTTTCCCTATCCATCAAGAGCTCAAACCTATACAACCAACATAAGGGTAAGAAGGAGGGGGAAACAACTAAGAACAGACACTCAAAAGGACGAAACCTATAGGTTCGATAGCTCTACTCATAAACACTCCGCCCAGAAAACCCGCAACACAGGGGCACACCAAAGAAAGAAAATGGGAAGAGGGAGAATTAAAATGCTAGAACAATATAAAAGGATAAAATACCCGAATACGCGAACCTTGCGTAAAATCGACACAAAGAAAGGAAGATGAACAATTCCGAACGAGAAAGGAGCTTTGATTCTTCGTAGTATTCTGAGACACCGGCAGCTTGAGAACAAAATTCGACTTTGCGCGTAAGAATTCCCGTGCGCTGGGAGAATGAGCGAATTGAAAAAGTGGGCAAAAAGAGAAATGCCAAAGAAGTTATATCGAGAGGAAAGAAGGAGGAAATTCAAATCAAAAGAAACCCAACCGACGAGGGTAATCACGACTTTTCACCCCAAAAGGCCGAGAAGACGTGTAACGTACCACCGAGCATTAAATGCGCACGAAACCGGGGCGGCGACACGAGGATCAAAGCACCTCCCCAATCTCGGATGACAGTGTCATAGGCAATCATGGCAAAGATCGAGGAGGTTTCCCAAGAGTCACACCGAGGAAGTAACAACGGCCCCGAAGATCGAGACACTTGATCCTATATCAAATCACCAGCCCATACAAGCGGCTGGACATCTGTGTTCTACACCAGAACACATACATATATACACAGACACATATACATGGACACACACACACACATATCTGTGAGTGTGTGTGCCTGTCAATATATGTGTGTGTGTGTACATATATAAACACACACACATATATATATATATGTGTGTTTATATGTGTGTGCCTATATATATTTGTGTGTGTGTGTATTCATATATATGTGTGTAGATATATGTATGTGTGTGTGTGTATAAACACACACATGTCTATATATATATATATATATTTGTGTGTGTGTTCATATATATGTGTGTGTGTGTTTAGATATACATACACACACATATACTCACACACACATATATGTACATAGTAAGACCATTATTTCAATTAAAAACCGTGTGGAAATGAAAATTCTAAATCAGAAAGGTATGTGGTAGGGGTTGTTAATTCACTTTTACTTATGTCATTTTAAATTTATATAATGGCATTTTAGGAAAATGAGTAAAATTAACTAATTTAACTTCTCTCCTTAATCTCTCCAAAATCGGTTAAATATGTCCTATAATTAGGACCGGAGGGAGTAACATTCATTGACACACGTACAATTTTAAGATGATAATAACACCAGTTTCCTTAATATATGTAAATTAATTAATTGTATTTTATATCTAGAAAGATAAGGAATCACAATACTGTTTAAGAACTATTGAAGCAATATAAATATATGATCCATTAATTTCAAGGTCAATCCAACAACTGCTTCTTGAGACATAACGAAAAGTTTCATTAATCAATTTTAGGCAGATCACTACGTGGGACAAAAGATCTCTTGTGTGTTTTTAAAAAGGGATTTATTATTATTAAAAGAATGCTTATTATTATTATTTTATTGATTGCAGCATTGGCGTTTAAAGCTGTGAAGTGACACGGAGCTAGAAATGAAAATATGAATGAAATGGTTAGAAACATACGTGTATACAGAGGAATAAATGGAATCTGGACCCTCTACCACTCTCCCTTTATATATAATCCATTCCATTTGTTTTATTCTATTACGTGATTCCTGGACTGATGATTTGAATTAATTATTATTTTATTTTCTCTGGCTGGAGAATTCAATATTCACGCTTGTCGTCTTTGTTCATAAGGAATTCATCTAAAATGATCAGATGGGTCTAATAGTTAAAAATAGAGCATGTTTGGCGTAGCATTCAAACGACTCAAAAGTTCAATGACTTCATCTAAAGCTTAGTGGATAATAATTTGGTGTTTGGGATAGGATAACGTTGAATTGTGATGGGCTTCTGGTCAAAAAACGACTTCTCAAGAGAAGCCATCTTCTAGAAAAAAAGTCACTCCTGTCACTACTATTCAAAACACAAATCACATCTATAATATGATTTTTAGAAGAAGAAAATAAATCATTTTCGCCACGGCTATCCAAACGAACTAATATATCGGATACAAATCCCACATGTAGAGCAATTTGGGCAATTAGATGATAAACTTGAGGATGTGAAGAAACCCTAATTAACTGGTAACCCTAGCTAACGACATCTTTCATTTCAAGCGCAACTAACGTAGGAAATTTCATGACAAGATCAAAACCTAACTTCAACACGAGGGACCAGTCAATTAATGAATGGATATGAACAAGGGAAAAGGATAAACTCACAGGCTTTGTGATTTGAAGCAAAGCATCCCAGACAACCAGCCATAACCAAAAACAGACACAGAAACAGTGACAAATTAAAGTTGAATTAATATTAGTCTCCTCGAAGAAAAAATAATAAAAAGTTAACGTCGGACATGGAACGTGTCTTATTTCAAGGCTACGCGTGATAATGGTGTGTTGCCCCCACCCTTCGTCGATGTGATTGCCTTATCCTTTTTACAAACCAGTCTCTCTTTAATTCTCATTATATCCAATATCTATCCACATGTTCCTTCTTCCTCATTTGTTTCCATCTTGGGCTCCACTTCACTTTCTTCTTCCCCCTAATTAATCTCTTCCTCATTCATACAAGTTTTAACCATTAAAAAAGTGACCATGAACAGAATATATATATAGTTATGACTTATGATGAAGCTGTTATTTTCAATTCGTTAAACAGTACAACGAGCGAGCATGCCTTCATACATGCTTCTCTGCAAATTTTTTCCCCTTCTTTCTAAATTATTCCTGTATGTTTTCTGTTTAATTGGTCTGATGAAACTGCTGTCCTTATTGATGCTTATGTTCGATCACTCACACACACATAGAAGGTCTTCTTTCGTGTCTTGTCAAACCAATCTCTTTAACTTTTTCCCTTTTTCTTTTTCTTTGTTCTCTCGTTTGTGCTTGATTACAACGAATCTCGGAAGATGTCGGAATCAGATACAGTAAACATTAGAAGGGTGTACTTTTTGCATGCTTTGGCGGTCAAATATATGTTTACACAGTTTCAAATGATGGTCGATCGAAATGGAGGAAGATGAAAAAAGCAAACTTGGGTTGGCTATTGGCTGAGCCAAGTCAATGATAAGATATTAGCAATGATGGCTCTTGCATTAAATGAAGGGTTTTTGTTAGATCGTGGTTAGGCACTAAATTTGACATTTCAATGCCACGAAACAGCACTGGCTTGTCGTAAAATCAATGGTTTCGTAATTTATTGCCTAATATACGGAACCGGGTGTAATTAAGAATATTTGCACAGTCGCAATTGGCTCGAATTTCTAAACCAAAAGAAGGAAAAAGAAAAAGAAAAAGATGTTGCAAAAATATGATTCTGGCAACAATTGAGGCCTTGTTCAACGGATTCATGCAAGCGGCTCTGATATAAAGTTGAAACCATAATGGGTTTCCCAATATTCTCACACATATGTCAAAGCAAGAACAGGGCAAAAACAGAGGGCCACTTCATGTAATGTAATAACCTTGAACCACACACACGAAGTAAACTTAGCTAAACGGAATGGCTCTATCTGAATTCCCAAAATTTGATGGTTCACAGCTTCATGGCTCTTTAATTTCTCTCTGCTCCGCGTTAATTTCAGAGGGGGTGACAGACTAATCACATTTCCCACGTTGTTTTGGGTCATTTTCTCTCCCTCCATTTAAGTACATTGCTCAGCTATATTCGCTCTACCTGTAACATCAAGAAATTGACCTATTTCTCAACGTGATGCATCGCTACTTTTTATTTAAATCAATGCCTTTTTGTACATATCAAGTTATAAACCAGCCCCCTTCGGCGTTTGCTGCATAAATGGTTTCCATTCCCCTTAGCAATAAACAAAATAAGGCCCAGATCCTAGTCAAGCCCATAACAGCATTGTCATTAATGTAATTTACGCTTTGATGTATGAATGTAAGTGAAAAGACATAAGGAAATTGGTCAAAACAGTGATTCAATTTTGTTACTAGGGCTTAGCATCGGAGCATGACATGTTAGGTGCTTGTCTCTGACTTGTAGGAATAGGAAAGACTCTTCATTTGTAAGTATGAATATGTTCAATGAATGAATGGGATTTCATAAGTGGTAATGTACTAATGTTTGCTTTGTGAGGAATTGTTAATGTTAAAAGAAGCGGAGATGCTGCAGAATTCAATTGGTAATCTAAAACCACTGGCCAATACAGAAACTTATGTGCAATGGTAGAATCTGATTGACCCTGCAAAATTACAATACAATGTTGCTTATGAAAGGGACACAGCCTCTCTGGTTGGTGACCTGTTTGAGCCTCGGGAAGGTGAACTCGTTATGATTATTATATAAACTTACACGTAATGAATAGCAACTAACCCTCTCTTTGACTTTCAAGCAATATAATCTACTCCATGCTAAATAATTCGTTCAGCGTAATATATAGAACCTCTCTATATATGTAATCATAGCAAGAAATGTGTACATCTCTTGCTTAGTATACTTTGGTATGGTTCCTGTTGCTTGTTTAATTTGCGTTGACAAAAGAGGCGAATCGGAGAGATGAAGGCAAGTAAAGAGCAGATCCCAAATATTTCCAAACCCAAATGTAATAATTTAGGAGAGGAAGAAAAGAAGGATGGCTGGTAATGATTGAAAGTTGTGGATTAAGAGTTTTGTTAATGATGATATGAGTTGCAAATTTTGCAAGCAAGCGCAGTTCTCACTGCAAGCCTGAGTGTTAACAACGATGCTGCTTGTTAAAATGTTAAGAATAATCAATCATCAAAAGCGTGGATAAGAACATGCGTGGCATTAGCAACTTGAAGAAAACTACTGCTATGTGCGCTATGCAGAAAGGATGTTGAATTTCTTGTGCCACCAGAAAAATAAAGTTGAGGAAACAAGTTCCAAGGGAGAGAGAGACTCACAAAAATGCATCCTAATTACATCAAAGCAAATAAAGACAAGAAATCATCAGATTGATTGAAAAAGTAGCCATATGCTCCAGTCAGTGGCGGAGCTAGGATTTTATATTTGTGTGTGCACAATTCATGAGAAGATTCAAGGGTTCGGAGGCAGCACTTCTGAAAAACAAATTTAAAGGAAAGTTTTAAATGCATTAAAAATCAAATGAATATAGACAAGAAAAGAAAAAAAAAAAAACTTCAACTTAACATAAAAAAACAATAATCAAGAGTCAACTAAACTATTACAACAGAACAATTATAAAGCAGCTAAACAATTCACACTTTATGTCAATTTAGTAAGTAATTAGCAAGTAATCCAAAACAAGATAAATTAACATCCAAATGATGAAAAGACCGTATTTGTAATTAACAAACTATGGATAAGTGAACTAACACAGCAACCCCCAATTTTTGTTTATCCCCAGTAATACAATTTTTTTGTACAATTGTATCCTTTCCACAGATTATTGTACACAGATACAGCATGAGTGCATACATATGCACAAACACGTAAAAAGTGAAAATAGCTAAGGATACAAAGATCAACTCCTTTCAGTGGGTTCTAAGGAAATCAAATGTGCATAAAATAGGATCAACATCTACCATTAAATCAACAATAAACCATGAATTTTCTAAATCCTAACAAATTTCATCTAATGTTAAGAGGCACAAACTATCCATCACACTTCTGTAAGACAAAAATTAGGTGACCAAAGAAACAACATCTAACAAACTCTTACAACTATAATTCATGGAGGAAGAACTGGAAGACAAAGAAACAAGAGATAAATGAAATTGGACCACTCAATGATTTCTAAATAAAAAGTTCCAAAGAAGGAAAAGTTTACATAAAACCAAAGTTTCAACAACCAAACTCATTACAATTTTAAATAAAGTTAATCAATGAAATTGGACTACCCAATGATTTCTAAATTAAAGAAACTATCCTTGCCAGTTTAACCAAATCACAAAAATCATGTCTCTAACTTGGTACAGAGGATTCTACAATTTAGTGAAGAAACAAACAAACAATCAAGAGAAGTGTTTGATCTAACTCAGAATTTAGTTTTAAGCAAACAAAATTGATACATTAAAATCACAATGTTCCCCACTTTAAAGACAACAAAACTGTATAGGACAAATACTCTACTGAACCCAAATCAAACATATAATAATCTTAAAGTTCACCCAAAAATAAGGAAGAAGAAACAATCATCACGAATAACATCAGAAAACATATGGTTATACTATCTAAAAATCTTAAAAAATATATTGATTTTTTTCATTTACCTCGGTAAACCTCAAACCCCAAGAATAATTTGTTCTGTCACTACACAATTTCAATTCAGGTACATAAACTCAAAACGTGGCAGCCTTGCTAATTAGTAACAAACACCTACATAAAGGAGGAAGGAAAATAATGAGAACACAAATGCATTACAAAGTCAAGTTATCCTGCATTTTCAAGGAAATGGATGCACAGACATTGTGCCACCATAAAGGAAGGAATGCCTCATGAGATTTGCTTATTAAAGACAAAACAGAATTGCTTATTAAAGGAAGGATTTTGTCCTTTAAGAAATTTCCCATAACTCATGGCATTATAAATAGGGCATCTGGAAAATTCAGAATCGATTGAGTAAAGGAATTCAGAATTCAGCAAAGGAAAATTACCGTTGAGAGGGGGGATCTAGAAAATTACCTTGTGTAACATCCCGTTTTCACAAGCAGTATATATATTTTTTTTTTCATCAAACATCATTTGTAAACATCAGAGTAGTGCACCGGAGCGATTGAGTAACTGATATATATATTAAAATACCCACGGTAACATGTCTTGCGCTTAATCAGGCCGGCCCTGTAGGGCCTCGGGCCGGCCCGTTAGGCCCGTTTTACTGTAGCATTTTTTAAAAAAAAAAAATTTAATTACCTAAACTTCCACTTAATGAATGTATTTATTTGTAATTACTTAGATTTTCTTAGTTTAAACTATAACCCTTTTCTTTATGTTTATTAATATTATGTATTAAAACACATAATTAGTTATTATAAATTTTAAAGAAGGGATGTTTTCATATTAAATAAACACATACTTTGGTATTATAATATTATATAAGTAATAAATTATAATTATATTGTGTAAAATAAGTATAATTACTTTTATCTGTCAGTAAAATCATGCCTGAATCGAAGGAATCTGCAGACACACAAAATTACGAGAGGGAAAGACATTTTTCGTGGGCATACACAAAGGAATTCTTTTGTTTAATATTTTTTGAAAAAAAGGAAACAACATATTCTTTGTGTTTATTTATTTTTATTACGAATTAATAAATGTGTTTATTTGTTGAATGATTTATATTGTTTAGATATTAATGTTAATAACATTTATTTGATAGATTAGAACTTTAATGGTTGCAATTTACTAATTATATTTCTTTGAAAAAAATTGAAGGAAAAAGAAGGAAAAATAGTTAAAATTTGGAATAGTAATTTTCAGGCCCTGTAGGGCCGGCCCTGGCCCTGGTACTATCGGGCCGGGCTTTGAAAAACATATGTTTTCCTTACTCCAGGCCCTGTAGGGCCGACCCTGTTGGGCCCAGGCCTTGTAGGGCCAGGCCGTATCGGGCCGGGCCGGCCCTGATTCCCAGCTCTAACAGACAATCATACAGTCGGATGTTAGACAACAGTACAGTCGGAGTACAGAAAATAGTACAATCGGATGTACAGACAATAGTACAATCAAAGTACAGAACAATAGTACAATCGGAGTACGCATAATAGTACAATCGAGTACAAACAATAGTACAATCTGAGTACGTGCATGACAGACAATAGGCATGACGAACAACAAGATACGATCGAGTACAGAATGACAGACAATATACACATATGCATACAATAAACATCAGAGTTAAGGTTACCAGTACGCGAACGTACCTTCGTTGACGAAATTTTGGTACGGCGGTTGGTCAGAACGTAATCAGAATGTAATCAGGGATATCCTATCAATATAACAATGTACTTGTTAAGTATTTATCATTACGACGGACATTTTTAGTCAAAATGACTATTTTACCCCGACCCCTAATCGGCGGAATTTCGCCAGCACTTCGTTACTTTGGCCCCACTTTTCCAAAATTTTGGCATAGCTCCTACTCCAACATATTTTCGAAATAATGACTAGAATAGCCCTATCGTATGATATCTAATCATACTTTGAAAAATAAAGGCTACTCTAACTATTGAAAGAGCTACGAAAGCTTAAAGCTTGCTATTATAACTTTCAACTTTCAGAGACTCAATCCCTACTATGTTTTTACCTCGTCAGGCATCTTTCAATGCAATGAGGCATAAAAACAAGAATAGGAATCTCATATCCTACTTCCTAGATCTAACTAACAGTTCTATTAAAACTACCGAAAGAACTACAGAAGCTAAAAGCTCTGCATCTAAAACTTACCCAGAGCTTCGCCGCAATTTCCCCAGAGCACTTCTCTCTACTTTCTCTCTCTATTTTCGGTTTGGAGCTCTTCAAATGGTGTGAAGAATGCATGGAGGGGGGTATTTATAAGAATTGGTGTAGGATTTCTACTATTCGGATCAACTTTGTGAGAATCGATCCGAACCGTCCAACACAACTTTTGAAAAACCCTTTCTTCCCTTTTCCTTTTCACACTTGGCCGAAATTCATGGCCCAAAATTAAGGGTTTGGCCAATAAAATGGCGCTACGTGTCCCTTCCAGAAGCTTCCGGTCCAATTTCCCCGATCGGTACCCGATTCGCGTAGTTTCGGAGAAATCTCAAAATTCTGGATTTACAACTTTGAAGACATATTCTCACTTACTAGAAATGTCCAAGTTAACCTAAATTTTGATTCCATTTAGGGCTCCAATCGTCGATCAAGTTCCTCGAAAACGTGTCCGCACGGTCCTAAGTACGAAACTCGTTTTCGGAATCATCAACTTCTGGAGAAAAATTCACTGATTCCAAATATGTCCAGATAATTTCAAACTCATTTCTAGATGTTGAGTTAGAATTTATTTTCTTCAGATCCAAAAATGTGCCTATCTACATTTTTCCCTATTTTGTTTTATTAGGAAAATGCACAAACGGCTTCAGAATAAACTTCCGGAAGAGTCTAACGGAAGATAAAATTCCACTGATCAATATTTTACCTTGACTTTGGAAATCTCATTCCTAAATCTCTAGATAGGATCCGTTTCCCATATTTTGTGTTACTATTCATCATATTTAATTATATTATTTAAATATTACAACTTGTAAAATATATCATGATTTTTTTTTCTTCAAAATTCTATCCACAATTACTCATATTTTTGGTCAATATTTCTGGTATTTTTTTTCCTTAATTTTCGTTTTGATTAATTTTTTAATTAATTAAGAATATTAATTTTTTGTTTTAATTAATTTTTTTTTTCGTTTTATATAACTTTTACAAAATTTCCCCATTGGTCAATTCTTGTATTTAGGCTTAAAAATACCTAAACTCATCTATTTTCCTTCAAAATTTCCAATTAATTAGCAAATATATTTTTACTAATTCTTGGCCAAAAACCACTAATTTTAGGGTTTTACATAATTATCTCTGAATTTTCCTTCGCTTATGCTTAAGCAATTAGCCAATAATTACCTAAAACAAATTACTTTATTATCACTTGTTGATAATTTTCCTAATTAGAATACCTTATTACCTCATAACTCTTGCATTGACATTTGTGTTTCCATGTCTCTGCATTATCTTAGCATTTACGGGGGCATTATGGTCTTTTCCTTACTTTTTGAGTATTCTTCTACAATTCCTCCAAGTTTGTAACTTAATAAATTACCTAAATTAGGGACAATATCCTTCCCTATTTCAAATAGATATTTACTTGCCTCTTTTATAGCTTTCACAGGGTATTTATCACCCATAATGTATTTAGGGACCTATTTGCAAATTTTCAATTGTTTTAGGGACCTATTTGCAAATTATCTAATTCCAAGAGAAATTACCCGGACAACAAGGTAAACTCAATACAAGGTGTTTGAGACCTCATATTCACCTATTTTTAATAGGTATATTTCCCAATTTTGATATTTACCCTAAGTGTGATTTTTAGGGTATTACACCTTGAGACAGAATCGATTGAGCTGGCCTTGCTATGCGATGGTTGAGGGATGGCGGACGAGAGCGGAAAGCGAGGCTGCACGATTTGGAGAGTTGGGAGACTGCAACGGAGACCGAGGGTGGACGAGAGCAGAGAGCACGGAGAGTGATGGCAGACGATTTGGAGACGGAACGGAGAGATCGATGGAGAGTAAGAGTTGGAGACGAGAGAGAGCAGAGAACGATGAAAATGGGAGGGGGAAAAGTTGGAGACAAGAAAGAACAGAGAACAATGAAAATGGGGGGTAAAAGGAACTTGGTAGGCTCGAATCGGCGACCTGTGACTAAGAGAAGGGTTTAGAGTATTAACCATTTGCACCACCTATACATGTTGTCATTACATTCTTTCAAAATTATATATATTTTGTGTCTACACTTGCCCATATTGACACTAGTTGTCATTAAATTTATATATATTTTATGTCTGCACTTACCCACATTGACACTAGTGTAGCTCCACCACTGGTCTAGTAGTAGTGATGATACAAACCAGAACCGAGGAGTAGGACTTCTGACCATGGTAGTTAAAAACTCGTTTTATCACTACGCTTTTACGTTTTTACGATTTTTTTTCATTAAAACGATTTTACTAATTTTCCAAACGCTTTTATATTTTTACGATTTTTTTACGTTTTTACTACGTTACGATTTTAACGTGGCATTTATCCAAAAAAAAAAAAAGTTAACAACGTGGCACAGGGTTATTATTATTAAGATGATTCGGCTCCAGTTTCCATCAGATCAATAATAGGTGAGCACATTGTTTGGTTGATGATGCTGCTACTCTACAACTCTAGTTCCATCTACTTTTTTCTTATTTCACAAACACAAATATGCAGGGTGTGCAAGAATGCCGTATATTCGAGACAAATCAAAATAAGCCAGCGAAACTATCCGCATCTTTACTCATCCAACAACTTCCATTCTATTAGATTGAGACTTGAAAGTGGGGAACTTCTTCGACCGGCTTGCTGCAGACTTGAGTGACTAAGGAATCCCTCCTCACACGGAAAAGCGTCAGTGTCAAATTGTAGGATATAATTATTATTCATTTTCAGTAATACTCATATTAAAATTTAAAATAATGACATCCAATTTCAAAGATGACAAAATTTACTCCCTGTAATTTTTCTTATAAAAATAAGTAAATACGGAGGGAAGAAGTACTACAAAGAATAGTACATTGAATTGGGGAATCAAGAAAGTAAACTCTACGGCCTTGTAATTAATTGGCCGGTAGGATAGGATGACTTCAGTAAACCATGAACAAGAATATGGGCAATTGGCCTTCAAGTTGCCCCCATCATCATCTGCTCACTTGCTCCATTCAATTCCTGCCCTGAACGTGGGCCTGTACATTGCTTCTGGTAGATTTGCCATTTTCCATCACCACTCTTCTCCTCAGCTGCCTCTAGGTCTAGGGCATCCGACGCCGAAGCCAACAAGGGCCATATCTCAACTCGTCACCGTTCCACACAAAGACGAATCTCCCTCCGATGGCATCATATTAAGATCTGGTATCAAGAAGCCACTTTCCCCGCAAGACTCGCTCCTACCTGCCTTGGAATCCGATCGTGGATCACTACCATCCTCTGCTCCTCCTGTTTCCACCTTCCAAAGCCTATTTTCACCACATCTTGAACTGCTACTGTTCTTGGATGTCGCACCTAGATCATACTGAATCACAACACAACAAAGAATTAAGAAAAAGAAATGGAAATCTCTCAAGGGGGAAAACACAAAGATGGATCCACAACACTTGAATTTACCTTAATCCTCTTCAGGCTCTCATTTCTGGCCCTCCGCTCCTCCAAAGTTGCGCTCAGAGTTGCCATCTCCTGGCAAGATTAAGAGGGATATTATTAGTGACCACGCATAAGCAACAAACCAAGTGGGGGAGGGCACAAATATATTCTATTGGAAAAAATATCCAAGGAAGACCCCCCATGGATACCTTTTCTAAACATGTCCTCTCCTTCAGCAGGACGCTCTCCTCCTCCTTCAATTCAGCATAGGTCTAAAAGATGGCCAAAAATTAACCACGATGAACGCACTTACACATGACATGCCCACAGCCAATCACAGCAAGTTGGCTTGCCATCTCAGAAATCATGGACCACAGTGAATGGCACAAACATGAATTTATGAGGAAAAAGAATGAACCGCTTTACCTTGTGTTTGCGACACCTCTTGGTGGAGTTAGAGTTCCCAGTACATTCACTCGTAGCAGTAGCTGCAGCCTGAAAACTTACAAGCAATATAATAATTAGGCTATCAATACAGGAGAAAGAAAAAAAAATCCAATGAAAACACGAGAATCAAACCACAACGGAGTCACGCTAGTATAGGAAGAAAAGAAGGGTAAATAGGTGGGATATCACAATACAACACCGACTCTTTAAAACAAAAAAGAAAAAAAGGGGAGGAGCCTTGAGATGATTAGGACATAGAAAAAAACAGGAAACCCAGAAGAAGTCAAATGCTGACGCTTGGGAATTACCAATAAAGTAACTAGACAAAGCATTCACATCTGCAGAAACAATCGTCTTAAGCGATCGCCAACTCGCCGGACAGCTGGCAAATCAGAAGCGGCGAGAATCAACACCGGCAGCCACAGCAGCGCCGGGCACGTGACTGAGGTCACGTGGCATGATCACATGCCAAGGCCACTCCTACTGAGAGAGAGAGAGTGGGGGAGGTCCCACTCCCACGTAGGGAAGGTTGTGTAATTACTAATTTTATGAGGAGAGAAAGGGGTAAGAGACATTAAACATGATGAACCATCCCATCTGCGAAGGCGGTGTCCGTCACCGCATTGACGCACAAAACCACCCATCTCGTCCCCTACCTCTTTCCGTCTCTTTATCTTCACATGACCGGCCCAAACCCTACCAATGGTTCCAGATCTACACTTTCATCCACTCCTCACTTCTTCACTCTAATCCAAACGCACCTTTCCGTCACTTTCCCCTCATCTAACTCCTACCATTTGCCAGGGCGTTTTCGTCTTCTTCCCAATAATAGAGGCGATATGAAAACGACATCGCTTCTCTTTCTTCGCGATGCTTCCCCTCGTCGCCTCCCATCTAAACCCAAAGATCTCAAATCCACCCCCTTCCCTTGCCCCTGAAAGACTTACTCTTGATTATTTAATGATTTGTTTGTTTCAAGAAGAAGAACTGTCGCGATAATCAACTTGAGTGATGGAACGAAGTTAGGAAAAAAATGCGTAACCGAAAATTCTAACAGGACAGATTTGTCCCTCCTCGCGTTGTCCAGTGAAAAACCAGAAAGATGCGCGATTAGGGGACGGTGACGGTTCTGAAGACGATAATGCGTCATCGGCACATTAAGATCCCCAAAATCACAAGATGACGCGACACCTTCAGCGGAATTAACTGCTGTATGTGAGGATGATATTCGGGTCAAACAAGGCAAATTCGGGCGCGCCGCCCGACAGAGATCGGGTGACACAAGGAAGGGGATGAGATTCGCAGAGGGAGAGACAGAGATGGAGGAGTACAGAATGAGATAGGACCAACCTTGGATCTGGGTGCTTGTTGAGAAAGAAGGGAGGGACGGCTAGATTCTTCGTAATCATCGGCGGTGACGGATGGAGAGGCGGCGCCACTCCAAGAGAGGGGTGTGGTGGGGCTACATCTGGTAGAATCGGCGTCCTTCCACCTGGTTGTGAGCCGGGAGCGCGGCTGCTTGAGGCCCCAAGAGGGAGTGACGGCGGCGGCGGTGAGAGGGTGAGATTTGGGAGCGGCTTGGGACTGCCGTAGATGAATCAGGAGCTCGACCACCACCATGTCATTAGTCATGGCCGCTCCCACCCATTCGTCGTTCACCATGGTGTCGCAGTGTCGCGAGAGTGTGAGAGAGAGAGAGAGGCGGAGAGTGATGAAAGAGAGAGAGGCAGGGAGGGTTGGAGGCAGTAGAGGGAGAAAAGAATGGCAAGAGAATGACAGGGGCAGGTAAGTGCCTATTATATATAAGAAGAAGTGTGAAAGGAGAGAGGGAGAAGGGGTTGGATCTTGTGTGGTGGAGATGACGGAGTGGATTCCAGTTATTCATTTTGTGTGCAGTTGGTCATCGAGGCTCAGCCCTGTGGGACCAAGTCACCCTTCTCCGGTGCTTTGGGTCCCACCACGACATGTGGCACCTTCTTTATTTGCACTTCCTTCGTTATTTATCTCTCTTTATTTTGAGTTTCAGAAGTTTTCTCCTATGTTTTTTTTACCATCATTTTTATTCCAGGTTTATATAAATCCATTTTCCTAAATTACCTTGACTTTATTATATTGCTGCTGCTATTTGATGGTTATTCGATTTATATAGGTTTATGTTATCCTATTTCTGTCGATTATTTTATGTGTGCCTCAACAAATACAACATGGGAAAATTACATGTGCCTTGACCCTCATAAATGTTTGAATGTGATGGAGTGAATGAGAAATTGGTGAAGATGAAAAGGAAGGCGTTGCATTGCCATTTGATAAAAAAGAGGGAAAACGGCCAAAGAAGAGAAAGAGGAAAAAGAACCATTTTGACATCCCATTTTCGATCTGATCAAGAATATTAAGGTCTTTTCATAATTGAAGTATATTATCTAAATATTCTACGAGATTTTACCATAAATGATATATTTTATGGGACCTTTGGGTCTTATTTAAGAACTTTAACACAAGAAATGAGAGGTACAAAATTAACACGACGGATGAAGAAAATAACAAATGAAACAGCATGATTACTTGGTTATGGAATATTTCTGCCTGGGTTAAATGATAATTTTCAACAACCTTCCGTTAAAAAAATTACTGTAATGGGATAAATAATTATTTAATAAAATATTTGCTAAGGATTTTTATGGTGTATATGGAGATTATATATATCATTACTGTAACCCTTTGATGGAATATGATTCTGTGCCCCCACAATTCTAACGTGCAAGGCTCAATTTTCTGGGATGAAGTATCAATCTTGTCCCGTTCAAAATTCTAACTCTGCCCTCCCTTTTAAATTTCCCCGATCTGTTCTCTGTGCAAATCAAGGACACTTTGAATTCATGACTGCTTTTTTTTTTTTTGGTAAGAATACGGAGTATTAACCCTTCTCCATTAATTCTACGTGGGTAGAATGTGCCCACACAATCTCTAAACAGCAAATTATTACTATTACAGCACGAAGGAGGTGTATTAAACACCACACAAATCCTCCTGATCAAAACTATAATTTGTTAAGGCATCAGCGTAAATATTACCTTCCCTATACACATGGGTAAAAGTAATACTTGTAAATTTATGCATGATTCCACCTATATCAAACAGCAATCCCGAGCCTATATCAGTAAGCTCCTCATCCTGCATTCTTATCAGTAAAGACACAGCAGCTATAGAATCACTTTCAACAATTAATCTATCAATCCTATGAGTTAAAGCTAGATTCAGCCCTTGTAGGACACCCCATAATTCAGCCATAATTGCTATGCAAATCCACAACTTTCTTGTGAAACCAGCGATCCAATTCCCACTGCAATCCCTCAATAAGCCACTACACCCATCAAGCTTTTTCACCCCTCTAGAGGCCTCATCAGTATTAAGCTTCGTCCATCCTTCGAGAGGAGTCCTCCACCCAATATACACCTCTTGTCTTCTTCCCTTCATTTTCCCAAACTCCAACCTTGCCATGTTCACCTCCCTTATATACCACCGCAGTACCCTCCCACAGTTTGTAGGCAAAACATACCCTTCCTCAAACATGCTTTTATTTTTCCAACTCCATAACAGCCAGCAACCTATTCCAAACTGCAGACTCCATTCCTGATCCGTTTGAAGCAGATTCCAGGCAAGCCACGCCTGTCCCTGCAATCTACTATCTACTCATAGAATGCACAACTTCCTTGGCAATTATAATATTATCGTGTATGCTTCTCTTAGGAACAAAGCTGGACTGATAAGGGGAGATCCACTTATCCATAAATGGTTTCAATCGATTCACAATCAGTTTAGTCAAACCTTTGTAAACTACATTACACAAAGAAATAAGTCTGAATTGGCTTACCTCTTTCGGTTGTTCCACTTTCGGAATGAGCACCACAAGTGTGTCATTAACCTCCCCAATTTTCTCCGGATTTCTCCAAAGATCTTTGATGAATGTAGTTATCGATGGTCCCACCACTCTCCAGTTATGTTGGTAGAACACCGCAGGAAAACCATCCCTCCCCGGAGCCTTAAAACTCCCCATTTGAAATAACACTCGTCTTATTTCCTCATCCGTAGGGTCTCTACCCAACCTCCTTAAGTTCATATCAGCCACGTTTCCCCAACGCTGTCTTGTTTGGAACCATACTCTATCCTTCTTCTCTTCATGAAACAAGTTCTTATAATATTCATGAATCATCTGCACAATTTCTTCCTCATCCTCAACCCACTCACCATTGCTATTTTTAATCATCTTTATTTTATTCTTCCTTCTTCTCACTAAGGTTTTAGTATGATAAAACCTTGTGTTCCGATCCCCTTCCTCCAGGCTCCAGCCATTTCCCCCTAGATTTTTGAACGTATGCATAAGCTCTTCCTCTTACTCCCTCTCCAATCTAATAAGGTGAGGGTTACTTCTTCGAACAATATTTTTTTGGATCTCATTCAGCCTATTTAAAATTCTCCCTTTTCGACGTTCAATGTTACCAAAAACCTCATTGTTCCACTGTGTAAGGTTCTGCTGTAATGTGGAAAGTTTCACATTTAACTCCTCTTCACCCTTCCAGTTATCCTTAATAACTTCTTCAAATTTTTCATGCAATTGCCAAGCAACTTGATATCTTAAAGGTCTTGCACTACGCCTCACATAGTCTACATTTAGTTTTACAACGATAGGGTGATGATCCGACCCTACTTTTGGGATAACCCTGATCTCAGCATTGTCAAACAGTTCTTGCCATAAAACATTACATAGGCATCGATCCAATCTTTTTTAAACCCTTTCCAAACCCTCCCACTTAGGCCCTTTCCAAGTAAAGAAATGACCATTAGCCTCAAGATCAATCAAACAGCAATCTTATATCCAATCATTAAAGTTCCTACATCGAACCTCATTAATTCTTCCACCCCCTTTTTGCTGCAATGTAGATTTTATTTCATTAAAGTCCCCGGCCAAAAACCATGGCTCATCAACCTCAATAGAAATATTATACAACATTTCCCAAAGATTGTGTCTCTTTTGTTCATTTGGACTTGCATAGATTGCTGTAAACAACATACTTTTTCCACTTAGGCTCAATTTACAATGTATAAACTGATCCTCTATCTCTAAAACATCCATCACAAGGTCATCTAGGTTCCAAAGGATCCAAATACCCCCTGAAAAGCCCTCAACCTCCTTTCTAATAGTGTTTAAACCCCCAATTCTTTATTACTTTGTTGGCTAAAACACCACTGATCCTAGGTTCCAATATAACTACCACATCCAGCTTGTACCTAAATTTAATATCCTGTAGTACGGTCGCAAAACCTTTGCTAGCTGCACCCCTACTGTTCCATGCTAATATGTTCAACATGATAACAATTACAAAATTGGACAGAACAGTTACCTCATAGCCACAAGACCAAGGTCCCCACATTCCACTTCTTTGTTTGAACTAAAGCTAGTGATCAGATCCTCCTCGATACTATCAGTCTGCATGCCACCAGTATCCAGACTGCCATACCCATACTTCTGCTCACTGTAATCCCCGGGATGAAGATTTTCTTTTTCAACCATATTTAACTCCTGCCATTTATACATCTCCGGGTTGCTTTCAAGAACAAAATCAACACTACCTTGCACCAACTGACTTTCACGTTGAATACCACCAGCACTGCTCCCGTTAATAGTGGCTAACGGGTCTCTTCCTTTCCCTACCTTCTCTCTTTTTCCTTCCTTGGTTTGCACATCTGACTTACTGTTCCTTACTTCGCCCAGCCCCTTAGAAAAATCACTCTTGCTCCCAGTAGTTCTTTTGCTCTGTTGTTGTCTAGGCAAGCCAACCTTCTGCACCTTCTCCACTTCCTCTCTATTCACCATTTTCCCTGAATTCATGACTGCTTTATTAGCCAAAGGTTTTTATTGTGTTGGGGAACAATTTTATTTTGGAAGTTTTAAAAATAAAATAATTTTATTTTGACTGTTATTTCAATTAAATTTTACAGTTAGTTGACTAAATATATTGAGTTGACCATCGATACATCATCTACTCATTTTTGTTAAAATGTAAATTTATTTTGGAAGTTCAGATGTAATATACTTCATTTTTTTCTAAAAGTTACATTTAAAATCTAAGGGGCAAATTTTTACATGGATTGTCAGCTCTGTATATTTGGTTAACTAATTATCAAAATTAACTAAAATAATAATCATAAGAAAATTACTCCATTTTTTAAATTTCCAAAATAAATCACTCTCCAAAAAGCTTTTGATGAAAAATTACCCCTCAATAGAAACTTCTGAAATAAAAGTCATACTTAACCCTTTTTATAATTTTCTTCATGGGCATATATTCTTGAGTTGGGAACCTATGTTTTTTACCATAAAATTCATAGAACCCGTTTCATTTAAATTTTTACCATTGGAACTTAGTTTTATTACATGGCAGTTGGCACAACCAAAATAAACATTCCAAAACTTTATATTTACAAATAACAAATTCATTCATAATCATATTTTCAAGTCTTATTTTGTCAGATACGTGTATTTTTAGTATTTCTAGTTATATATAAACTAGTAGGAGCCAAGAACCTTTGAACTTAATGACATGAGAAATCTCATATACTTAAGAGGTTATGGGTTTGCTCCTATGATTTATCTGCAAATATTTCTTTATTTATCTGGACTGTGAACAACAATATCCAGTGAAGAAGATGTGAGATTATGAGATTGATCGATCTCCATGAATTTCATATTTGATTTTTATTCTTGAATAAGGTATCTTTTTTTAGTTTACATGAGGTACACGGTTCTTTAAAAATGAATCATTGCCATGGTTTTTTTATTAAAAAATAAGATATACGGTCACAAATTATACAAAGTTAATATAACATGCGATACCTATATTTAGTAGTGGTACCAGAAAAACAGGTAATCAATATATATGACAATGATGTTTGTATTTTCATATTGAAAATAATAATAACTTTAGATATTTGAAAATAATCGTCATAATAATAGTGAATTTATAAAATACGTTAATTATGATTGTCCTCTTATAATAATAATGATAGTTTGTATTTATTATTTCATTTTAAATTATTTTTATTTTACTGTTGTTTGTCAATGTGTGCGATCAAACAACATAATTGGCCAAGAGGGTGGGTGTTTGAACAGCCTAAATCTATAAATCTATTATTTCATCCATAAATCTATTTTTTTAATCAAATTTATAATTTTCGTATTGAATGAAAATTGGGTGTTTGAATAGCCTAACTAATAAAGCTAGGTGTATGAAGTTCTTTATCGTGGTATGGGGAAAAAATTAACCCAAGAGGGTGGCCTGTGGTTTACCCTATCATAATCCAAGAGGAGTGAGGGTTATTTTGGGTTAGGGCAAAAAATAATCTCATCATATGTGGGCTAAAAATGGGGGTTAACCATTTTGACAGCTCTACTTAATTTTTTAAAGTATACATTTTGTCCTATAATTCTAACATCGTTAATATTACTAACAGAAAATGCTGACGCAACAAACTTAACTAATGACTATGTAAGCTTGAATGTTGACCGTGTAATAAAAATATATTAATTTAAAATTTAAAATGTGCATAAATTGAAAAATTCATTATCAAAACCCTGATTATATTAAAAAAAATTAGTTTAATGATCTAAATATAAAAAAATAGTTTAATAATCTAAATATCAAAATCTCGATTTCATTTGTAACGATTTGTCAGTTTATTTTAGTTTAATAATCTAAATATATCATATTAAAAAAATTAAAACTTAAATATGCTCTGTCAACTGCACATTTATCAGTTGAGTTTGCTGCGTTAACATTTTTCGTTAAAAACATTAACGGTGTTAGAAATATATGACTAAAAGTATACTTTTAGTTTTATGAAGTCAAGTGATAAAAAATATAGTCATGTCAGATTTAAATGACTAAAAATAGGGATAAGATATTATCACTATCAATTTTGGTCACTACCAAGTCACTACTACTTTTTTCACCGTTAGATCAGAATCTTATCTATCTTTATCATTTCTCTCTTCTATTGAGATTCTGATCTAACGTTGAAAAAGTGGTAGTGACATTGGTAGTGACCAAAATTGGTAGTGACAATATTTTATCCCTAAAAATATACTTTAACCTTTATTCTTTATTCTCCACGAGAATCCGTCCATTCTTTTCTTTAGGCCAAACCAAACATAAGTAAATACAAGTACTCAATAATTCATTCATTGATATAAAGCATGGTAGTTAAAAGCTCGTTTTATCACTGCGATTTTACGTTTTTTTTTTCATTAAAACGATTTTACTAATTTTCCAAACGCTTTTGTGTTTTTACGATTTTTTTTTACGTTTTTACTATGTTACGATTTTTCGTTTTACGATTTTTCATTCTCCTTTCGTTTTCAAGTAAAATCTACGTTTTCATTATGATATAAAGTGTAAGCAAATGGACAAGTTCATGGGGGCACTCTTGCCCCCACTTGTCATTATACACTCTTTTAAGTCGTATTTATATGTAAGGTTGTGACATGGGCTTTCTATAAATATGTTGAATGAGTGATTTTCCTTTTGTTGAGTGAAAAATAATAATAATAAAAGTATTTATGGATGTGTTATTACCCCTAACATTGGACAAAAAGTTGAAAATAAATAATTCTCCAAGAAAAAAATAAAATAAAAAACCAAAAAATTGAAATGGTAATTATACACACACGGGTATATAAAGGATAATATCAATTTGTCCTTAGTAAATAAATATACTGTATGTTTTTATTTTTATTTTTTTACTTTAATCAGGTTAAATTTTTAATAGCGAGGTAGATTATATTATCATTCTACAAAATAATTGTAGTATTTATGATTTTTTTTTTTCAAATATACACAAATCCTCATACAAGAAAAAGAGATCCCCATACACAAATTCAATGACTGTATTTTTGAATGCCGTGATCATTTATGAAAAAATAGAGGAAAATACATTGACATCCATCTATTTTATATAAATTACACAAATACCCATCTATTTTTTTTTTTGGTATATAAATACCTCTCTATTTTAAAAACATACAAACCTCCCTTCAAATTAAAATGCATGTTACAAAAAGCTCATTTACATATTTGAGATTTTATTTCCAACTATATAACCGTTGGTTGACCATTAAATTTGATTTTTAAGTATTTTTTTACCAAAATACCCCCTTTCAACAAATGAATAGACATTTATATTAGCCTACAAATATTTTTGATACAAACAAAAAATATTCTAATACATATTGTTAAAAAATTTCAATATATTATAAATTTTTTTCATTTTTATTATATTCTAAAATTTATAATTTTTAGACTTTTTATCATATTTATAGAAACTTATTTATTTAGTATTCTTTTAAATGACTAAAAATATATTTCTTTTATTTTTTTTGTCAGGACACCATGATTGAAATCAACTCAATAGACTTATTTTTAATTCCCATATTTTATTAATAATGTAAATTTGAGATATATTATTTTTAATTTTTTTAATACATGTTTTGCACAAACATTTATAAGCATTATCATCCTGATTCTATTTATAAGTTCAGTTTGACCAAAAAATTTGGTCCTATTTATAAGTCCTGTTTCATATAATAAATGAGATTGTGACAATTTTACCCATATTAATTACACTCATAAAGATAGAGAGAGAATAAACATTTAAAAAATATACAATCATAAATAAAGGCAAAGTTGAAAATTTAGCTTATAATCATTGAGTTAACTACTTTTCCTTGGTATGTGAGATTTGATCAAATTGGACTTATAAATAGGACCAGAGTGGTATTATTTAAGTACGAAACTATAGAAATAATTAATCATATTTTTAATTAAATTTCCTTTGTCTGTATTAATTTAATTAATTAAGTCTTTTTCTCTCAATATGAAAGAAAAATCTAACAAATAACTATTTGCAAAAGTAAAAAATAAATTAAGAAAAAAAAGCACTTAAATTTATTTTAACAGTTTTAGCCAAATTAAGGGAATTAGTAATGATGAGGAGTAAATTAGTAAATCAAATTTATTTTAATATAAATTTTAATGAAAAATAAAAATTCTTAATAGTATTAATGGTTTGAAATTAAGTGTGTGTTTTTTAAAATATAAGGATGATCCGTGTAATTAAGACAAAACGCAAGAAAGGTTAAAATATTCTACTTAAAAAAAAGGGAAAATTCCATATAAAGTTGCTTGAAATAGGGAAATTCTAAATTAGGTTAGTAAATTCAATAAATCCCTAATTAAGTTATTGACCCAATTTAGAATTTCAAAATTTAGATTAAATGACGTTACTGCCCTCTCATAGTCTCCTCTCTCATCTTAAAAGGGTTTCAATGCCTTTTAACTTATTTTTATAATAAGTGTAAATATATAAACATTGATATAAAATATGATATATTAACTTAGATCAAAGAAATTTTATGTTTTTGGAAGAATGATCAGGAATAATTAAAAAAAAAGTGTTAACCCCAATATTAATTAAATGATTTCTAATTGAACATTGAGAATAAAAAAAATTAATTTTTACTTGATTTTTTGCTCACTGAAAAAAAAAATGTTAATATAAAAAATAACTTATTTGATATAGCAAACTGCATATCAAAGATTTTCATTAATGATTTTTTAAAAGAAAATATATTTATTAACGTACAAAAAAACCTATATATCACATCAGTAAAATTGCGTGATTAATGAAGATTGATTTTTTATTGACAAAAAACTAATTTGAGTTCTTTCAAAAATAAAATTTTATTCAAAATTTTAATAAAAACGTTTAATTGATAACGGTGTTATGCGTTTTTTATACTTAAAACATTCTTAATCATTCTTCCTGAACACAAAACTCATTTGGTTTAAATGAATCATATTTTATTTTATTATATATTAATGTTAATATGTATGCACACTTATTAAAAAACTAAATTGAAGAGCAATTAAATTCTTTCAAAAGCAAAGAGGATAGAGAAGATTATGAGAGTGTAATAAAGTAAATTTACCTATATTTTAAAATTCCAAATTGGGTCGATAACTTAATTAGGGATTTATTGGGTTTACCAACCTAATTTAGAATTTTCCTATTTCAAATAGCTTTATATGAGATTTTCCCTAAAAAAAATATCATCACTAATTTTTATTTTTATTTTGGAATATGTGCCACTTAATTAAAAAGCGTTTATAAATCAGAGGCAACATCAAAGTAAGACGATTCATATGACATACATTATGAATCACTTAAATTTCCTCGCGGGCTTGTTAATTACGACGACCCTGACACATTTGTAACCAGTTCTATATATTAGCATTTATATCAAAAAATTTCCAAAAAAAAAAAAGAAGTGAAAATAAGTCTAACTTTTTTAAAAGAAATATATTTTGAAATTCCGGGCTGAGGGTATATTGGTGCGATCGAAGATAAAGGAGAGTTATGATGAGAGAATAACTTCAAAAGCAAAAGCGTGAACGGGAAAAGCTGCCTTTCGGCCATCTCACGGCTCCCTCTGTTCAAAATGCCTTCATATTTCATGATGCTGTTAATTTTTTTATTTTTAATAAATCTAACTTATTACTACTTCCCGTTCTAATTATAAGAGGTAGTTAATTTTTTTTAGAGAGATTAAAAATACTAAATAAATTATTCAATCATTTCATATATCGTGTTTTCTTAGATTATATATTAGTTTATTGGTCAAACTATTTAGTTTGAAGAAAAAAATAAAAATAAAAATACTCTAAGCTAATTTAATTAGCTTCCTTAATCTCTCCAAAAAAGTTAACTAGCTCTTATAATTAGGATCGGAGGGAGTAATAATAATGTTTTTTTAAAAAAGACAAAAAACACCATTTAAAGTTTAAAATCTCATATAAATGATTTTCTATTGAAATGAGTTATTGATTGCTATTATTTAATACCTATATTCTTATAAACAATAACAAATCTGGTTTGTCATTTTGAAATTCAAGTAGTATTTTCTAATATTTTTCCTATAAAAAAATCCCCTCTTTTCCATGGCCAGAGTGCCAGACTACCAATCAAGGCCAACAACCGCAGTTTCAAAAACCCTTTTCCTCGAGCCAAAACAAAACTCATCTTAAAATATATAATTACTTTATAAATTGTAAAAATTATTTTCTAAAAATTAATCCAAACCCACATAATATACCGTAAGCATGTTGATTCCAACATCTACCACTCTCTGTCCGACAACAGATCGTGCCCACAGAGAAACTGCCTAATTACAAATCACAAATCTGAAATTGGTCCGATTGTGATCACTCCACAAAAAATGTAAAAGGACAAATCACAAACCTGAAATTATTTAAAGAATGGCTGCCTCCAAAGGACATAGAGAAAAGTTCAGTCCAGATCAAAAAAGGCATAGAGAAAAGGGCCGTTTGTATTTGTTTTTATTGATCCAGCCATTCAAATAATGTTTTTCTTACTTTCTCTTGAAGCAATAGAAATTTTATATTCCAAATTAAACGCATTCATCTTAAACCACACAACAAAGTTACAGCCCGAATCTCAAATTTAGAATTTTTCGTTGCATGTTATATTTCATAATGAATAAAAAAGTTTAGATTCTTCAATTTAGATTTTCAAAATTTTCCCTTTCTCATAGCAATGGATCTATTGATGGGTCCAAGTTAAGTGCCAGAATGAACAAGCTGCAACCTGCAAGTGTCAAGTCACGCAACCAATTAATCAACTTTTGTTCGTGCGGAGAGAGGAGGTGATCATTCAAGTTTAAGTGGTTTAACGAATGTATCAATAAAACATATGGAGATAATGACTATTAAAATATGAATGGAGGTTTTCTTGCATAAGGTTCAGGATGAGTAGTAGGTAAAAGAACTAATAGTTTTTGCAAGAGCTTAACGGGCCAAGTCTATCAAGCCGCCGCCCTCAAGCTCTAGATTGAATTTTTTGTCTCAGAGTGAAACGGGCATAAAAGTGACAGCCGCCAGCCTTGCCTAGAGTCTAATAGGGTTGGCTTGTTTATTTATTTATTTTTTATTAAAATTATTTATATTATGTTAATATTTTTTTATTTTTCATATTTTGTTAATGAACTTTCAAATATTTAGTTATTGTTATCTTCTTGAAATTAAAAGATATTTCTTATTTCATAAGTAGTCTTACCCATTTTACATTTTTGAGTTAATTTCTAGTGATTGCTCTATTCATATATTATAACTTGTACTTTTCAAGCATATATTAATAAAGTGTTTATTTTATTAACTCCTTACACTTTTCAATACATATTTATAAGACGGTGTTTTTTATTTTGTTAAGTCTTCTAATTGATTAAAAAAAATATACTTGCTTTAAAATAATCTTTCATTTGGTTATGATTGATGGGTTCCATTTACATATTAATTTTGGCAACATTTATATATTAAATTAAAACTTTCATTGTTGTAATTTACTAATTTTATTTCTTTAAAAAAAAAACTAAAAAGATACTAAAAGGTTTTTAGAATGACTCTGGCCCTGTGGGGTCAGCCTTGGCCCCTGTGTTCAAGAACCGGACCTTGAAAAATGACTGTTTTTCTTGTTTAGGCCAAATAGGCAACCCGTTTAGGCTTGACCCATGAAGGGTCGGTTTTTTTTGCCAGCTATAATTGTTGGTCAATGGTCATGGACTAAGAGTTGGCTTCTCTCCGTTGCCCAACTCCCTCCGTTGCTATCCTTTACCATAAATTGCGTCGTTTTATGGCAAAAAAATTGAAGTTGGTGCTTTTTTTAAAAAAAAAAAATTAGGATAGTGACTGATATTAAAAAGATACTTTAGGACATTAAACGGTACTTATAAAAAACTTCATGATCTTAAAAAATTATTAGAGGATCTTGAAAAAATATTTTAGGGTACTGATTTGTACCAAAAGGATACTTTATGATACTAGCTGGTACTAAAAAATACTTCATGATCTTAAAAAAATTATTTTAGGATCTTGAAAAATTATTTGAGGATCTTAAAATATATTTTTAGTATCATTCAGTACCCTAAAATATACTGAATGATACTAAAAATATATTTCAAGATCCTAAAATAATCTTTCAAGATCATGAAGTATTTTTTTAGTATCATTCAGTATCCTAAAGTATATTTTTCGTATCAATTAGTAACCTGAAATATTTTTTTAAAAACCTAAAATAATTTTTCAATATCATTAAGTATTATTTTACCTATCAACCATAAAGTATCATTTTAGTACCAGTTAGAATCCTAAAATATTTTTTCAAGATCATAAAGTATTTTTTTAAGTGTCATTCAGTATCCTGAAGCATGTTTTTAGTAATAGAGTACACTAATATATATATATATATATATAATATAAAGCACCAACTTCAGTTTTTTGCCATAAAACGATGCCGATGATGCTGTTTTATAACTCCCATGGACTCATGGGGAAGGGTTTTACACTTTTAGTACAAGATCTGAAAATTCAAAATTATGTGAAGGCAAAAAACATCTGTAGAAGTATTACTCCAAATTAAACTCAACAATACTGCCTCTTGAAAGAAGTATTACTCCAAATTCTAAACGAATAACCTAGCTTATAGTATAATTTGCATTATAAAAAGGGTTCTATATTTATGCCTGAAAGAATATCTCATTTAAATGTTATCTCAGGATCAAATGTTATGACATCATTTTTGCCCATGTGATTGTAAAGATCTCCCAACAACTACTATTACCTGACCACCTGTGAGGTACTTTAGCCTTGTGGACTGCTTGCTAACCTGAAAATACTTATTTGAGTTGGCGTTTAAAAAATATATTTACGTAAGTTGAGATAATTTTTTTTTTACATACTTACATCGTATGCTATAAATCACGTCAGAAAAACAGTTTTTACCGCTAACCAAGCAAGGACGAAGTCCCCCAAAGCTCTTCTTCCAGTCTTCATTGAGGTTATCTCATCGCCACCATCAAGGTTTTTTATGGGCGTGTAAGTACATTGGAATTAAGATTTGAAACTACTCAACTAGACCAAAATGATTGAATTGTTTTGAATATTAATTATGTGGATGTTCATTGACTCACAAAGCTTTCTTTACAAGCCAACAAGAGGCTTCCTGTTAAGCTAACAAGTAGCTTCCCTTACAAACTTTGCTTAATAGCGGCTTATCCTCTCAGTCTCCTGAAAGGCCTATAAATAGAGTTGAAAGGCCTATAAATAGAGTTAATGTGTAAGCATTGAAAACACACAACCGAATAGAATTACTCCTCTTTTTCTCTCTCAAATTTTATCTTCTCTCTTACTCCTTTATCCCAGATTTCTTTTAATTGTACTACCTCCGTCCCTAATTATAGGAGCAATTTAACCGATTTTGGGAGAATTAATGAGAGGAGTTAAATTAGTTAATTTTACTCATTTTCCTAAAATGTCCTTATATAAATTTAAAATGACACAAGTTGCCCTAATTATAAGTGTTTCTAATTTGCCTTACGTTAGATATCCATGACATATTAGTTTATATATGTATATTAGTTGCTTTTTATATAGCCATGTGTATACATATATGTGTGTATATATATGTGTATACATATAGATCTATCTACATACATAGAGACACATACTCATATATCCACACACACTCACACACACACACACATACATACATACACACACACACACACACACACACACATATATATGTTTATATGTGTGTGTGTGTTCACACATATAAACATATATATGTAAACACACATATATATAATGCTCTTAATAATAAGTATAAATAAGGGTATTATAGGAAAAAATTGACAAAAGTTAAAACTTGCTCTTATAATTAGGACCAAAACCAACTCTAAAATTTGCTCCTATAATTAGGGACAGAGGGAGTATAACATGAATTACACTGATATAAAACAAATATATAATGAATAACTAAAGTGAGCCCTAGACTCACTTTGACCTTTGCCATATGAATCCAAACAGAACCAATTTACTTCACCTTAGATTAATTGGTGACTTACTTTCGAAGCAACATAACGTGGGATATAGGCGGCAAACAACATCAGGTCAATCTCTATATATCCCAAAGATTTTTAATCTGACAGTGTTAATGCAATTGAATATAATATTGTTCGGATTGATTTTGTGCCTTCTCTTTAGAAGAATTTCTTATTTTATTCAAGTTTGACTCAATCATATTAATTGCAATTATTGTGATCATTCAGAAATTATATTTTCCTACCTCATATTTTGTATTTTATGCATTTTATTAATATGAACACCAATCAGTAGAAAATAGGAGGAGCTACTGAAGTTGACCATGCCGATTTCTGAACGCTCCAAGACCTACTACAACATCAATAAGGCCGTGGTATTTTTCAAAACCGGCGGCCAATCCTTAATTAGGTGGCAATAAAATATAGCAAAATGACTACCCAATTAAGGATTGGCCGCCGGTTTTGAAAAATATGAGTTGGAGTGAGAAAGCTTGCGTGATCTCCCAGAAATATCAATTCATCATGGGAAAGGTATGTTCTCTAATTTTATGGTGATCTCGTGACTTGTCATGACAAAGCTGGCCTCTCCTAAAATATCAACCATCGCTTTGCCATGCTCCTCCTTCTGAGGCTTTAAACTTACACCTTCATCAACCAATTCATCTTTTAATATTCCCACATAAAAGAAGCAAAACATTCCAGAAGCGCACATAAAATAGTAAGAAGAAAGCACACAACCGATATTATTATGATAAGAAAGGGATTAACATAAAATACGTAAGACAGACATTAGTAAATTCTACCTATGCTGGAATTATACTTGCTGCTACAGACAACAACTACATAGCAGAGGAGGATCTGCCTTACATATATTGTAGAAAAAGCACAACCTAATTAAATCCTACAGAGCAGAGGACGATCTGCCTTGCATATATTACGCACAACCTAATTGAATCCTACAGAGTAGAGGAGGACCCGCCTTACATGTAATTGTAAAAGAAAGCACAACCTAATTAAATCCTAACATCAAATTCAACAAAAGATCACCCAAAAAAAAGAAGCTAAAGCATCTACTCAAGGCTAAACCCTAATAATCCTATGTACGGTGGTCGTCTGAACAGGGTGCCAAAATAATTAGGGCCGACCACCCCATCTTCCCGCTGAAAAAATAAGAGAAGATCGAGGGTTACAAGCCCCAATCACTGAAGAACAGTGTCCAAATCCTTCCAATCACAGAATAAGTAAGGTTACTGCCGACACTACAACCCCAGAATCCCCTCCAATTCCAGAATCCTTCGCAAGTCATTCGTAGGGTCGCTGATTGATTTCTTAGTGAAAAAAGCCGGAAGCGGTACAGAACTGGGCGGCGGTGATGCCACAAACATCGAGGACCCGGCATAAAATCCCGCCAGTCCTTCCACAGGATTCGGACCCAGATCTGTCTTCACCCGATCTGCCTGCTTGACGACGGGAGCCGGAGACTGAGACTGAGCGGCGGTCAGCAGTTCACCGCGTTTGAGTATTTTTACCTGACCCATCACAGGTTGATTGATCTGGGGTTCAACCGCGGAGGCGGATGCGGAGCGGGTCGGGCGTGAATCATCGTGGGGACGCAAGGGGCTCCGCTTAGAACGGTTGTTGGGGCGGCCGCGGCCGCTGCGGTTAGGTTTAGGGTTTGTAGTGGGAGGAGACGTCAAAGCTTTGATTTTGGGGAGAGACGAGGGAAGGGATTGGGGAAAAGACGAATTGTTTAAGCAATCTCGAGGATTAAGAACGGCGACACCCATCTGGTCCGATGATTAGAGACAGAAGATTAAGCAGGGGAGAAAGAATCGGGGATTGGGAAGAAAGGGAAAAATGAAAGTAAATTGTTGAGCACAAGATTGAATATACAATATGAGCAATAAGAAGGGAAAGCAGGACTTCAATTTGTAAGGGCTGAGCAGGGGGAGCCCACAAGGTTGGACGTAGTCTCACGGCACTCCGGACACGAAGTCGTGGATACACGCGCGGACACGTTCAATCATGAGGTGAGGAAAGCGCGTGATATTAGAGTTCACATTATGTGCTTAGAGTTAGGTGCTTATACCTCTAATTAGAGGTATAAGCATATTTTTTTTTATTTATATATTTTATATATTTATATTTAAATTATATGCTACTTTGTGAGATTTTTTTTTACACCCAGTATCATATACAAATACATAACTAGAAATTAATTAATTTGAGATATTGAGTAAGAAAAATATATGAGAAGGTAGAATATAATTTAAATCTAAATAAATAAAATATATAAAAAAATTAAAAAAAAAATATGCTTATACCTCTAATTAAAAGTATAAATACATTTTACCAAAAAAAAAATATATATATAAACACATAATAAATATCTAATTCTAAGCACATAATGTGGACTCCTATCCAACGCGGGTTCGTAACATCGGGATCGGGTGGCATGCTTATCCTCAAACTCCACGATATCCCCTCGTTCGTCTAACTAATTACAAAGGCTGCCATCCAATACACGAGATGAAGGGGTAGTGGAGGAAAACAGCAAGAGCAGGGATTTATATTTTAATTTAATAAAATAGGGATTGCGATATCCGCCAAAGGACAGAAACAAAGCATTGGATTTGGAGGGTAGGTGGTTCCAATTGGGGGAAGGCAAGTGGTAAGTAAGTAATGGATGACGTGGCATTGAGAGGGAACCGACCTTCTTAGAAGGCAAAGCTCCGAAAGTTCCCTCCCACCTACCCCACACTTTTATGCTCCCTCTCGTTTACAATTTCTTAGGCCTCGTTTGGTATAAAGAACATTTAAAGAGGGAAAAGAACTTAAAGAATGAAAAGGAAGGGAAGAGAAGATTGAGAGGGAACTTTAAAAAGTTGAGTTGTTTGATAGACATGAGAATATAAGTAAGTTGAGGGAATGCAAATTGTTTCATAAGAAGAATTAGGTGTTGGTTAAGTGAGAAAGTTGGGTAAAATTCCCACAGTGCCCCCCAAAAAGAAAAGGCAAAAAACGTAACTTTTTTTGTTTGTTTTGCTAATTGAAGAGAAACGAAGACAAACCAAATCGCGTCTCGGTGGAGAAAGAAAATTGTTGGAGACCTCGAAAGGATCTGAAACCACGACGATCATAACGGCTGCCGGAGGTGAGAAGGACGACGAACATGGAAGGAAATAGAGGGTCACACACTGAAGTTGCAAAATAACACATTCAAGTTCGAACGAAACAGTCAAGTTCAAACTCACAGTACAAAATGACAACCAAGACAAGCAACAAAAGCAAGGGGTGATGACGTTCATAAGCAGGGCATTGGCTCAGCAAAACCAAATTCCATCTCTGTGTCCTTTCCATTTCATTCTTCACCATTACCCAACAACCCACACACATACAGCTTAACAACGCATGAAAAATCACTCAACTTTCTTCCCAAATCGTAACTCTGTCACTCCCCAAGTGGAATAAACAGGGTATCGGCCATTTTCAGAGCTCAAGAAAAAAACAAACCCATTCAACTCTTACCTCGATTCCACCTTTATTGATGAGTCTTGCTTCGATTCCAGCTTCAACTGTCGACACTTTCTTCGCAACCTTCGTCTTCAAGCTTGTCGATGATGTGGTTTATAACTTTTCAGAGGGGCTTTTTTGTCCCACAATTCACTCTCTTGGGAACAATTTCAGAATCCCACCAATTTTGAAGGGATAGCACTTTCCTGCGTCTGTGGGAAGATTGGGCAAGGCGGAAAGTCCATCTTACCGGAACCTATGCCGCCAAACGGGTTTTGAGAGTGGGAACTCTGTTATGTTCCCTGGAACTTGCATGAGTTCCTTGTACCAAACGAGCCCTTAAGGTTTAATTGGAATAATGGTGACAAAAATGACTTATTTTTAATATAAATTTTATAAAGGTAAAATAGAATAAAAGTTATATTATAAATGTGACTTGTATTTATAAAAGTAAGAAGTGAAATTATTTCAAATTGGTTCTTATTTGAAATAGAGTTTGAAAAGTCAATTAAAAATGATATGAATCTTATTAAATACCCCTACACATATTAGTTGTTAAAAAAGTTAAATTATTATAAAAAAATTAATAAATAGTAAAGTCCTTAATTAGTATATTTAATGATAAAATTGTATATAAATTTAAATGCATACAAATGTTTTTTTTACATATTATCACTAAATAATAATACATTGTGTTACGGACCTAGATAAGGCCCAATCACAGGGAGGCCCAACCAAGGGTAGGCGCATCAGATCCGTCATATCCGTAACCCTGGAATATCTCAACTACCCCGGATATCTAGGAATACATCCGCATATGGATAGGCGCCTCGGATATAGGCCGGAATCACGCCAAAGCCGCTCCAGTAGGTCCTATAAATACCCAAGCAACAAATGCCCTAAGGTACACACGCTCTAAACCTAGACTAATCTACATACTCGTCACACCGAGCACACACCCCACTCCTTAGGCCAAGCGCCCGGTTGTGTTCGGTGATCCTCTCTCGTCTGTACTATCACATTGGTACCTGCATCGAGACACTTGATCCTATATCAAATCACCGGCCCATACAAGCGGCCGGACATCTCGTGTTCTACACCGTAACAGTGGCGCCGTCCGTGGGAACGATAAATTTCGATTCCCTTGACCAATGAGGTTAACACCCGCAGATACAAGCCGCGGCCTGAGATGGTTCGAACAACCGAGAGCAACGTCAACCACCCCGGCAACCACAAAGACACCGAGCGGTCGACCAACCCTCTCGGTGGCAATGAGCAGGACAATGAAGACCGGTTATCACAGCCAGAAGAGCGCCTTGAGGAACCTCATGGCCCGAATCAAGATCAACCTGAAAAGGGGAGTGAGTCCGAGACGGGTTCATCGGCAGGACGGGAACGTCGCCGGAAGCCACAGGGATCCAATCCAGTAGGAAGTCAGGAGACCCCGGTCGGGATGACAAAACGTGGGAACCCGACCAGAAGGTCATAGTTCCGTCGGCGAGAAGACAATAGATAATACTAAAAGGGCGGCCTCTACCAAAGAATCACAAAGGGGGAAGTCCTCCGAGCGAAGGGTCGACCCGACATCCCCCACACGATTCTCGTCAAGGAAGATATGCCGAGGCTAAAGCAGACCCCTTTTCACCCAAGATCCTCGTGAGCACGGTTCCCTGTGAAAACCGAACCTCACCGAGTTCAAGAAATACGACGGATCGCGGGATCCCACGACTCATGTGGACGACTTTCAGATGATCATGATGTGCCGAGGCCTCGGAGAACCAATCATAAGTAGGGTTTTCGCCACAACACTAAAGGGACCAGCCTAAAGTGGTTACTAACCCCGCCTCCGTGTTCGATAACTAAATTTGATGACTTGGCAAAGGTTTTCGAGTTACAATTCGCAACTAGTAAGAAACAAATAAGTCTCAATATACCTTATAAAAATCGTGCAACGGCCGGCGAATTACTCCAAAGCTATTTGGATCGGTTTAATCATGCGGCCCAAGTCCGTAAATTAAAGGAGGAAGTGCACGCCCACCTCCCGGCCGATGGCCCAGACAGCTCGAGCCGACTCGTAGAATCATTTTTCAAAGAGCCGCTAAAAGCTTAAAGGACTTCATGACAAGATCGAAGAAATATCTTGAGGTGGAACAAATGCGCCAAGCGAATGCGCGAAGGGACCGGACAAGAACACCCCGCCGAGGGATAAAAGCCACCCGACTGGCCGCAAGCAAGACCGCCGCGGAAAGGAAGTGATAATAAGCAATATAAACCAAGGACAGACTTGAAGAATAAATTTGACTATTATACCCCCCTCAATGTTCCCCGGCCCAGCTATGGAGGGAAGTAGCGTCGACCGAGATGCGGAAGGTCGAAAAACCTCATCCCCTCAGAAAACGGTCCAACACGGACCAGTCCCGTTATTGTTCTTTTCACGATTGTAAAGGGCATACCACGGATCAATGCTATGAACTTCGCGAGGCCATCGAGAAATTCGTTCGAGAAGGAAAATTGCGTCAATACGTAATAAAAACACAGGACGCACAAAAGAAAAGCGAAAGCGAATGACCGATCAAACAGTCCGACCCCGAGAATAGAAGAGAGGCAAGAGGAAGAAGCCGGCATCTCGAAGACGGCGGATTTCCCGACACGGAGTTCGATTGCAACGTTATTAGCGGAGCCTTCTGGAGGAGGAGGAGATACGCCGAGCCAACGGAGAAAATATCTAAGGAGGTTCTTTCAATAAGGGACCGACCAAAGTTTAAAGAAGAATCACACATGACCGACAAAATTGAACGACCTCAGCTCATGTTCACAAAAGAAGACTTGGCCGACGTATTCCCCGGCCATCAAGACGGCCTCGTGATCACTGGAACCCTGGTCAACTGCCGAGTCAAGAGGATATTTATAGACTGTGGAGCTCGGCAGACATCATCATATGGGATGCCTTCAAGAGAATGAATCTCGACCAGAGGACTGAAGCCATGCCAAACCACTCTCGTAGGTTTCAATGGCGAATTATCCCCTCCAAAGGGATATATAGACCTCCGACTCACCCTTGGAACGAAGGAAGGTTTCAAACTGAGCGAGTAAGATTTATTGTGGCCGATTTCCTCCCCTTACAACATCATCCCGGGAAGACCAACAATCCACAATTGGGACATGCTGGTGTCTACTAAGCATCGAAGATAAAAATGATAGCAATAGCAATCAAGTCGTTACCGTCAAGGGTGATCGAAAGAGTCCGGGCAATGTTACAACGAGACAATCAACGTAAAAGCAAGATCCGAACAACGGATCCGAGCACAAAAAGATCCAAACCGATCAATATGATCGAACTGGACCTACGAGAAGAAAAGGGGACACCTCGGCCGTAACTGTATATGAGGTAGAAGATTTCGTACTTGGAATCAATCCAAACCATAGTACGAAAGTAGGCGGGGCCTTGACCCCCGACCTACGACCGACGTACCGGGCATAGACCCCAATTTTTGCTGTCATAAATTGACCATACGGCCGGGGTCAACACCGGTAGCCCAGAAGAAAAGAAGAAGGGCCCCAGATAGGCAAGTAGCGCTGAACCAACACGTGGACGAACTATTGGAGGCCGGTTTCGTCAGGGAGATACAATATACCACGTGGCTTTCCAACGTGGTAATGGTTTCAAAGCCAAATGGCAAATGGAGAGTATGCACCGACTATACCGACCTAAAAATGCCGGGCAACCTACCGAGGATGATGAATAAGGTTTTTGAGAACCGATAGGCCATAACATCGAGGTCTATATCGACGACATGATTGTCAAATCATGTGATCCCAATGACCACATCCGAGATCTGAGCAAACATTTAGCAAGTTATGGCGCATCGATTCTACTTGAATCCCGCAAAATGCGCGCTCGAGTACCTGCGGGAAAATTCCTCGGCTTCTTGCTTACTGAGGAATCGAGGCAAACCCCGATAAGTGTAAGGCCGTATTAGACATGCAGCCCCCAGAACAAGAAGGAGGTCCAAGAGCTGACAGCCGTTTGGCCGCGTAACCGATTTTCGCCCAAATCGCAAGAAGCGCCTTGCCTTTCTTCAAATTACTTAAAAAGGACACGACAGAAATTGGACCCCTGAGCGTGACGCCGCATTCTCAAAGATTAAGCAATGTTTGGCCACTCCGCCGCCTTATCGAAACCACACTCGCGAAACCCTCTTCCTCTACTTATCACTGGGAAAGAAGCAGCTGAGCTCTGGCCCCGGTTCGAGAAGGAAAGAATGGCCAAGAACCAATATACTTCGTCAAGAAAAGCTTTACAAAGCTCCTGAGCTAAGATATCGAAGCCGGAGAAATTGGCTTTCGCATAATAATGACGCACGCAGATCGCGCCCGTACTTCCAAGCTCACAAGATAACTGGTTCGAACCACCCAACCCATTCGACAGTACTCCATGTTTCCGACTCGGCAGCCGAATGATCGCCACATTGAGTTATCCGAATTCGACATCACATACGAAGCAAGACATGCTATTAAGTCACAAGCTCTCGCGATTTCCTCGTGAGAACTAACTCCAATTAACGAAGACCCCAACAACACGACCTCGGAAAGTATATGTAGACTTGTTCGTCCCACTCTAAAGGAAGCGGGCCGGAATAATCATAGAGAGCCCCGAAGGAGCGACGATCGAACACTCCCTACAACTAGATTTCCGACGTCAAACAATCGTGCCGAATATGAGGCGCTCCCGGCCGACTCCATCAGTCAAGGAGCTCTGCGCACAAAGAGTCTCGGTCTTCACCGACTCACAACCGCCGCCGCCTGCATAGATGGGACATATCAGGCTAAAGTGGCCTCTAATGGCTAAGTATCTTAGCAAAGTCAAGAATATCCGTGCGAGTTCGAAGAAGTAAAGGTTACGCATATACCAAGAGGGAAAATGTCCGAGCGTACATACTCTCCAAACTCGCTAGCACTAAAGGGACGACGAACCACGTAACCGTCATACAACAAAAGGTGGAAGAGCCGACTCGCGTAATGGTCATATCCGATGCCACCGATTGGAGGAAGCCGCCGAGGACTACATTGAGAGGGAATCATTCCCTTGGAACGGCGAATGCTCGTAAACCGATACGGAAGCCGCGTATACACAATGATAGACGATCGCCTTTACCGAAAAGGCTTGCATACACCGACGTTAAGGTGCCCGGGCACTCACGAAAGTAGATATGTCCTCGCCGAGACCCATGGAGGGATTAACGGCAACATATGGGTGCAAAAGCATTAGCAAGAAAGGCACTTAGGGCGGTACTACGGCCCACCATGCGAGCGACGCAAGCGAATTTGTAAAGGCATGCGATAGTTGCGAAACACGCCAAAATCATTTGGTCCCCTCCATCGACATGGAATATATCTCCGCCCCACGGCCCTTCTTTAAATGGGAATGGATCTACTCGGACCATTTAAACCGGCCCCTGACAACTTCGATGGCTAATCGTGGCGCGGATTACTTTACCAAGTGGATTGAGGCCGAACCGCCGCCACCATCACATCGGCAGGGTCCCAAGCTTCATCCAACAGAGCATTTTCTCCCGCTTCGAATCCCTACGAGATAGTAACACATACAATGGCACTCGCTTCACCTGGACAGAACTTCCAGATATGATGGCGGACCTCGGCATCACACATCATTTTGCCTCGCCGAACACCCACAATCAAACGGACAAAGCGTAAGCGGCAAACAAGGTAATCCTCGATGGACTTCTAAAAAGATGCAAGAGGCCGCACTGTTGGGTCGAACAGCCTTTATAACGTCTCTGGGGAGTTCGCACAACTATCCAATCAGCTACCCAAGAGACGCCTTTCCGCATGACATATGGATGCGGCCATGATCCCGGCCGAAGTTGGTCACCATCTCGGAGAAGGCTCGAACCTCGAGGAAGGAGAACCCTCGAATTCAAGGGCGTTGGCAACCGAGACGGAGCGGTAGATGAAGTCGAACCACGGCCCATTGCCGAGACATAGCAGCCAAACAACCGATGGCGGCGAAACACAATAGAAAGGTCAAACCTGTGGCATTTGACCGGGCGACTCCGGTCCTAAGAAGGGCCGACATCAGAACAAGAACGCCCAGACGGCAAGCTCGCCGCAAATTGGGAAGGACCGTGCCGAGTCAAGGAGAAGTTGGAAAAAGGAGCGTATGTTCTCGAAACACCGACAAGAAAATCTGTCAAGAGAACATGGAATGGCGACAAATTAAGGGCCTATTATAGTTGGGGCCCGACCACACTAAAGATGCCACAACTGACACCCAATGTCCGAGCTAAGTTTTTGATTTATTATTTCAAGCTTATTTTGCTTTCGGCCATTTCCTTCGCAAACTTTCCTTTCATTGTCGCCTTTATAAAGCTAATCATCTCTTGAATAAATAAATGGTTTGTTCACCAAATGTTCAATTTTAAGAGGTCAAAATGATTCGTTAAATAAGCGCATGCACACCGAGGTCTACACACCCTAAATATTTTGATGCATCGAAATTGACACCTAAGTAAGAAGGTGAACGGTCATAACGGACCCCGATCAGTCCACATGGTCAAAGTGTGTCCCAACGACGACCACGGACGAGCATGTGACCATTCACCCTTGCCCCGGTTAAAAATCCCGAATACGACTCCGAACCTCGTAGCGCGGTATATATAGACACCCCTACTCATGCACCCGGTTTCGACACCGTAAGAGTACTAAGCGGACTCTAATTCTTTAAAGACCCCGGCCCTGGCCTAAAACTATCCCATGTGCACCGAACGCATGAAGGTAAAAGTACGAAACGAGCTACTTAATTGAATGTTCATTCATAAAGATAAAAGTTCGGAGGTACAATATACAATCGGCATCAAAAGCCGAAAACAAAGAAAGCAAAAGAAAAGACAACAAAAGCTAAGGGCCCTCGCCCGCTAGCGGCCTCGTCCCCATTAGGTCCGCCCGGATGCAGCCTCTCCGCGCTTGCTCACCGCCGCTCACTTCGCATCCAAGCCGACCTATCCTCGGGAGATAAAGGCGGAGGAATAAGAACACCATCTTGGAAGCGGAGCGACATCCATACCCGGCCCACGTTCGCTACCCCCGGGTTTAAATACTCAACCGGGCTGTGGCCATCTCGAACAATCCGACGCGGTTTTCCTACCGCCGCCACCGCCTTCTCACGGGCGGTCTTCTCCTCCGCCAGCCGCCTGACTTGCTGCAACCGTACATAACTCGCTACGTTGCCGCGTAAGCCGTTTGACCGCATCCATAGACATAGCGCTGGGAGGACTTGGCCCGCGATTAGCTTCGCCAACTGGACGAGAATCGCATCGGCCAATTTATGATTAGCCTCCGCCGTGGAATCTGGGTCCGCCTCGTGTCGGCATGGGCTTGCGTCGCCCGCGGGTCGACGTAAGATCCTCCCCGCTTTGTCCGCTGCACTGGGAACTTTAAGTTCCGACTTCAGCCTCCTCCCTTTCACCTCAACCTTCTTTCTCTTCCGCCACTGCTTTCACCTTTTGCTCACCCGACTCTAAATTTTCCTTCGTAGTTCTGACTCCGGAAGCTCGAGCATAATAACCATGGAGATGCGGCCGGCCCGAGATAATCCAAGAGCCCCGCCAAGATGACCTGACATATTCCTGAGCTCATGAAGGTCCTCGTCCGAAAGAGGTCGAGTGAGACAAAAGCCGACGTGGGGGAGAAGGCCATGCCGATCCCCGTAAACATCCTCACTCCAGCCCGGCTCCGCTTGAAGCCACTTGGTCGAGGTACTCACGGCCGACGGGCGCAAAGGAGAAACAATCGAGACAAGAACCTCGTTTCGCCTTATCCAAGGATGGAGGAGATGGGCCGGAATGCGGAGATGTTCCGGCCAGCAGAGACTGGCGTTGAAGAAGGCACTACCTCCGCCTCGGCTATCAATGACGAGAAGACGAAGGTAACACTTCGGGAGCCGCCGAAGCGGTAGCGGTCGAATCCCGACCTTGGCCCTCTTCGACGCGAAGGCCTTGGAACCATGAAGCCGCGGAGCTCGCTCCTAGAAGGCTCTGGCACCGGACGTTTCGGGAGCTTTCCTCGGCTTCCCAAAGCCAAGCAAGGTATACTCAAGATAATCTGGGTTCGCATTCATAGCAACTTGACTGTTACGTAAGCATAAATCTAAAGTCGATGCTAGTTAGATAACAAAAGGCAAAGTGTAAAAACGTAATTAAGTAGCAATAAAGCCATACTCGGAGGCCGAGCCGGATGACTCACCTACCTTCTTAATATAGAAGGCCGCCCTCTTAACACCATGTTCGGCAACGTAAGACACCAAATGAGCAAGATACTCTCTCTCATCTTCGAGAGGTCTTTTAACGAAAATTGATAAAGGAAGAGGAGAAGCTGATGGCGCCGTAGGACCAATAAAGGGGAAGCGCCATTCAACGCCCTGACCCTCGCCGGCTTCGAAACCTGGCACTTCCCGTGGATTGCGACAACTTTGAAGAAAGAATTCTTGAAATGCTTAAAGGAGTCTCGAGAAAGCATTCATGAGTTTCCTGGCCCGCCTCAAGACGAAGAGAAGTTAGCCCTTTCGAGAGGCGGTTCCCTACCCGACCGAGGGTGAAAGGGAGAAAAAATGAAGGAATAAGGCTACAGACACGGAATAGCGGTTCCATTGTCCCGCATAGATAGGCGAACGCCGCCGATAAGCCCACCCGTTCGTGAAGCCGAGAAGGAGCCGATGAAGGTAGTGTAGGACTGACATTTGGAACCCTAGTAAACGGAAAGCGAATACCGAGCGGGTCATATAATCCCGATAGAAAAGAAAGAAATTAGGAGAGCTCGGTTCCCGAAAGGCACAGACGGGCCATCCTCCTCGGGGGAAAGACGACATCCCGATGACCCCGGAGATCCCACTTTATCCATATCCGTTTTGGTCATCGCCGAACGTACGGTTAGCATTTCGCTAGTCACCGTGGATACTTCGAACGCAGGCCGGTGAAGGACTATCTGAGTCCGCCTCCGTTTCTGAAGCTAAAAGACGAGGGAAGACGTAAACTCCATTTACCTACAACAAAATGAAATAAAACTAAAGTCAGAACTAGGCAGAATACCTGACGATGACAAATCTGAGAAAGGAAGACCCTTGAAGTCTGGCACGGGCTCAGCTAACGAATTATGCCGACACGAGCCCAGGATGACCTCGGCCATACGGTCTTGCCCACTCGCAATAAGAGAAGAGCTCTCGGCAACACAATCCCAACAGGGACCGTGATAGCCACCGGTAACGACCCCGACTCGACGGACGATGCGTTTGGTAGCGCTTATCGGCTCGGCTAAAAGAGGCTCGATATCGACGAACTATGAAAATCGGCCTAATAAGGCCAGGTTCGGATTGGGACCGGGTCCAGAACCACAGCCGGGCCTCCCGGCGCTTCGCGCACCCGATCGACCACTGAGGGCTAAAGACCGTTTCTCCTCCTGATAAGGAGGTCCCTAGCACTACCAATAACTAAAAAGGGATAACGCTCACGAAGCACTTCATCGACATTAGGATCTAAAGGTGATGAGAAGACGAAGAATGTTTTCCCTATCCATCAAGAGCTCAAACCTATACAACCAACATAAGGGTAAGAAGGAGGGGGAAACAACTAAGAACGACACTCAAAAGGACGAAACCTATAGGTTCGATAGCTCTACTCATAAACACTCCGCCCGTAAAACCCGTAACACAGGGGCACACCAAAGAAAGAAAATGGGAAGAGGGAGAATTAAAATGCTAGAACAATATAAAAGGATAAAATACCCGAATACGCGAACCTTGCGTAAAATCGACACAAAGAAAGGAAGATGAACAATTCCGAACGAGAAAGGAGCGTTGATTCTTCGTAGTATTACGAGACACTGGAAGTTGAGAACAAAATTCTCGACTTTGCGCGAAGAATTCCCTGAGCGGGAGAATGAGCGAATTGAAAAAGTGGGCAAAAGGAGAAAGGCCAAAGCAAGTTATATCGAGAGGAAAGAAGGAGGAAATTCAAATCAAAAGAAACCCAACCGACGAGGGTAATCACGACTTTTCACCCCAAAGGCCGAGAAGACGTGTAACGTACCACCGAGCATTAAATGCGCACGAAACCGGGGCGGCGGACACGAGGATCAAAGCACCTCCCAATCTCGGGATGACGGGTGTCATAGGCAATCATGGCAAGATCGGAGGAGGTTTCCCAAGAGTCACACCGAGGAAGTAACAACGCCCCGGAGCTTCAATGACAAGCCTTGGTGCCGATGTCTGCCTCGGTCGGATTGAGTGCTGAGTCTTGATTCGCACCGTCTCACGCTTGTAGCTCGGCGGTCCAAACCACGGCACTCCCCTCGGATGTCGGCCACGGCCAACCGCCTGCAAACCACAAGACGCCACGACATCGCATTAGAGATCGAGGGACACCCCGCTCATCGACCTCGAACCATTACTACGCACCCTGGGAAATGGACTCAACAAATCCTAGCCCGACGCAGACGTCGGAAATGGGTAACACCTCTGACGACATTTATAAAAACAAGATATACCCCTAAGCAGTCCAAAATCTTGAACTACGGCCGGGGGCAACCTGCTACTCTGACCTAGATAAGGCCCAATCACATGGAGGCCCAACCAAGGGTAGGCGCATCGATCCGTCATATCCGTAACCCCGGAATATCTCAACTACCCCTGATATCTAGGAATACATCCGCATATGGATAGGCGGTTCGGATATAGCCGGGAATCACGCCAAAGCCGCTCCTGTAGGTCCTATAAATACCCAAGCAATGTACCTAAGGTACACACGCTCTAAACCTAGACTAATCTACATACCGTCACACTGAGCACACACCCCACTCCTTAGGCCAAGCGCCCGGTTGTGTTCATGATCCTCTCTCCGCCTCGTGTACTATCACATTGGTACCCAGATCGAGACACTTGATCCTATATCAAATCACCAGCCCATACAAGCGGCTGGACATCTGTGTTCTACACCAGAACACATTGTAAATTAGATCATATATCTTTAACAAGTTGGTCTCAGATTCTATCATAAACATAATTTATTTATGTTGAACATAATATGAAAATATTTGATGAGAATGCTACCTACATCCCAAATTGCTTTATTTTCGTTAGTGTTCATATTTCTAAGTCAAGAATGGGCTATTTAACACAAACATATATTTTATCCAGTCTAATCAGTAGCTAAATGAAATGTCATAATCAAAAATTAAATGCAATAAAAAAAATTATGCAATGGCGATAACAAAGATGGAGATAAAAAAGAAGTCAAAACTCCGATGCAACAAGAGAATAATGATCGTCGGCGTTGAGAACGAAGGGACGTTGTGCGACACCGCTAGACAATGTTATTGTCATAAGCAATTTTTTGCCAATGATTTACTTCATTATAATATTAACATAGGTGTACACAGGGACGGACCTTGGGAGAAATATTTGGGGGGGCCAAATATATATTTATTAACGAATTAAAAAAATTTATGATTACATAACATTTTTAAAATATTCATATTTATAATGAAAGTATTTTAACAATTCTAATATATAAGATAACATATATGTCTCTAGTATGGATGTCATATCAATAACAAAATGAGAAGATATCATGAAATTTCATAAGATTTCCTGTTATATAATATATCAAAATATTAAAATTTAACAATGTAATTTGTAATGCTCTTCGCTCTTTTAATGACTTGAAATCTTCAATAATTGAATCAGTAGTGAAAGTGCCAGCTATTTCTCTTTCAATATGAATTACCATATTATCTGCAGTAAAATCATCTTCCATCTTGTTGCGCAATCTTGTCTTAATTATTTTCATTCTTGCCAAATGAGCGTTTCAATGGTAGAATTGTTGAAACTGGAAGAGTTAATAAGAGGCGAATCAATCGATCAATCAAGTAGTACACATTAGATTTCCCTGTCTTCATCAAAGCACAACATAATTTAGGTAAAGTTGATAGATTATTCAAATCTGGATGACTAGAAGCATCAATAACAAAATGTTGAAGTTGAGGCTTCAAAATTATCTCCTCTTGCTCAGTAAAATCAGCAGGATAGTATTTTGCAACAAGAGTGCAAATATTATCAATATTGAAAGCTTTATAAGCATCCTTAGGAATCAAATGAGAGCTAAGTGTCAAAAGCTCCAAAATTTTGTCCTTAAACCTCATACTCAACTCTTGCAACTGTTTATCTATTGTAACTAAAAATATTTCCACTTTATAATGATGCTTAATTGTAATATGATCTTTTTGATGTCGGGAGCGTCCTTGTCGTGCTATATATGGAGCACTAAAGTCAGGAACATCAATCTCATGTTGCTCACAGAATAATGTCACATTTTTCAATAAATCCAACCAACCATCTTCTCTCAATTTTTGAATGAGAACTTTTGTAGTACCAACTAAATTCACAGCATTAATTATATATTGGGATTGTTCTTGCAAAGCTTGGCAAAGAACATTTGTTATTCCCATGATTTCTTTCATCAAGTGTAGGATCAATATGAACTCAAATGAAGTCAAAATATTATAAGCAGCATCAGCATCTCCTCTTTGAGAATAAGTTGATCCATCAACAATAATCTTTTCAAGAACAACACAAGTTGCTGCAAACATATTTATCATACTACAAATTGAGTAAAAATGAGAACTCCAACAAGTATCTCCAGCCCATTTCAAAGTACCAATTTGATTTGCCCCTTTACCAGTTTCAAGTTCACCAATCTCAAGCAAATATGCAATTTCATCTAACTTGGCAGCTTATAACTCATCATGTCGTTTACTAGATGAACATATAATATTAACAATGAAAGTTAAATTTGAAAAATATTGATGGACAGGAATAACTTCTCTAGAAGCAGCAACCAATACAAGTTGTAATTGATGAGCATAACAATGTACATAGTATGCAAAAGGGCAATCATTGAGAAATAATACTTGCAAACCATTCCATTCCCCTCTCATATTACTAGCTCCATCATAACCTTGACCACGAATGTTAGAGATATCAAGATTATGCTTAGAAAAGACAGCACACAATTCTCTTTTAAGAGTTAATGCCATAGTGTCTTTAACATGTATAAGATCAAAAAAATCTTTCTTGTATGCACCCATTTTCATCAACAAACCTCAAAACAAGTGTCATTTGCTCCCTTTTTGATTCATCACGTGCTTCATCAACAATTATACAAAACTTGGAATCTCCAATTTCTTGACGAATGTGGTTACGAACTTTGCTTGAGAGGATATGCAAGATTTCCTTTTGAATTCGAGGTGAAGTATACTTGGAATTGTATGGTGCATTTTCCAACACAACTTTTGCAACTTCATCATTGTATGATGCTAACAACTTTATCATCTCAATAAAGTTACCCCTGTTTTTTGATTCCGAAGTTTCATCATGACCTCTAAAAGCGCATGCTTGAAATGTCAACCAACGTACTGTATCAATAGATGCCTTAAGACGTAGTCGGTTCTTTAAAATTTGATTTGAACTTTGTACATTAAAGACATTCTGGATATGTCCATGTTGATTCAACAAGTCCTCACAAGCCTTCATTGCTTTGTTATGTGGTGAGCAAGGATCTTCTCCTATATGATTGAGGAAAACACAATTTTTTCCACTAAGGACTTTTTTCCAGTTTTGAAATCCTGTACGCAAAAAAACATCTCGCTCCAAAACGTCCACTTGGTTTCGTAAAAAGAAAACATGGTAAGCAATAAGCAGCATTTATAGTAGGAAAATACTCTAACCAAGAAGGAAATATACCAAACCAAGTATACTGAAATCTTCTTGGATGATTCTTTCCGGTAAGAGGATAACATTGAAGTTTATACTGGCATGGACCCCATTTTAAATAAGCCCTTCTTACTTCATCTCTTTGATTCACATGATGTTGCCATATTTGAGGGCGTTTACCCGAATCACGCTTTAAGGAATTAATATCAACTTCGTTGGAAGTAACCTTAGGAATTTTAGAAGGTTGTTCCTCACATTCAAACCTTAGAGCATCATGACAAGTCTCTTCAACCGGTAAAGATGTAGAAGCTATGTTACCTTCCTCTATGTGATCAGTAGCTTTCCTCTTGAAAAATGAACCAATTGTTTTATTCTTCGTCATTGAACTATATAAACAATTTAAACAATATAATTAACTATTATCATACTAAATATAAATATAGAAAAAAAAACTCATTTTTTAATTTAACCTCTTTCATATTAAAATGAACTTCGGTACCCTGCTGGAACTCTGGAAGCAACAAATGGAAATCTGAACCAATACAAATGGAATTCACTTCAATGCTCAAACTGGGTGTACACTTAATAAAAATCAGGAAAAAAAAGTTTCAACATTGACCTTATGAATGACTTTCGCTCTTTCTCTTCATTGCTATCCTCATCGCATTCTTCTTCCGAAGATTTGTTAAGGTCGATTTCGCAACCATCTTTCCTGAGTGAAATGGTTTCACGAGAACCATCAACCATGCCTGCCATCATTGACTGAACTTCTCCTCCTTCGGTAGCTGGTTCAAGTCAATCTGACAAACTCGCCCCTCTTCACGCTCAAGTGAATCTTCATCGACTAAATGAAAGGGGTCATTGTTCAAATCAGACAACAGAACAAAACTGCAGTTCAATTGATTCATGTCTCCTAATTTTGGCAAATCAGACGGCATATCGGAATCACCACCATCTACTGAATCCATCACAACCCATAGGAAAAGCCATGGAGAAGATTAGTAAATTCTGAGAAGTGGTAATCAAAGCGGTGTGGTGATGGAGACATGAAAAAGTCACTCGAACAGGATGCATGGGAAATTAAAAAACTTTTTTTTTTTGTGGGGGAGGGGAGTTGTTAAGTGCTGGAGCCAACTGTTAAATAAATTATTTCTTCATTAATACAATTAATATGGACAAAATTGTAACAATCTCATTTACTACCCTGAAACTGTACTTATAAATAGGGCCAAATTTTTTGATTAAAAAATAATTATAAATAGGACTAGAGTGATATATTTTAGAAACTGAAGTTAATACAATCAATATAGACAAAATTTTCATAATCTTTTTTACTACCCCGAGTTTGTTCCTAACTTTTATTCTACTTAACTTTTATCACCCAAAAAACCTTCCTTTTAGAAGCCCTTTTGATCAATATTTCCTCACTTAGAGACTTTTTCATGACATAATTCATAATTCACTTTACATATTTCTAATTCATTTTTCCAAAATGTAAAACTTACGGTAAAACATCAATTGACATACATCTTTACTTTACGGACGGAGAGACGAATTTTTTTTACTGTTTAATCATGGACATTTATTCAAATGCAATAATGGACAGAGATATTAGCGGCTTTTAGTGGGCTTCAAGGCAATCAGCTCCGACAATATGTTACCAATATGGGCCTCAAATCAGGCCAGGCCCATAGGTTGGTAAGTGCCCAGTATATTTTTAAATTCAACTTGTACAAAGTTATTGAGGCCCAACGATAAGACAAAATTTGGTATCGCCCGGGCATGCTGAATCCTGTAATGCTTGCCCCTGCATCAGGGAAGGTCAACGTATTCAAGTTTGTGTCGTTTATGTCTTCCTATTTGAATAATCTGTCACATTGATTCTTGCCATTCTTATACCAGTTTCTGGTAATTATACTCACGTCACACTCTAACAGCACGACAAATGTGTGGTCTCTTCCCCTCTTTTCTTTTGCTTTCTTCTTTTTAATATGCCTCCTTAAAGAATCCAAAATCCCACTTCTACACATTTTAAAGATGACTCAAGCGTAATTTCATTTGTTGTTTTCGTTGTGTTTAATACAAACGCGTATAGTAAGGCCACAAAATTATTACTATACGAAAAAGACGCCTCAGAGTTGATTGAAACTTGAAGGGAAGCCAAGAGTATAATTCAGAAACTCGTTGTTCCCCACGACTTATATATCAGTTTTTGTATAGCCAATAATGATATAAAATTCATAGAAAATTGCGGTATCTACGATTCTAAGAAGCATGATGAGATGTATTAAAAGGAGAGAAGAAAATATATGAGTGTGTGGATCGTGCACCAACGCACAAGTCCACATGGTTTTGGCGCGCTCACCCCTATCCTAACATATATCAGTCTCCTCTCTCCACAATTCTGTGCTTCTGCAAACACACAGAACCAGTGAGAAAGACAGTTTAGGAAAACACTGCGATCACAGATTCTAAAGTTTATGAAAAAATGTTGACACTTTGTACTGAAGACACAGTGAAAATGAAGTTTCTTTTGTTGCTTCCTTTTCTTCAAGGTCCCATTTGGGTTTGTGCTGCGGCCAAAACCCCACTTTTGTCACCCACAGTCCCACCTGTGTCCCAAGCATCAATGGCGCCATTTTCTCCAGGTACCTTTCTCTGAGTTTTTGTTTTTGTCTCTATCGCCTCCTGTCTCTGCCCATATGCGTTATATCAAATTTGAATTTCAAAACTTGCTACCGGCATTTATATTTCTCCCCCTTCCCCCCCTCCTGATTTGGACCGTATTCATTTTTGCCTATGATCTCTCACTTTTATTAAGCCTGAAACGCTTAAAACCTTTCCATGCTAATCAGATATTCAGGTGGAGAATGAACGGGAACCAACAGATTTAGACATGAAAGTGGTAATAGCTCTCATCGTAGCCGGAACTGCACTTGGTATCATTTTGTCTTTCTTATGCTTCTGTATTTGTTACAAGAAATGTCTGTCCAAATTCAGCAGGAAAAATGTCCAAAGCTTAGGTATTTCATTAATCTACCTCTGTTATGCTCCGCAATTTTATAAGTAAAGCAACTTCATTGCTTCAACATTGTTTTCTGAGTTTTTATTGTTTTTCCTTTACTTGTGTTGGTGTTCAAGATGTGGAGAAAGGGCTTGCGAGAACCTCATCTTTGAAAAAAATTAGTTCATTCAAGGTGGATGGTAAGAAGGGGTCTATTTCGATATTTGATTATAAGACAATACAAAAGGCGACGAGCAATTTTCTGGAAACTAATATCTTGGGAGAGGGTGGATTTGGATGCGTTTACAAGGCTCGATTGCATCATAACTTGGATGTTGCCGTCAAGAAATTGAACTGTGAAAGTCAGGACGCTCAGAGAGAATTTCAGGTAATATCTGCAACTAATTCATGTTGCTTCTATGTTTTTAAATTCAGTTAAGTGATTACACTAAATTGCAGAACGAGGTGGACATGTTAAGTAAAATTCAACATCCAAATATAATCTCTTTGCTGGGTTGTAGCAGCAATGGTGACACGAGGTTTATTGTCTATGAATTGATGCAAAATGGATCATTGGAGACTCAATTACATGGTAAGACAATTTATCTATAGTGCCTTATTCACCCAATATTGAAGATCATGGGGTTATTTATTGACACCAATTTTATTTTCCGGATATTTCAAAGGACCCTCTCATGGATCGGCGTTGACTTGGCACATGAGGATGAAGATAGCTCTTGACACAGCAAGGTGAGCTTCATTAATCAAACTTGGACAATTCTTGTGCTTGATGCTTGTATTAACATATTGAGTTACGTTTGCTGTCAACCAGAGGATTAGAGTATCTGCATGAAATCTGTAAACCCCCAGTGATCCATAGAGATCTGAAATCATCTAATATTCTTTTAGACGCAAATTTCAATGCCAAGGTAACACCTTGTTCAACTTGCTGTCCTTTTTTTATTCCCTTGTCCTTTGACCTACTACTAGTAATTAATTGCATTCACCAAAGCTTGTTTGTCGGTGAGCTTATGAACTTATTGGTGGATTCAGCTGTGTGATTTCGGATTTGCCATAGCTGATGGGTCCCAAGACAAGAATGACATAAAAATCTCAGGCACATTAGGATATGTAGCTCCTGAGTATATATTACATGGTAAGCCAATCAAACTTTGTGATCCTTTTCCGGCCATATGCATTGTTCTGACACTTTGCTGTGAGCTTCACTTATATTTGCTGAGCTACCAGCAAACCAGATCCAATATATTGTTTGTTTTGGACGCATGAGATTGAGGACTTTAATCATGTCATGAGGCTCCAAACTTATGATCCGCGTGCTTCTCTGGTGCCTGTCTTCCCCATCTGATAGAAGGCAGGCCATTTATAACATTATTAAATTTGAACGTGGTGTGATGACTCCCACTTTAAGATCTCTTGAGCCCAGTTGCTCAAGTTGCTAATTTTCAATAATTAAAATGAAACCTGATCTCAACTAAGGAATAAGGAGAAATGGGTTAGAGATATAAACAAGATTGCAGTGCATTTAATGATGAGATGTGGATAGTGCTTATCTTCATTTATTTATTAGTGGAACCGAAGAGATTGAAGATCTAAAATATTTACAGGTAAATTAACTGATAAAAGCGATGTGTATGCATTCGGAGTTGTGCTTCTAGAACTTGTGTTAGGGAGGAAGCCAGTGGAAAAGCTAACAGCTACACAGTGCCAGTCTATAGTCACATGGGTAAGAAATTTTGCTTTTGATGGGTGTAGAAGATGAAAAGCCATTAGGTTGCATCTGGAAATAACAGAGGCGCATTGATGATGATTGCAGGCGGTGCCACAGCTCAGCGACAGATCCAATCTTCCCAACATTGTGGATCCCATGATCAAGAATACAATGGATCTCAAACATTTATATCAGGTTCCTAATAAATCTAGGAATTCACAAAACTTTGTTACTGATTCAGTGGACACTTAAAATGCTTACATACAGTGATGTTATAGGTTGCTGCCATGGCGGTGCTGTGCGTGCAACCGGAACCGAGTTACCGTCCGCTGATTACAGATGTTCTGCACTCTCTCATCCCTCTTGTTCCTTCAGAGCTTGGCGGAACACTTAGAGTTCCACAAGCGTCACAGCTTCCTTCTTCAACATAATTATAGTCAACTATTAACTCGTGATGCTGACCAATGGTTTGGGTTTATAGATTCAGATGTCACTCACACGTAGTTGGCAACCCCATTGCTTCTTCTGTAGTAGGCCCAATTACAGGTTCCACGAGCATGGAAAATGCTTATGATGATGCGGCATGTAAAGTAGCTTCAGCGAACAACAGTACATAAAGAGGAGAATTTGATTCTGGGGAACGATGAATTGAACCGTTCAGAATTCCTTTCCCCGTTTGACAAGTTACATTCTGCTTCAAGCTCCAAAGAATTCCCACATTATTTCCTACTAGACACATTTTCTTAATTATTTTGATAGGAAGCCCCTCCTCGCATTTGATGGAAGTGAATTTATTAATGGAAGAGCTATTGTGGCTCTCATCAAACATTCTAAAAAATCACTCTTTCTCCATATCTCAAGACTCACTTCCTTTTTACCAAACATGTCCCAGGTACTATAATTGTTTGCGACAAAGTTTTCATTGAAACTTGCAAGTGAATTATTCTTTTAAAAAAGAGAGGGGGTGGGGGCTTGTTTAATCCTTAATCGCACGAACAATAGATCATCATGCATAAGTACTTTTGATTCAACTCGCTTCAAGTTTGAGGTTAGAAAATTTCCAGTGGAACTTTCAGTTTCAGGTACACCAATGTACGCCAATCATGGCAATACATATTTGTATTATTTTCAAGTATGCCTAAAACACATGGCTGGATGTGTTACTCGTCAAAGGGAGGCAAAAAATTAAAGTGAGGCTCTAGGGCAAGTTTCACCGAGTTTCAGCTGACATTGTGGAAGGAATCAATAATAGCATCTGCAAGGTATTCACATTTGGCCAAAGACAATCCCGCCAAGGAAATCCTTCCATCCTTTGTCATGTACACATGCCACTTATTTGTCATGTTATCACTCTGATCAGACACAAGTAAAACATGCATTATAAATCTGGGATGGCACAGTCAAAATTGTAATGCAGCAGAAACAGATAATAGATACACGAGTGTTATAAGATTCGTAGTTTAAGGTTTCACAACTATGGAAGGATATTGTAAGGGTAAAATGCAGGGAGTTAATAATAGAGGGGTCGTTCAAGAATGCAGACTATATACACGTCAATATGCTATTTGAGTTCAGAATCGGGGAACATCGTCAGAGAAGTCACGAATTAGCAAAACAGCATGGGCTGTCAAAAGTAACTACCATCCAGAACAAAAAAAATACAAGGAGGTGACGATAAGTGTTACCTGGATTTTGCTCAAGCCAGTGTACGAGAACATGCCTATTTGCTTAAGGATAAATGACCAATCCTTTCCACTCTTGTCCTTTGAAGAAATGCTATCAAATAGCTCTTGTCTCACATTCTTGATCCTTCCAGCCATCATTTCCATCTCAGCTTTCCATTCACTGAAGAGAGCTGGGTCTCCAACAACATTGGCGACAATCCTAGCTCCATGAACAGGAGGATTAGAGTACATTGGTCGGGCAAGCCTTTTCAGTTGACTTTTTACCCTGAAATATATAACCTAGTTAGCAGATTGTTGGCCAAGACAGGACCAGTCAGGCATATATTCCTCAAAACAAAATAGGCATCTTCTGTCTTGTTGCGACATTTGAGCATTTTATATATTGACAAAGTTAAGCAGGAAAGATGTTTCCGTATATCAGAAGAGCTCAAGGAAATTTCAGGAGGAAAAGGTAGAAAATCCAGTCATGTATAAATACCTACCAGCAGCAATTACTAAAACTGGAAAGCCTGCTGTACTTACTTGTATTACAATATTATAGATTCCAATTAATTCATACTACCAATAATCATTAGTAGAAAGATCTTCTTAGTTCACACTTTTACAGAAAAGGAAGTTAAACAGAATTAATGAAAAATCCATGCAGAGGTAGTTTTTGTATATTCCCTGTCCTCAGGCACACACAGTCCATAGAGGGACAACATCAGATATGAGCAAGCAAGGAGTTTAAATTTCTTATACCTTGCTGCAGCTTCTGGAGATGAGGAAACGACATTCATTGCTCCAATCCTTTCAGCATAAAGACCCAGATTCTTACTGTATGACTGAGCAACCAGAACTTCCATGCCACGTGCTACAAACAATCTCACAGAAGCTGCATCTTCATCAAGGCTTCCACTAGCAAACCCCTAAAATTGAATGGAGCTTTGATATCAATAAGTATGTCAGGGCTTCAACAATACCAGGATGTTAAAATTTATCTTTATTATTGAAACAAATCTGTATAATTCCATCATTTCACATATGATGAAGGTATCATATACATGCTTTCCAATTTCCAGAAATACACTTAGTTGATATTCTCTAAAACATCAGTACCTGGTAAGCTACGTCAAAAAATGGAATGTGGTTCTTTTGCTGAATAACATCAGCTATTTTTTCCCACTGTTCAGGCGTTGGATCAATGCCAGTAGGGTTATGAGCACATCCATGAAGTAAGACAAAAGATCCTTCAGGAGCAGCCTATAAAAATAGAAATCAGTCAATAAGGTGGATTTTCCCCATTGAATTGAATCAACCTTTATAAAATAATGAATATGCATGTGTCACAATTTCTATGATGGCTTGAGCAACAGAATGCTCAAGCTGCTGACACTAAATCATGAAATGAATGCATACAATTATTACACTGATATGGCACAACAACAGTAAATGTTGTCAAGACCCAAGATTAAACTAAAGAGAAAAGGAGAATTCAATAAACCGTCAATGGAATAATTTCTTGTCCCAGATACTTTAATGAAAAAAGTTATAGGCATAAAAAGTGCACTCTGCATCAGGAGGTAACCTTAATATCTATTTTGAGAGAGAGAGAGGGAGGGATTAAATTAAACTTCCCTAAGCATCAATTTCCCATCCGAGATAGCTTAATAAAAACTGTTATTAGTTTTTTCTGCCAACAAAACTATTATTAGTTCATACAAAGTAGAATCTGCATCAGGACATTTACCTTAATATCTTCTATCATCCCCTCAAAATCCAAACCAACAGTCTTGGGATCATAATATCTATACTCAGACCATGGAACTCTAGCATCATTGAAAATATTCTTGTGATTACCTGCAAGAGAACATATTGTTATCCATGAATTATAATTCTTGAAAACAAATGTTGCAGCAATGTTGAACAGAGGAAGGGATATATACTCACCCCATGTCGGAGATGATATCAGAACTTTTGCTCCAGGAAAGTATCGTTCTATGAGAGCTGCAGCTAATCGCAGAGAACCAGTTCCAGAAAGGCCTTGGACAGTTGCAACCTGGGTGAATTTTTGGAATATAAATAAAAGCTAAGGTGATTATTTGCTACTTATAAATTATACCCAATAAATATAATATCATGAAGACATTTATATTTTCTGAATCCATTGCATACTCTTTGTTGTTTGATTACAGGGTTGTCCGCTCCAAGTAACAACTCTACAGTTGCCTTATTAAATGCAGCTAAGCCCTCAATGGGCAGGTACTGCAAATAAAAATTGTGGTCAATAATCCAAACAACAATAGTTTCAGACCACAAAGAAAGGCTAACAATGTAAAGCTAAATACCTCTTTGTTTTCTCCTCGTTCCAGCATAAGATTCTCTGCCTAGAAAATTTAAAGAAAAAAGTCCTATTTAAATCCATGTTTCGTAATATTCAGCAAGAAGTAAAATCGGGAACAAATAAATGAGAAGTGAAATAGTAATGTTGAAAAAAAGGAGATGCCTATTGCTCATACGTCAAAAACGGAACACTGACCTTCTTGACAACATTAAGAACATAAGGCTGTAGATCTTCAGTTCTATAGGCCCCAACTCCGAGATTGAGCTTGACTTCATTCGTGTCTGCTCTAAATGCTTCAGAAACTCCAAGAATTGGATCAGGAGGAGCCATTGGAATGCCCTCAAATCGAGAAACATTAACGGCAAGAGTCATAGATATCCTGCCAGTTGACTGAACCGAAATTGACAGAAATTAGATCAGGAAGCAGAAAAATGATCAAAGAATGAAAAACGAGTATAGCAGGCGTAATAAATTGATAACAACAGAAGTAAAAACTTTAGTTCCTTATACTATACCCTGACAGATGAGAAGGGGTTTCCTTTTCCCTTGCTAAATCTCAGACTACTACCTCCAAAGTTCGGTTTTCCCTATTGAAATAGCGAGGAGAAAAATCATGACAGGGAGAATTAATATGAAGTGTCAAACTATAAACACAATTATACAGTGAAATTTTATGCCGAAACCATTGGGTGCAAGACATAAAACATGAAAGCAGCAAGAAAAAATCAGGCTTTTGGCGCATTTCTAGCAAGCAGAGTAAAGCCAAGGAAGGGGATTGAAAATTTACAGAATGAAGTAGGGATAACTTGTGGGAGTCATGCATCGACAGTGAAGCGGAGGTAGAGGGCGAAGTGATAGAAAGCATTGCCGAAGCCATTGTCTGTGAATTAGAAAGTATAAGGCAAAAGGAAGCAAAAGAAGAAGAAAAGTAAATGAATGAGATAGTTAAGCTAGAGCGATCTAAACTGGCGAAGTAGAAAATGATAAAAAAAATGGATCTAATAACAGAGTTTAATATGGTACATAGACCGAAATCGGTGTGCGTGTGGGTTGTGAGACAGGACGATGAGATCAAAGGCGAAAGAGAAGAAGGGGCGAAGAGCACGAAGCAGCTAAGGAGAATTATGAGAAATGTTGAGAAGACATAAAAATGAAGGAGGGGTAGTGGGAATAGTGAGGAGTTTGGCTATCGTCTTGTAGGTTCCCGCCATGTGGCATTTTTCTACTTTATTATTAATTGCTCACGTCTGATGTCACGCTAACTCTGCTAAATCCATGGTCGAAAGCATGAAAACCAGCTGAATTCTAAATTATACAAGAGTCTGCGATGGACAACGCCCCTTCATCACTTCCGCAAGTCATTTTAATGGACTCAATTCTTAGATTATTAGCTTCGCGTTTTCGCTCCCCACCAGGCTTATCGTTTTATCTTAATAAATAATTTTCACATTAGAATATTTTGATTTTTACGTAGCAATACGATTAAAAAAGTCTTGCGTGGGATAAGGTGGAAATAAAAGGTGGATTGCAATCTTCCACATCAGTCCCTCGTGACACTGGTATTTCTCAACATCTCGGCCCATTGCTTTCCAGCATATATACAGCCCCACACGTATATAGAATTTGTGCCCCGTCCATTGTATAGAGCTCTTTTTTTATTTTTACCTCTTATTTGGTTGAAGTGGAAGGCCAGTGGAAGGAAGAGTACCAAGATTCTAATCATTTCAATTAAAAAAATGAATAAGTGAGGTTATAAAATTTGAATAAAAAGATATTAGTACAAGATGGCACTAAAAAAATTAATTAAAACATTTGAACACCACTTTTTATTCGTAAGCTGTTGTTATAATGAAGATTGCATCAAGTGGTTGCTGCCACATATTCGAGCGTCTTCCTCAATTATTCTTTCTCCCTTTCTGAATGCATCGTGTTCTTATGAGAATAATCATCAAAATTACTCGATTGGGTAAAAGGTCCATTAACGTAGTACAATGAGTCGCTTACAAATTGGTTCTGAAATCTAAAAACATGAGAGCTCAGAAACTCTGTAACGAAAATAGAGGGAAACGCCTCAAAATCCAAGCTAGGTTCGGCGCCAGTGGCGGCGCTTGGCGTTGTACCTGGCAAAAAGGAGACAGAGGATAGAAAGGGGAAAAAGAAAGAGGGAAGACCCTGATGGTATTGTCAGTACTCAGTCCTCATACGGATCCAGTAGGGGATATGCGGCCTGTTCGGCCTCATCTTCTTGGCCAGCTTCTTCTTCACTATGAACGTCTTGTGCGACGGCTGCAATCAAATTAACACACCTCACTCATATCAGTACTTCAAAAGTCCCCAATACACCATCACTTCAAGCTTCTTCGGATCAGTGATGCCTGCCATTCTCTCTTCAACTGCCACTCGCTCCTCCCGCCGCGGTAAACCCTCTCCTCCTCTCTTATTAACAACTTCAATTTTTTTTTTTAATTTTAACCACGAGCCCATATATTTTGGGCTTTTGGTCTTACTTATATTTTGGGCCTTCAAAACGGAATTGAGAAATATTTCGGATCTGGCTCAACACTGGGCACGAGATTCTTAGAAGCTGCGCTTATTTAAAGGCCCAATAATAGTGTAACATAGTAAGACAAGTGCCACGAGTGGGCTCCTTGTTGACATTACATGTTTGAATGTATGGTGAGGTGCTTATTCAAAGGACCAAGAAGGAATCAATAATTCACGATTAGTAGTAAGTAGCAGTCCTTCTATGTCTTATTAACAAATAACAATTGAAAGGTGATTGAAAGAAAAACCTCAATTTAACAAGGCTTTTATAATAATATTTTTATAAATATTAAATATAGTCCATTAAATCTACATCTAATGATGATGTAGGGGTAGATGAGGGGAAAAGGAGGGGAAGATGAGGGAGAGAAGCTATTGTTAAGGTGTTCAGGTCCAAAACCACTGTTAATGATAAGGTTGTCGTTTCTTTCCCCAAAGCTCAATTTAGAGTAATGCCACATGCATGATCAACAAGTTCCCGGTGAAGATCTCAGGGGCTTCACTCTCGTGATAAAAAGAACATAAGTTTGGATATCAGGAAACTTATTTAAATACATAAAAACTTCTTACACTTTAAATCTAAAAAACAGGAAACTCCATTGTATTTGGGAGGAAGAAGGAAATTAAATTTGCCAAGATAGAAACGGCCATAATAGTAAGATTTGAATTTAATGCAACGCGGTTTTGTTAGGGGAAATTGAGCTTGTTAAGTCCACTCTGGAAAACTCGTTAAGATCAGGAAGCTTGGATTTTGCTTAGAAATGAATTCACATGGGGCAATAGGCTTTCGGTCTTGTCCTGGGTCCTGGCCGGCCTTCCTTGATCATCGCAATCCCTCCTAATTTTGAATTTATCAGTCCGTTATTTAAAGTCATTCACTAGCTGTCATCTCCCATGCTCTCCACAACCCACTTGATCGTTTCTGTATTTATTAGTACTTGAAATTCTAGTAGCGACAACAATTGAATGGACCCCTTCCGTTGACAATTAAACGTCTTGTTAATTTAATTCCTTCTTAAGATAAATCAGCTACTTAATCTTCCTTCCATCCCTTAACTTCTCAGTGCTATGCTAGCAACACAACAAAATGCACTAGTCTTTTTTTTAAAAAAAATGGCGATTTGTGGCTGTGGCTTGTTTACTTGGTCTTGGTAGTTATTACTTGTTAGTTCACACAGTACGCCCAGCACGTGCTTCCCCTTGACTAACTCTTCAATGGCGACAAACTCTGTTCTCTGCCACATTTATAATCTTTGCATCATGTCAATGCTGTGTTACAACGGCAAGACAGTTACATATTCCTGTGCTCCTTTAAAAGCAACAGTAGTAAAACAAGAGCTTTCAGCTGTTAAACCATAGATTAGGGACTTATTCAAGTTAGCATCGGAAAACCACATTCACATAAGTTGAGATAAAACTCATCTCACAAAGTTATCTCGTATAAGACACAACATCTACTGTTAATATAAACAAGCTAATCCAAACAGGCATATAGCAATATAGGATACGCATTGTAGGTGTCCATGGACTTCTCTTTGTGGCTACATCTAATTACTATAAATATGTGTAGATTTGCAAACACACGTTACTGGCGGAGCCATAATAGGAACGTGCACATGGGAGATGGAAATTGCATATATCTTGTTCACGACGTTCAGTTAGAAAGAGAAGTTGTTGGATATGAGTGGTATAAATATTAAAAAAAAAAACACATGCATCCCATGTGAAGAACCACATATCATTGTCACGTCACCTTGAATCACTCCTCGTTTGTTTGTTTGTTTTTTAATTTTACTTGCTCTGTAACGAAACCGCGTCTATATGTGATCAATTTCCAGACACGGTTTGTCACCCAAAAAAACCCTCAGCGAATGAGAAATTAAGTCAAAGTATTGGCCTTCGCCAATCGGTGAGTTTCATCTTCTAGATCTCCAGCTGCTTCGTCATCCATTGATGCGTGTTATAGTCTATAGGCCAAGGTTAGTTATGGTTATATTAGAAAATAAATCAGACAAACAGAGACAACTGAAGCCGCAAATACAATACATGTGCATGCATGTGGGCGTTCAAGTTAGGACTCAACACAAAGAAAAAGACACCAGCCAGCTTCTCGTCAAGTTATATATATAGAGGTCTCATTGGCTCACAAATTCAATGGATCTTCACGGACTCAAGGGCAACAAGCCGTGCAAGGTTTGGGTGCCTAGGTTAGTTATAATGTTTTGATCACCCCCATGTTATGTTTCTGGGGTCTGGACCCACTTCACGCGTATGTATTCGTGGGTCCCAACCAATTCATATTCATCTTACCTTCTTGACCTTTTCTGCATATCAGTTTGATATTAGCTGTAAGCCCGTCCAGCAGATTTTTTTTTTTATTAAAAAAATATTAAAAATAGTAAAAATAAAAATAAAGAAGATACAGAGAAGGAGGCTTGAGAGAGACATAGATAGGGATATCGGTAAAGCTCCAAAAATTTATCAATCCTTGACATACATGTTGCTTGTTCTCTTGTCTCCCTTCTTCTATTATATTTTCCCCTCTCATTTATCACCGTGCTCTTTTGTTTCAGATACTCAACAAAGAAACAAAAAGTAAAACAGTTTTACCTTTGATTCTTTCTTTGGGGTAAGTTAGGCAATCCAACAGCAACGTGAGCTTAAAAGATACTCTTTTTCCTCCTCCTAAAAGTCCCAACAGTTATAAAATATTCTGCCGTAAAAGTGATATCGTTCACCAAGAAAATGAACAGCGCAGCAACAATATTGGTCATCATCTGATTATGTTGGTGACACGTGGCAGGCATGACTTCACCCTCTGACCCCATCATTGCTTTATTCAAATGAGAAGGTATTTTGCCATCAGAAGTTAGGTCCGTGGGACACAGATCACAGTTGATAATTGTTCCACATATTACAGTGGTCATGTCTGTAATTCCTCAAAGAAGCATGCTTCTTAATTTGCAGCATTAAGAAACAAGTAACAAGGCTTTGTTTATAACATTTGAATATTCGAATATAATACAAACAGAGAATAGTCTCAACTTGACGTCACTTGCTGATCAACTATACCTATTCTTTCTCAACAATTTGCCAGCGACTGAAGGATTTCTTTAAGAGCGCACAGCTATATATCTTGTTTAAAAAACTTGCACTTGTAAATTTTTTATGAGGACGTAAAAGAATTGAGAAAAGGAGGCTCTGTTGCAGCTCACGTCACAGCAGGCATCAAGTTGGGCTAATAATACTGGACATGATTTGATCTGTTAGGCTATAATTATTACGGTTCAAGAATATTTAGTCTTTAATTGATGCGTCTCAGCTTGAGTTTGACCAAATCATAATATTCTAATAATTACATAGACCATATAATGTACTATATTTCGACAACAGTAATGGCAAACTGTTGCCTTAATTTAACTGATCCTATCAACAAGTTGCAGACTTTGATCCTCATCTTGGTCTTTAACTCTCATATAAACAGACAAGATGATGCAGAAACTTCAATTATAGGGTTTCCATTCTTTGGCTGCAACTGGTAACGCAATAGGTGCTTTGAGAAGGATATATATATATATATATATAAATAAAAGATAACGCAGTTCAGAGTTCAAACTTCACAACACAGGGACCAATACAAACTAGTCATTATCAACAATAGCCCCCTACACGCGTAGTCACATGAGAAGAATCTATAAGATTGTGACCTTAGAGAATAGAGATAACAGGGCAATGCTGTTTCCGATTTATATCTTAATCAGAGACGGAGAGGCAAGTGATTTATCAACTTGCCTGCAACTTGAATTGTCAGTTGAAGATTGGGAAATACAAATACTACTTATTCAATAATCATGAGTTTCAAATTACAATACACCCATTTGCCGGTTAAAAAAAGAAAAGAAAAAACAAGGTAAAAGCTCAAAAATCAAAATCCATGTTGGTCCCACCCTGCATATTGGGTGCCAGAATGGTAAGAAAAAAAAAAGGTGCGTGTGACTGTGAAAGAACTCAACTACAAAAACCCTCCTCTCCTCTTCCTTCTGGTGTTGGAACAAAAACACACACTCAAACATTTACACAAACATTTTGCGAACAAAAACACGTTTCCATTTTTTTCCCAAGCATGGCCAGACCACAACAGAGATATCGAGGCGTCCGACAAAGGCATTGGGGATCTTGGGTCTCTGAAATTCGACACCCTCTATTGTAAGCTCACTTTAGTTTTCACGTCCATGCACGTTTCATATGCGTCTCAGTCTCACATGTTTCAGTGCATATTATGCTAAATAACAAGTATGTGTGTTGTGCAGGAAGACGAGGATATGGCTTGGTACATTTGAAACTGCAGAAGATGCAGCCAGAGCTTACGATGAAGCAGCGAGGCTGATGTGTGGTCCAAGAGCAAGAACAAATTTCCCTTACAACCCCAATGCGTCTCAATCATCATCTTCTAAGCTTCTCTCTGCAACTCTCACTGCTAAACTTCATAGATGTTATATGGCTTCGCTTCAAATGACCAGACCCACGGTACCCGAACCTGTGCGGGCAACTTCTTCTCCAAATGTTGTGTCCACGAGCACAAGCAACTCGTCCTCTTTGAAAAGCAGAGGAACCAATATTACAATGTTGGGAGAGAAGAAAGCAAAGGAGGAGGCTGAAGAATCAGAGGCAAAGTGGGGTGTGAAGAAGGTGAAGGTAGAAAGTGGTGAGCAATTCAAGCCTCTTGAAGAGGATCATATAGAGCAAATGATTGAGGAGCTTCTTGATTATGGGTCTATTGAGCTCTGCTCTGTCATGCCACCTCAGTAATATGTTACAACAGTTTCCAACATTTTGCTGCTTCAAAATTCTTCAAGGCAAAGCCGTTTTATTCTACTAATTAACCCATTCTTCTGAATTTCCAGCCTCTTGAAGTGCATTTTAGTTCACCTACTCTAGATTATATTCCCCAGGAAACCTTCCTAGTGACCCATTAGATATTAATGCTACATTATGTACAGACAATTATGTTGTGATCCATGAAGTTGTTGTTTATGTTTAATGTATTATGGCCTTGTTCTTATATCATAGCCTCTGCGATTAGCGTTTGTAGCAGCAGATTGCAGAGTTGCTCTGAAGTGTAAGGGAAGGTTTGCCAAGGGCACAGCTTTTTAGAAAGTGGCCGTATCCCTCTATTTCAAACATTGTAGAATTTTATGCACCCGTACACTTCTCTTCATTCTAACTCAATAATTGGAATTTCTTTAGTTCCCAGATTATAAAAATAAAAAATATAACTTTATCGGTTTATCCTGCACCTGTTGTAATATAAAATAGAAATAACTATATTCAATTTGGATTGGGGAGTAAAAGGTGTAATTATCCAAATATGATTCAATTGTGTCACAAAACTTAACTAGTAGTGTTGTAAACTAAAGGACAAGCAATGTTGTATCTGTTTCTCCCTCATTACTATATCCCCTGTAACTTTGAATTAAGACACGGCAACTTGGTACTTTGGCCGAAGTAATAATAGTCACTCAACAGGTATCAGATGCCTCCATGCACGGCCGGTGAAAACAACCATTTACCTCTTTAGCAAAATTTTCACTTGTGTCAGTTTCAAACGCAGTGCAAAATGATATAATACGTAAATTTTGGAATATAAAGAAGTTGTACTATCTGCTGAGACTCAAGTGAAAAGCGCAAGGGAGATTTTTATAATTAGTATTTATGGGTATTGACATGAAACTAGAACGTTTTGATATGCTGCACTGCTGCAGGAAAGAAATATTTATTGTTTCTGTATGGGATAGCATTTTGAAAAAGAAAAAGAGGACCTTTTCAAATTTGATAACTTTTTGCTGAAGAGACTAACCCTAGATGAACTAGAGTGGGTGATCAATTATATATATCCAAGGGTCCCATTTGGCCGCTCTCCTTATCCGGATCCGACCCGTCTCTAATCCCAATTATCTTCCTCTTAATATACTTATAGCTTCTTGTAGAAAATTACTACTTGGGTTTTTGTTCACTGCTTGTGACTTATATATTTCGGGACGTCTTTAATGTGTCAATTCTTCGCTCCCCTAATTTTTGTTTGGCGCCAAGGATTTTCTTTTAATATTAATTAGAAAATTTAATAATATTGGCGACTGAATCGAATCGAGTCGCCATTTATAAAATATAGGCGACTCGATTCTCATTCGTGTCGCCAAAATTGGAATATAGGCGACACGAAAGATGATTCGGAGTCGCCTATAGTCAATTTTTAGGTTAATAAACTCGCGCCTCTTCATTTTCCCTCACACACTCATACTCCGACAGAGGCCGCGAAATCCTCTCGAACTCACTCTCGTTCGCTCTTCGTCGCTTTCCTTGCCGTACGTCTCCGCCGTCGCTCCTTCGTCTCCGCCGTTGTCACCGATCGATCACGTACTCTCTCGCTCACTCCGCCTCTTTCGCCGATCGAAGAGACCCACCAAACCCAAGTAAGCTTGTTCGGATGTTACTCTTAAGTTCTTTGATTCCTAATAACCCATTTTAATCGTTAATGCTTCTTGCTTATGGATTGGATTTTGCTTCGATTAGGATTCCTGCCTCTCACTCGCTCACTCCACCTCCTTCCCGATCAAAACCTGCGAAACCAAGTAAGCTTGTTCGTTCTTCTTGTTCTTTGATTCCAAACCCCATTTAATTGGTAATGTACTTCTTGCTAATTAAAAAGAATACAATTTGGAGCTGCTCTTATTTGTAGATTTTTATTCAAGTAAATTTGGTGGCCAACTAAATTGTCTAAAGCTTCATTAAATTGGTCATGTCACACCGATTGGTTGTAGTAGTTGATTTTGAAGGATTATAGGAGTATTTTGTGATTAGATAGTGGTTTAGTTTTGGTTGTTCTTATGCCTCCGGTCATTCATTGATTCTCTCTTAGATGTGCTTTGTGTTACTCTTCCCCTATCGAACTTCTATATTCATCGTAATCTCTTGAGTCTCGCTTTATGATTAAGGCCCCAATGTCCTTAAAGGTAATACTTTGATAGCAATTAATTCAATGCAAAACACTTCTAGCTTTAATCAAGTTGTAAAAGCACGTTTACTTTAAGTAAACATTGACTCTATGGCTCTATGGTTTCTTTATCTTACATAATTGATAAATTGTTTAGTGAAATTGGTTTAGTTAGTAAGTTTAGGGTTATTAAGTTGAAATTGGTCATTATTGAAATTTTGGGATGTCTTACTTTTAAGGGAAATGTCACGAAATTTACTTAAAAGAAAACATGTCGTTCTTGAAATTGACATGAACTTGACTCGTTGTTGGAAATGTTAGGTTGTAATAAAATGGGTCATAGTTGGATGAATGCATTGAGAACTAGTGAAGAATATGAGAATGGGGTGGAAGAGTTTATTGAATTTGCTAGAAGGAATGTGGCCACAAAAAATGGGATGTATTATTGTCCATGTCTTAACATGTTGGTTCATTTTATTAATCTGTTTATTATTTAAAAACCTATCTAACATAAATGATTGGTCTTTGATGAACAGGAATATGTCTAGCTCAGACGAGTCATCGGGAGATAGGGTTGATATGCCCGTTGAGAGAAAAGGGAGAGGTAGCACACACACGGGGTGAGCTAATTGCTCGTGTGATCGAGAAAAAGAGGAGGCTGCATGTGAGTTTGATGAAAATATGAATCCAGCTAAGGAGAGGAAGACAACTTCATTAGCTATTTAGGCTATCCGCTCGAAGCAAAGTGCGTATTGTTTACTCACTTGGAAGTTCGTTGATGATAAGACGAAGGATTTGATTTGGACACGATTTTGGTATCTCACTTTCGATATATCCGCATTTGTATCTTTAGTCTTATTACTTGATTTATGTCATATCTTCTCTTTCACCTTACAGCAAACATTTGATGTCCCTAACACTAAGGCCATGAGGAAGCATTGGATGGGCGAAGTTCGTCTCCGTTGGAAAGATTTTAAGAACAAGCTGACAAAAAAAGTATATTCGCGGGGCAAAGAGGACCAAGATCCATGTAAGACCTATTCCTTCATTTCTCCCGGAGGACTGGAGGGAGTTTGTGGCGTCCCGAATCCCGAATTTACTGTAAAATTTCTCATATCTTATCTTTAATTTGAATCTACTTGAATTCGTATTTATCAGTTTTGTTTGTTTTTCGTGTCACGTAAAAACAAGCCAAGCCAATAGAGAGAGGCAAGCGAAAAATAAGTATCCGCATTGCTTGTCTAGAGGTGGCTACAGAAAGCTGGAACGAAAGATGATGGAGGAAGAGCTGCAGCGATTGAAGGAAGCTTCCTAATCCGATCCTTCCATCACTTATCCAGGCCCCCGAAATAGTCCTCCTCGTCACAAAAATGGAAAGCCGCGAGGATGAAGGGGGACAAATACATCAATGAAGATGTTGCCGCGGTTGCCTCAAAGATCGTAAGTAGTTGAATTAGAAGTATTAAATAGCCTCGCTTGTTTCATACTATATAAGAGTTTAGTTATTATTTATGAAAAATCTTATGGTACAGATTCACTTGAGCAACGAGTAGCCAAGGCTCATTCACGCCGGCACGCGGCAGACATTTTGTCGACGGTGATTGGGAAGCCTGATTACCATAGCCGTTGTTCGAGGAGTGAGTGTCGCAAAATTTTCTGACGACGTTCACGTTTGTATGACGCAGAGCCAGCGGCCAGAGCTTGAAGCCGAATCGAGCAAACCTTATGAAAGATGTTATGACACAACTACGGGGTGAAATGCAAGCTATGGTACAACAAAGAACGTACATCCGACGAATCCCGAATATCCTCAAAGAAGAAAGATAGTTTTCAGCCTCCAGAGGTACATATTAGCGGACCTTCTCCCCTCCAGAGGTAGTTATTGGCGGACCGTCTCACACCGCAGAGGTGCATATTAGCGAACCGTCTCACACTGTGAGGTGCATATTAGCGAACCGTCTCACACTCCACGGGGAGGTATAGCTTGCACCCTATATTTGATGACACACACCCCGGATTGTTGCGGATGGTCTTGTTTACCCAGAACAAGACAAACACCACAACAAGCAAATTCCGGAAAACCAACATCGGGTGATTTGTGACGAGTGTGCGAGAGGGGGAAGAAGAGACAAATTCGGTCCCGATTGATGATGAGGAGGTTACCACACTAGCGCCGCCATCACATGGTTCATCCTTTGGCCTACTAATCTTATTGAGATGTGGACGACACCTGCGATGGTAGGAAATACATTGCGATTGAGTGTGAGTTGTTTCCCGATTGATTTTCATTGCTCATTCACTCATAATATGTTTTTTTATGTTTTAATAGGATGAACAAGCCGGCGCTTATTTCCGTACCTAGCACAACCGCAATAGATGTACAAGGACATCGGCCTCATAAGCTTGCGGATGCCTCAGGGCATTGTCGGTGCGTAAAAGACATATCCGATGACATTTGACAATAAAGATTTGATGGAGTTTTTGACGATGGATTGTTTAGATATACAGTTTCTTCAACTTGCAATCTTGTAAGTTTGTTTAACCCTTTAATTATGTTAGTACTCTTTTTTTTGTTTAAGATCTTCAATAACATTTATCATTTCATTTCATAGTGTCTGCTTGTGAATTATGCGCCAGACACCGCGAGCAGTTTGTATGGATACTTATGTCCCGGATGCACCCGGCCGGCTCGCGATGCGTTACCCAGGAGGTCAATTTATGTTGGTCTAACAATGGGCGATGGAGGGTCGTCTTGTTATCTAGCGCCAATACATGAAAGGTGCATACTTTGTTTTGTCTGATAAGATTTTTGTGTCAAAATTGCGGTCTTATCTTAATTTAATATTAATACGTATATGTTGTACAATGGTCATTGGATCGCCGTGTGTCAGTTTGTCCGAGCAAGAACTCCCGTTATTGGTTCGGATTCAATAAATGGCAATCCCACTGAGGATATCAAAAACATGTTTGCCGAAAGTAAGTAAATTTTTTTCGAATCGTCGATTCTTCTTTTTTAAATGAATGGTTTAACATGTCCGTTAATTTCCATTTTAATGACAGGGAGCCTCAAAACGTATAGACAGCTCTTTATCAATGCAAAAAGAGCAGGGAGGACCGAAGTGGTTTAAACCTGACAATGTGAGTAGTTTCAATTCAAGTTATTTCATTGTACATTGCAGCTTTAGATATGCCTTTATTCGTTTTTAACAATTTGCCTTTGATTTATAGTGCCATCAACAACCGTGGAGCACCGAGTGCGGATATTACGTTATGAGTTGGATGCAATCCATCGTTAACCACGGACGTACTCAAGGTTTTCAAAACGCACGTAATCGCTATCGTGATTCTCAAGTTTATTTAATTTTTGTTGTTGTACTTGAGTTGTTAATTATTTCCTTCACTTAATTGGTTTATCTTATACCTTGTTTCCCCAATTTACGCTTTTGGGTACTAAGGATCCGTACTCGCAGGATGAGATCTCGTTATGGATTCAAATAATGGGCCTACCGAGAGAAGGCCCAATAGAAGGACTCCCCGCGGAAGCCTCCCGCAAGTCGTGCTCCGTCGCCCACCTCACAAGGTGCCGTGACTCCAAAGAATTATGCAGAATGGAATGGCGCACGATCGTGGCCGAGAAGGAGGCACGATCACAATGGAAGGACTCAAGGTAAGCAAAACCCTAGGTAACCTCTATATATAGGAGGTTATCTCCTGTGTATGTCCTCACGCCGAACATTACATTCATACAGCTCGTTCCACCGTGCACACACATCACCCTCAGCGAAAGCCACCCTCTGTAGCACAAGGATTCACCTACGACCGCCGCTATCTCCCCATAGATACCAGTGGCGTCACCTTTGATCCAATATCAATCATACCTAGCCCCAAAGGCTAGACACTTGTGTTCTACTACGTAACATTGGCGCCGTCCGTGGGGATCGTTAACAACTCGATTCCTAAAATCGAAAGCTATTCGTAACCACCGAATATGGCCGCCAGACTAGAAGTCGCACCAATGCAACGCGACCACCGCCGCCGCCACTAGATGAACCGCAAAGAACCTTCTAACCCGGGACAGCTTTCGCGACACTCGAATTTGTAGACCCTGAGCGAGATGGGGGAAGAAACCTGGTCGATATCGAGACAGGACACCGCCAATTCTCCCCATCCAAATCGGGAGTTGCACCTGGCACGTCAAGGAATTCAAGTGGAGGGTTTTCCCCATCCTTCTCGAGAATTCCAGATGGAGCATCCTGACTTACGCCTGCTTCATAATACGATAGGAGCGTTGATCCTGGCGTATAGACGGCATGGAATACCGACATGAACGGCAAAAAGACGAGAACACTTGATTATTCGAGAAGAATTGGAACGTCAAAATATGCTGTGGAGGCAGGAGGAGCGAGAAAAGAGACCTCATGAGACGAGAGAAAGACAACTCCGGAGTGAAGGTCAGAATGGTGAAAGCTCGAACCGGATCGCTGGGTCAGATTTTGTGCGGATCAACCAGGATGAAAACCGGGGAACGTTCAGGGCAGCGGCGCAATTATGGTTTCATTCGTTGCCATATTTGTCTATCCCAAACATGAAGACTTTGGAACAAAAGTTTCGACGCATTTCGCAACCGCAGGCGGCACCCGAAAACAGAGTTCCAATTGGCTCAAGTTAGGCAAGGCTCTGGAGAGGCATTGAGCAAATACCTTGATCGCTTCAACAATGTAGCATTGCAGATTCCGGATCGAAGGAAGAGGTAAATTTGCATTGTATAATAGCCGGATTGGATGTCTCATCCCGGCTAAAGAAGTCTATCATGAAACGGCGCCTACATCCTTGGCCGACTTTCATGATAGATCTCAGCAATATCTTGATTTAGAGCAAATGGAGAAGGCGGGCAACGCCGGAAAAGAAAGGGCCAAGAGCCCAACGCGCCGGGAAAGGGAAAACCGGGAAAGAAATCACCAAGATTCTTACAAAAAGACTCCGCGTAGCCTAGAAACCGGTGGTAAAACCCGGAACCCAGTTCGACAGTATACACCGTTAAAAATCTCCCTGTGCAAAACTATGGAAAGAAGTCGGCGCGACCGAAATGAAGAAGGTGGAAAGACCTCGCTCTTGGTAAGAGAGCAACGGCCGACAAAACCAGGTTTTGTGAATTTCACGATCGCATGGTCACACAAATGCAGTAAATTGGGACTTGAAGAATACGGTGGAGAAATTCATCCGTGAGGGGAAACTCCAAAGATACGTGATTCAGACCCAAGGAAAGCAGGGTGGCAAGCGGCATGTGGAGGACCGGAGTAGGAGTCCACAGCTTGATAAAAGGAAAAAGGAGCAGAAAAAGAAGTCTGATGATAGCGATGAGGAATTCCCCGACGCCAAATACGACTGCAATGTTATTAGCGGAGGTTTTGGCGGCGGAGGGGTATCATCAAAGCACCAAAAACTTAAGATGATTAGCGTGAAAATAAAATCGTTACGGTAAAAGGAGACCGTAAAGAATCTCGCGCTGTTACTTCAACACGCCAAAAGATTCAACCCGCCTAACGCACCCGGCCGCGACACGCGTGGGAAGTCGGTAAATTTGGTCGAGTTGGATCTTCGCAAAGAGGAGAAATTGCAAAAGACGGAACCAACCGGAGAGCCGGAGGATTTCCTTCTCTGCATGAGCCCGGTCAAATCACTAAAATTGGCAAGGCTTTGATCCCGGATGAGAGAAGAGCTCGAAACACTCCTCAGAACAATAGAGACGTATTCGCATGGCAACCTTCTGAGATACCCGGATTGATCCAGACTTTGTTGTCATGAGTTAGCAATCCGACCGGGTCAACCCCTGTCCCGTAAGAAGCTTTAAGCTCTGGGAAGACAGCGAAACGCTTTGGAAGCACATGTTGCGAGCTGTTAGAAGCCGGTTTTATCCGAGAAATACAAGACACCACATGGTTATCTAATGTGGTCCTTGTGAAAAACCAAATGGGAAGTGGAGGGTTTGCACAGATTTTAAAGATTTAAATAAAGTGTGCCCAAAAGACTCCTTTCCGATGCCAAATATTGACCGCTTAGTGGACGCTTCTTCCGGTTTTCGGTTATTATCATTTATGGACGCATACTCCGGTATAATCGATTGCTATGCATCCAGAGGACTGTGCGAAGACGGCATTCATCACCGAGAAGGCGAATTACTGTTATAATGTGATGCCTTTCGGATTAAAAAATGCAGGAGCCACGTACTGTAGAATGATGAACCGAGTTTTGAAGATCGATTGGTCTGGAATGTGGAAGTGTATATTGACGACATGATTGTCAAATCTTTGAATGAGGCCAACCACATTGATGATTTACGGCACATTCGACAAGCTCGGAAGGTATAAGATTCGCCTCAATCCGGCGAAGTGCGCGCCGGAGTGCCATCGAAAGTTCCTAGGATTCTTGCCGACAAACAGAGGCATGAGGTTAACCCCGACAAATGCCAAGCGCTTTAGACATGCAGCCCCACGGAACAAAAAGGAAGTTCAACAACCGACCGGACGATTGGCCGCATTAACCCGTTTCTTGCCTAAATCATGCGGAGAGCTCTCTTCCTTTCTTTAAATTATTGAAAAGGAAGCATCTGGGGATGGACGGTGAATGCGAAGCAGCCTTTTGGCAAAATCAAGCGGTGTTTGTCTGCACCTCCGATCGACAAGACCCCCGGTAGGAGAAAGCTTAATCCTATACTTATCAAGTAGGGAACGAGGCCGAAGCGCCGCGCCGGTTAGGGAAACAACGGAAGGCCGAGTCCTATATACTTTGTAGGAAGAGCTTTGCAAGGCTCGTAGTTGCGGTATCGAAGGTAGAGAAAATGGCATTTGCGTTACTAATAGCAATGAGGCGGCTTCGACCGTACTTCCAGAGCCATCCCGTCATTGTTCGCACTAACCACCCATACTGCAGATCCTTCATAAGCCGGACCTAGCCTGACGGATGGTAGGTTGGGCCATTGAGTTGTCGAATTTGACATTACATATGAGGCTCGACACGCGATCAAGTCCCGTGCGTTGGCAGATTTCATAATGGAGTTGACCCTGGCCAAAGGCGGGAAGATCAGATACTTGGAAGTCAAGTTTGTAGACGGTTCGTCAAACACCAAAGGGAGTGGAGCAGGGATCATCGTAGAGAGTCCAGAAGGTATTGCTCTTGAGTTATCCCTGCGCTTTAATTTCTCAACGTCTAATAACCAAGCAGAGTATGAAGCATTGATAGCGGGTTTGCTCCAAGCTAAGGAAAGTGGAGCTCGCAGAGTGCATGTTTCCACGGACTCTCACAATGTTAGGGCCGATGTGTTATCCAAATTGGCAAGCACCAAGAGCCCTGGAAGTCACCGCACCATTGTGCAACAAAATCTTCGAGAACCTAGTTGCGTGATGCTGATTTCAGATAATGGCGATTGAGGAAACCCATTGTAGATTACATTGAGAGAGGAATTCTACCTGACGAGTCATTAGAGGCAAAAAATCATGAGATCGGCGCCTCGTATACACTTGTTAATGACCAGCTTGTACCGGAAAGGAATGCATTCTCCAATGATGAAATGCTTGGCGGCGAATGAGGCCCAGTATGTCTTGTCTGGAAATTCACGAAGGAATAAATGGTCACCACATGGGGCTAAGGCTTTGGCCAGAAGGCAAGACGGCCGGTTACTTTTGGCCCACCTTAGCACCCGATGCTAAGACTCATGTCCAAAAATGCGACAGCTTGTCAAAGGCATGCTAACTCTATCGATCACCTCCGCCACTCTTCAAACAATCTCGCGCCATGGCCGTTTTTCAAATGGGGAATGGATCTCCTAGGACCATTCAAACGGCCGCCGGACAGTTACGATGGCTCATCGTGGCGGTTGATTACTTCACAAAGTGGATTGAAGTGGAACCTGTCGCCACAATCACATCAAGTAGGGTGCAAAAGTTTTTACAAAGAAACATCATAGCACGTTTTGGCATCCCACCAAATCGTTACTGACAACGGAACACGCTTATTGATAAAAGCTTTCGAAAGTTGGTAGCCGATTTCCATATTAAGCATCACTTCGCATCGCAGAACATCCACAGCCTAATGGGCGGCAGGCGGCTAATAAGATCATTGTGGATGGGCTAAGAAAGCGGGTGGAAGATGCCACATCTAGCTGGGTGGACCAGTTGCCTTATACCTTATGGGGATATCGAACAAGTGTCCAGACATCAACCGGTGAAACGCCCTTCAAGCTGACTTATGGGTGCGAAGCCATGATTCCGGTTGAAATTGGAGAATCATCTTGGAGGCGAGTCACGGCGTTACAAAATGAAGAAGAAAATGGTAATGCGATTGCCGTCGAACTAGATCTGATTGACGAAGTTCGAATCGCGGCGCATTGCCGAGATTTAGCAGCCAAGCAACTAATATCAACGCGTTACAACCGAAGGTTCGACCTCGAGCTTTTGACAAAGGGAGCCTCGTACTTCAAGGGCGTACATTGGCAATAAAATGTCTGCGAGGGAAAGCTAGCTCCTAACCGGGAAGGCCCATACCGAGTCACCGAGAACCTTGGTAAAGGCGCTTACAAGCTAGAAACGCCGCAAGGCAAGGCGATAAAGCGAACATGGAACGCGGATAAGTTGAAAGTTTATTATAGCCAAGCATTCAGATCGGATGTCGGCAAACTTCGTAAAGTGGCGTGTGTTGCTCTTTTCTTTTTAAACGTGTGGCGTTTCGTAAACGCGGATGGATGAATAAAGAATGACTGATCACGCTTTTTTTTCACGATAGAATTGTCATCTCGCCGTTTTCAGGATGCCTAAAAATCCGGTTTCCAAAATCATGTATGATAAAAACATGTAGAAATCAGGATGCCTAAAAATCCGATTTCCAAAATCATGTACGATAAAAACATGTAGGAACCAGGATAATGAAAATCCGGCTTCCCAAAATCATGTACGATGATAACACGTTGAATCCGGGACGCCACCAGAGGAATCAACTTGCCTTTGCCGCTAACATAAGCCCGAAGATGTAACCCTAAGCAAGATTCAGATTGACAAAGGGATTGAGCACCCGAATCTGAGCCACAGCATTTTCAAAAGATAAACGCCCGATTTGGCCATATTTTGCAATCTTCGTTCGTGCAGTGGCCAGCTCGTCATCTTTTTCTTTAAGAACGCCGGCAAGGTGCTCATTGTCCGAGATCATTTTCTCTTTAAGAAGCACATCCTCCCGACAAATGTTTGATAGGCGGAGTACCTCGGCTTGGGCATGGGCTAACTCAGTCTGCTTGGCATCTAATCCAAGCTGCGCCTTCAATTCGGCTTGAGTGTTGGCCGATTGTTTTGTGAGAAAGACAAATTGGTTTCAAGAATAGCAATATGTTCCACCGCCGTGACAAATCTTTTGTTAAGGGCAATCAAATCTGTACGCACCTTCTCTTTCTCAGCTCGGGTTATCTCCAGCTCCTGTTGGGCTTGGTCCCTCTCGGAGAACCTTGGGCGGCTCCGCATTGCTTTTCAAATTGTGGTTCTCAAGAAGGAGTTCGTTCTTTTCTTTCCTCTCAAGCTCGAGACTATTGTTCGGCGTGGAGATTTCTTGCTTCAAGTCATTCACGGACCTTAGCCGAAGAGCATTTTGAATCCCGAGAGCAAGATAACAGAAGTAGGAACCTCTCTAACAGGTGAGGGCGGTGCAGGAATCACAACGGTTTCTTCTCCAAGCAACGTTTTTGTTTTGGGCACCCGCCTCCTTTTTTCATCATTTTTTGATCCACCTTTGGGCGCGGAACGCTTTCGGAGTTTTTTCACAACACCTGCTCCCTCTGGGATTGGAGCTCCGCCACTCACGGTGGGCTCATCTGCTAATGAAGGGGGGGTTGATGGCCGCCAGCAGCGGCGCCTCGTCAAAGGCTTCAAGAAAATCAGTCTTCCCATCTGACGCCCCGCATAGAAACAACAAACGATGTCGGTCGTGGTAATGTAAGACGGGAGGGGGCGAAGTCTGCGGCTTTGAACTTATGGTGGGTATTTGTCCAATATAAAGGGAATACACCTTCTAACTCCCCACACTTATCAAGGCGAAGGAACCACGGACACTTAAAAGGGTGGGCTTCGACTTTTACAAACGCCTTTTTAAAATTTTTCCAGGACTCGCAAAAGGGTTTGAAGAGCATATGTTCGCTTCTCCCGCGCAGCGAGGTCCACCCAAAAAGGTCGTGCCGGGTGATCGAAACCCGCCGAGTTCCAACGGAGAATAAAAGGTCATAAATACGGCACGGTGCAGCAAATATCCATTTCCTAAGCAAAGATTCTCAAAGGCTATGGCAAAAGCCCAACCATTGGGATGAAGCTGGGTGGGGGCTAGATGCAGGTGATTCAAGAGGCAAATTTGAAAGTCCGATAAGGGAAATCTTACGCCAAGCTGAACGAAAACATCTCGGTAAAAGAAAAAGAAATGGGGCACGTGAGGTTGGCTTTTCCGGGGTCGGACGGTGGCAACCGACTCGGCATCCAGAGGAAGCCTTATTGAGTACCCTTCGCCATCTCTTACGCCAAGGGAAGGAAAATCCGTGTCGATCAGGGTGGTGTTCTTCACTTCGGTCACCCCGCAATGGACGGCTTTCTTGGGAGAGTTGGGATTCCTGGACGACAGGAAGAACTGCAATCATCCACTGAAGGTGATGATTGCATCTGAGAAGAGGATGCCATCTAAACCTAGATAATGCAAGGAAAGGGCAAGGTTAGCATACAAGCCACACTCGTAAGGGCCAATCATATCAAAAACAAGAGCAGTCTAAAGCTAGCCCAGGCACATTGCATCTCTTGGGAAATGCTATCAGTGGGATCAGAACAATTCCTGGGGTGGCAGAAGGAAAAATTGGGGACGTAGAAACCAAATTAAAAACCTATCACTTGGACAAAGAAGATGGCAATCTAGCAGGGAATAAGGAGCAAAGGCTACTCAGACGAAACAGATATGCCAAAAACTCAGCGAAATATATCCAAGATAGCGACGCGAGGCTTGGAAAATTTTTCGCGTATATCATGGATTTCTCCTTTTTTGGAATTCAAAACGCCAAGAGGAGTGGTAGCCACGCGCGAGAAGGCAGAGTCCAGAGGTTATGTGGATTTCTCCTTTTTGGAATTCAAAACGCCAAGAAGAGTGATGGCCACGCGCGCGAAGGCAGAGTTCAGAGATTATGTGGATTTCTCTTTGAATTCAAAACGTCAAGAGGAGTGGTAGCCACGCGCGAGGAGGCAGGGCCCAGATGATGTACGAATTTCTCTCTGAAGCGACTTGCGCATTAATTTGGTTCGGTTTTCAAACGCCTACTGACAGGTGCGCAGGGTTAGAGGCATGGTTACACGTAACAACGTGTCAGTTGGGCTGAAAGAAATATGTCTTTTCACAATCAACTAAGGCATTTCAAATGAAGTCGGTCAACATTAGCAACTCGAGATGGGTCACAAATGTTAAGACCGGGGTGATATATTCGAAGCAGCAGCACATTGCGATTTTCGGTGGTTTTCTAACGCGGGTTGTTTAGGAATGCGATACGCCGGGAGGCGAGAAAAACGTAAGATCCAAACAGCCGAGTTAGTTAGGAAATCAAATGCGGAATATGGACATTTGCATAAGAGAAACTCAGCAACAGATACGAGTGGATAGCAGGATAGCCTTTATTGATGCTCAAACAGGTAACATGGTTTTCTTACAAAGAAACACGTTGCCTAGCTCATTTACAAGGGCAATTTCAACAACACAAGACAATAAGGGGGCCAAAGCTTGTAAAGGACGTTTATGAACACACTAATTACAACAGCTTGATGGTGGCTAGCTATCCATCACGCCTTGATGGGTTAGTTTGCGCTGAGACTGCATTGTTATTAGGTGAAACCATCTTGTTGCTCAAGTTCCCACCAAATATGCAGAGACCCTAGGAATGCTTAGAGAAGTCCAGGGAACCGCTAATCAGCCTCGGGCCTCCCTTGGTGGAGGGAAAATTCGACTAGAAGATGCTCAAATACGCCTTCGGCCTCCCAGACCTCGTACGACATTGAACCAGACGTGAAGACTGGCAAAGGCGTTTGAGATCCCAGGCGCCCACCATGGAATATGCTTGAAGACTGGCAAACGCGTTCGAAACCAAGGTTGTAGTCCTTGGAGGGGTTTTCTTTTCTTCTTCGATCGCTGTCTTTTTCCACACATGACCGGAAGAATAAAGGCCGCTGAAGTTCTCGTTGGTAAGCTCATCTTCCTTAGCAGCATTTGTTAAGAAAGAAAAGGTGGGGCAGACCAGGGGCACAAGAAGATGAGGAGTGATGAAATTATTTATAGCCCAGGGGGATCGTAAGGGTCAGACAGCAGTTGATGGGACATTTAAGGGAGAGGACGTTTCAGTTCCCCATGACGTTTCGGCCTCGTGGAAAGAAATTATTAACGTTAAGAAACGTGAGTAAGCAAAGAATGGCCGCACAAAGATTAAATGAGGATAGGATGGAAAAATGGTGATGCAGAGTTCCAAGAAAAGGAATAATGACATAGTGTCGGATGAGAAGCGATACACTATGCGCCAGGTGTCCCCATCCGTCAAAATTTGGGGGACAGCGGCTAAATAGGAAATCCTCAAAAAGACAAAAGTCAATACAGTCCGGTGGGCAAAACGACAGGCAAGTAGTAAAGCAAGTAAGCCGTTGGTAAGAAGCAAACACGGCAGCGTTATTACAAAAACAACTAGGGATCGCGATCAAGAAACCCGGTAAAAGACAAAGCCCGAGACTAATTCCTGAGGTCCTGCAGATAAGGCAAGTCGGGAATTAGTTCTTGGAACTTAGCCAAAACCGAGATAGACACAACGGGTAGAGCCCGAGATAGAAAATCTCAAAGCTCGAAACCCGAACTCCCGAGCTTGGGGGCAAATCGTTATGGATTCAAATAATGGGCCTACCGAGAGGAAGGCCCAATAGAGGACTCGGCGGGAAGCCTCCCGCAAGTCGGGCGCTCCGTCGCCCACCTCACAAGGTGCCGTGACTCCAAGAATTATGCAGAATGGAATGGCGCACGATCGTGGCGAGAAGGAGGCACGATCACAGTGGAAGGTCTCAAGGTAAGCAAAACCCTAGGTAACCTCTATATATAGGAGGTTATCTCCTGTGTATGTCCTCGAGCTGAACATTACATTCATACGCTCGTTCCACCGTGCACACACATCACCCTCAGCGCGAAAGCCACCTCTGTGTAGCACAGTGATTCACCGGCGACCGCTGCTATCTCCCCCATAGATACCAGTGGGCGTCACCTTTGATCCAATATCAATCATACCTAGCCCCAAAGGCTAGACACTTGTGTTCTACTACAGAACAAGATCGATTCGGTTCGAGACATGATATCTAGATATCTTCTTCAACACATAGCGTCTAGTTAGTACTGAGCATGATTAATTAATATGTTAACTGTTGTTCATTTGTATGTATTTGGTGTTTTGTCCATACAAAATATGCAATTTTGGTGTTATATATAGTCTGCTTATGTATTGTGTTAGAGTGAGATTCTTCGTTGCTTGTGGTGGTTTCTGGCTGATTCTTCTGTTAGAGTGTGATTCTTCTGTTGCTTGGTAGATGTTCATATTTTGTAGTTTACTTTTTAAAAAAAAAAATTCAACAAAGGCGACCTGATTAGAATATCAGGTCGCCTTAAGTTCAACAAAGGCGACCTGATTTAAAAATCAGGTCGCCTTTCTTGAAATTAAGTATGGAGAAGGTTTTTACGTGGAGAAAGGAGAGAGAGAAGTGCTTGTGTTTTCAGTAAAAGAATCTAAAGTCTAAAGAAGAATCTTTGAAACTGTTTTGGAACACAAACATGAAAATGATAGTGTAATCAAAATCACTAAATCAATTTGGTAATCCAGAAAGGCAGTCGTCGTCGTCATCAGTTTGTGGAAAATCGGATGAATAAAATGGGTCTGATTGCTGAGGATTTCACGTATAATTCAAAAGCGAGCATGTCGTTTTCTTGCCATCCCCTGCTACTATTGGTAGTTCAATCAGCTGTAACTTTCAGTTTTTTATGATCTTTACCTTTTCGGTTCATTATATTCCCTTCTTCAAACTTCCATTAAAGGCTAATTTTTTCCTAATCATCTTGGATGATATCATGTTATATTCATTCACTCCAAATCTCATTTAGTTTCACAATAATTAGGTGATTTCGCACTTCTCAAAATAATAATTATATTGTATCTTTTTAAAACAATGCTCACTCAACTTCCCTATGATTTAGTGCAACAAACTCCAGGAGAATTATAATTTAAACTAATTATGTGTATCTGCAGTGAAGTTCATATGATTGCTGCAGTTTTCTTTTTTTCACTTCTACCTAGCTACCATCAATACACAATCCAATCAGTTTCTCTATCTGATTAGATTACACACACACACTTGTATGTTGCTTGTGTTGTATTGTAGCACACTATTATATAATAAAGAACTTTTAACGTTTGTTTTTAAGCTATTTCTACATCTTTTTTCAAAAAAAATGTCTCTGTGAGCAATGTAATAAAGTGTGGGAACAACCTTCATTAAAAAAGGTACGCCGTAAGAGACTTGCGGCATCCCTTTTTTAAAACAAACATGGTAAGGGTTTTTTTTTTATAAGAAAAAAACTTCCAACAAACCCACTTCTTCCACTACTATCACAAACTACATCAAGATCAACTAAAACATGAACAAAGATTTTGAAAATCAAATTCAAAACCAAACAATAAACATGAACATGAACCATAAATATTTGAAAAAACAAAATAAGACTGGAGAATAAACAATAAAGGACGAATAAGAACAAAAAAATATTCAAATCTACAATTTTGTCAACTTCTTCGGAAAATCATCAAGTCGCCAAGGAAATTGGACGTCCTAAAATTCATATCATCAATTACCGTCGGTTTCGATTTTCTTACCATTTCTAAATATTCAAGTGCTCAAATCCGCCTCCGTTGTGGCTGTAATAGCTTTATTTCTTTAGATTAATATCTGCCTTCGTCATCGAAAGGAATACACAAATTCGTCAGTGTCATGGCCGTAACGGTTCTGTTTCTTTAGATCCGCCCCCATCGTGGCAAGGAAAGTGGACGTCGACAGTGGTGCTCCTTCTGCAAAAAACAAAATTTTCAGTTCTCCCACTGTTGGTGTCATGGCAACAAAAGTAGACGTCGATCGCGATGCTCCTTTAGCATACCCATCAAGCGCGATTTCATAAAGATATGGATCAAGGGTTGAGAGATTATCGAGAGCAGGTAAAGACAGAAGCAAATGAAATTGAGGGAATATATCTGTGAGGAAGCTATATGTGGGACATTTTAGGGGTCTCAGTTTATAATTGAGATGCCTAAAGTAGACTTTAGACCAGTTTTTTTGACATCCTAATTCTAAAAGGGAATGCCAAAAGCTCTACTTTTGGCATCTCTTTTAAAGCTATGGCACCAAAAGCAAGAATTTTTGGTGTCTTTTTACAAAAACAGACACCAAAAGTAGATTTTTGACATCCCTTTTAAAATTGGGATGCTAAAATCCTCTTTTTTTTAATGTTCATTTTCTAATTAGGACGCCAAAAGTACACTCTTGGTGTCTGTTTTTATTGAAGGGATGCCAAATATTTTAAAATTTATCTTTAAAATTATTATTATTTCTTCTCTTTTACAAAAAATCGGACTTATTTTAGGAGCCTCATTCCTTCTTCTTGCACAGCAGATCGTAGTAGCAGCAATTCATTCAATTTGATTCCTTATTATTGAGGCCTGGCAGGCTTCAGCTGCTTTCGAATTAGTATGTTGGAGTTTGCGTTTGGGTGTCACATCTCTATCAGTGAGACTTCATGATTATTCTATTGTGTGCTGGTATCGATTTTGTTCCCCACAAGCATCATATACTAAAGTTGCTTATTACTCTCACTATTACTTTTGAAATCATGGCATGTTAGTGAGTCACTCATCATCCACAGTTTGAATCTTGTGAGCCAGATATGGATCAATGATGCATTTGTTTTTAAGGTTCGCCTGATGGAAACTCCAACAGTTTCTGAAGCGGGTCAAATTTACAGTTTACTCGTACCTACCTTATCACACCCAGAAAGGAAGAGAGAGAGGTAGAGGAAAATGCTTTTATGCAGCATCTTCTTTGTGCAACAATTCCTTTTAGTTAGTTAGGCTGGGTTAATCAATAGGGATTAGTGAATGATTTGATGGTCTGATAAGATATATACATGGACCCGTTTTTGTCATTCTGACGTTTCATCATGATCACTACTCTTGTGTATACTCATATTTAAGAATTCAACACAGCTAAAAAGAAGGATGATGAGAGTGGATTTAAAGATGAGAAATTTGATACAAGAGACCCTGGTTCATGTTAGAAATAGAAATCAACAGGGGTGTACTGTAATCAGCTCTGAGAGGGAGACAGAAAAGGCTCTCTCAATTTAATGTCGTGGTACAAAATTTCAACAAAAGGGATTTTACAGAGTGAAGAAAAGGAAGATAAACAAATTGGAGGGAATTTTAAAGGTGGGATTTTTTTCCCTTGTGTGAGTGAAGGAAAAGCGGTCAAAGGCAATGATGATTTAGGTAGGAGAGAGACAAACATAAAAGGCTTTAAACCCTTTTGTTTTGTGAGTTAACATGCCACCGAAATGACAAAAGCTTACTTTAATGTGAGAAGGGGGGGTATCATTTGGGGTCGATAAACATGCCTTGGATCAGGTGCAGGAGGGTCATTCATATAAATCCCAAAGAGAAAAAGGTACGTTGGAAGAGGAAAGACAAATAAATTTAAAATAAGAGGTTGGTGGCCTCGTGGCCTACGTACCCAAAATAGCCCGTGATTAGAAAATTAAAATGGAAAACCATTTTTAAAATTAAACCAAGTTACTCCCTCCAGTTCTTATTATAAGGCACCAACTAATAATTCTCACAAACCAATAAAAATAGTTAAAATCAATAAAGTTGTCAAACAATTTAAGTAACTTCCAATATTACCCCTACTAAATGCACTAAACTCTAATATCATATTAATTATTACTCTTATCCACTACCCTTATTAATTATAGGCATACGTGAAAAAACCTTATTAATGTGCTTTTGAAACAAACAAGTCTCTTATAAAAATGACAAAATACAATTGTTAGTTTGTGCCTTATAATAAGGACCAAAAGAAGTAGATCAGTGTCAAAACCTTATCGAGGCAAAGCCTAAAATTAAATTTGGAACATAAATAGTCTTAAGAAAATTAGGGATTTTGTCTAGCGAAAATGGTTAATTCCTCATAATATAACGAACCAATGTTCGAATTCTCATCGAAAGGGGTATTTATATTTAGTGTAAAACCATAAGTAGTAAGAGCATTAATGCAAGAATAATCGTCTAAGTTATTTTCGTCAGATGTGGTAAATGTTGACAAGGACATGGGCACGTGATTTGTTGTATTACCCCTAATTCTAAATATAAGACATAATTTATAGTAGAAATTGTATAACAAACTATATCACACATGCATTGTTCTGACTATAGTCCCCTGATTTTGACTTTCGGATCAAAGCTCCTATTTACTCTGTATCCATAAAGACTCGTAGGGTGAATGCTATAGATACTGAGATGGAGACTAGATATAGATACTCCCTTTAATCCTTATTATAAGGCACCAGGTGATAATTCTTATAATCCAATAAAAACAGTTAAAGTCAAGAAAGTTGTCGTACAATTTAAGTAACTTCCAATATTACCCCTACTAATTGCACTAAACTCTAATATTATATTAATTATTACTATCACCTACTACCCTTGTTAATTATGGGCATATATGGAAAAAAATATAATTAATGCGCATTCGAAACAAGCAAGTGCCTTTTGAAAATGACTAAATACAATTGTTAGGTGATGTCTTATAATAAGAACCAAAAGGAGTATATTCATTTATTTTTGATAAATTTCTATGAACACTCTTTGCACCATCTCATTCTAAACTATATACTGTATGTTTGGATTAACTATTTTTTAATGTGATTTACGATATACGATATAAATATGTGAGATGAGTTCTCGACTTACGTAAACATATTTTTTAAAATGCCAACTTTTTGAGCCGGAAATGAACAGATAAGATATTTAATGAATATATTGGTGCCGGATTTGTTGGGCTTAATCAAGTAAAAAACAAAACAGAATAATGCGGATCCCTCCATGCATTCAAGATGGTATTAGGCTTCATTATTGCTAAATTATAGTTTGGCCCAATTTAGGAGTTTCCTGAGCCTAGCAAGCCCATTCAATAGAAGGTTATATATCTCATTATAGCTTTGACAGTGATGAACTTTTTGTGCAGAGTGTGTGAATGTGTTTTAGTGGTTACTGGTTAGTAGGGTTGGGAGTGTGGTTTCCGTCACTGAAATCTAGACCGTTTTGATTTAATCGGACGGTCCAAATCTAATTTCTTTTATTTTTCATTTCTTTAAAAAAAAAAAATCATTTCAATGTATACAGAAATGTGAGCTTGTATAACGGACCGCAATTACGTAGTTCCTTTAAAATCTTCATTCATGCTTCTTCAGGAAGTTCTTCCCGTGTGCGTGTACAAATACTTATACTTTCTTCTGCGCACGTTTTATATATTATTGCCAATTTGTCATGTCGTACTATAATACTAACTTGTATCAACATCGTAATTAGTTTTTGGAATTTTCTTGTTCATTCTTTATTTTTAGGACGTATTCATCAAACACAGAGTAGAGATTCATTGTTTTTTTGGACCATATTCATGCATCTGTATATATTTTTCAAAACAAAGAGTACGTAAGAGGGCTAGAGGGGTAACAAGAACCTCTAAGAAGTAAGTTTGATTTTCTGGTCTCGATCCCTGTATATTTCCTATTTAATATTATATTGAATGCATTCATTCACTTGGCCAAGCGTATTGATCCGATTTAAAAATTCACAAATATAGTTTTTTTTTTGGTTAGTCATCTCACATGTGCGTTTACTTTGACCAATATTGGTCTTTGAACTCCACAAACACCAGAAAACGCCAAGTTGGTACAAATGCTCGTGGCTAGATAATTTTGACGAGTGCTTGAAAAATGATAACTTTTCCAACCTTGAAGGCCATATTATATTATATTATATATATGAATATTAAAGAGGAAAAAAAAAAGGCCTCATCTGATCACCTACGTACTTCCCCAAGACTTCGTTTCTCCGTTTGAGGCGAAATTAAACCGCAAATTGTTCACTTTAGGAGAAAGTATAATTATTCAATTAAGTCACATGAAGTGAATATGGCCTCCATGTCCTAATTGATCGAATCAAATCAGGCGTCCAACACCATAATTAATTAATTAAAAGGGGTTTTGCTTGACAAATTAAAGTAGGTCACCAAAGCCAAACCCTGAAAAGAGAAAGAAACTGCGTGGGGTTAAATAAATTAACTGTAGGCTGCATGAATGAATGGTCGTTGTTTAGGTTTTGAAGAGGTCAGTCAACGGTGAGATAGGGCCAAAAATAGAGTGAGTGAAGAAAGTACTATAAGGTGACAGTAACAGAGCACATGGTGGACCTTGAACAAGGTACCATGGCACCAGGGAATATTCGTGCGTGCATGCACCATGTAGCTTCTCTGGTTGCTTACTATACTATACTGTTCTTAATCTGTGTGCGCCCTTTAGGCTTTATGATTGTTTCTATTTCTCCATATATACAGGTCAAACGTTATCTGGTAATTAATTATATATCGTTCATTTTCATTCCGTTTTTAAATTATTGGCATGTATATTGTTACGGATCTATATCAGACCTAATAGCAGGACGGCCCAACAGTAGATATAACATATATCACAATCTATCTGATATAAAGGAGGATCCTAACTAACCCATAATCAAGGGACATCTTTAGGTACAATACAACCGTTAGAATGCTCGGGTCAAAGATCACGCAAGGCCCACGAGATCTGACATACCTAAGGTACACTCTATAAATACAGAGGTCAAGTCTTAAGGTACACACGCTCTAAACCCTGAACTATTTACATACTGTTACACTATGCATACACCTTACCCCATTTGGCGAAAGCCTCGTTTGTGTACAGTGATCCCACACTCTCCAAGATACTTGCCTCATAGGTATTCAGGTTGATCCAATATCAAAGCACTAGCCTACTAAGCTAGACATCTGTGTTTTACACAAGAACATATATGTATATGATTCTTATTCCCGGCGTTTTGATGAGTCCATGTCGTTTTCATTTGTTGCCTTCGTGTCCTATTCCCCTGTCATCGTTTCCACGTCCAATTATGGTTTCTGTGCTCTCCGTTTGGTCTCAGGGGTCACCTTGCTCCCCATTTCAGTCCTATGATTACAGGAATCTGTATGACATCTTCAACAGTATGTGACTTGGTCCTGAAAATTATTAAAAACACACCCCAGAGAGAGAGTGAGAGAGAGGAAACTATACATTACGTACTCCACTTGTTTCACACTCCAACACAGTTTAAACTAATTAATACGGAGTAATTAAGGACAACGCCTGCACAAAACAGATGTACGTAGATGACACTTAATTAAAAAGGAATGAGCTAGGGCACATGTGTTGAGGATTCACATTGTAAGAAGCTTTGTCCCTATACATCTTTAATTTTTTTAAGACAGTGTATATGATATAATTATTTTTTATGCATACTTAACAATAATCACAGAAAGAGAAAATTTAGGGGAATTGCAGTCCGAAATTCTATCAGGACATATCTCGATGCGAAAATAATCACCAATTAATGGATTATGTTTAATGAAAAGGGTACCTCATAACATAGAAAATTAAGATTTAAATCTTTTTTAAAAGTGGTGTTTACATCGATCTAGTGTGTTATGATGCCTAGAACATGATTGCCTAAACTAAAAAGGCATGAATGGTTAACTTGTTCTTCTTCTTTTTTGAATAAAAAAGGAAGGCGACAATGAAAGTGGGCGAGTTTGGCCTTTGCTTTGTTGTTGGGGTCGCTAAGCTAGCTAGCTTGTTATTGAACCTCATAGATTAGGTCGGAGTAGCTGTTTTAACAGCATTAGATAAAATTTAAAGCGCACGCGCGCAGGTGGTGAGGTGTATGGGTTAGGGTGTTAAAATTGATGATTTGGATATTGCTGGGACAAAACCAGCTGGCGAATTGACACTCTTTAACCCTCTGATAGTTGCAGTTGCAGATGCCTTCTTTCATTATATTTCTCTAACCCCCTCCAACGTTAGTTTTCATACCTTACCTCAATGACTTCCTCTGATACATATGGCGATGTCAACACAAGTGGGCCACCCCCTGTCTTCCTCCTTTAATCTCATTATTGCATGTCGTCGTCTCCTTCTCTGTACTGCCCCCTCCAATATTCCACCACACTAAAAGCCTTCTACTTGTTCCCTTCTCATTTCTTCCAACTCATCCTTCACTATCATCCATCCACATCACACATCTCTCCACGCACTTTTCTTTTTATCTTTTCCCTCTTACTGTCTATAATAGGGGAAAAAATTACCTTGCTGGCTATATATACTATTTTCTTTTTAAGAAGAACTCGATCGTTTAATTTACTCAAATGCCCGTTTCATGTTACATGTTTATAATTGGGGGGAGGAATGTCCAATATATATATAGTCCATGTACGTGGACAATCAAGTGCGTACGTGCACTGCAGGTTACGTTGTCCAAAGTAAGATTGTTGGCCTGAGTTATCCAAATTGCGTTTGATGTCAAATTAAAGGCGTTGGCCTTTATTTAATACGCCGTGAAAGATCGAGTTTGGAGACCCACGCCCACCAAGCTAAGTACAACCTGTGAGTACCTACCGGCACGTTCCTCCTCCTTTGTGGCTACTATTCACACACCTCGTCTTCTAACCTCACTTTATATTAATTTCTCAATTGGGATCCCACCCTACCGGCCACTAACACTGTATTAATATATGTTTCCTATGCCAAATATCTCCACGTATTATCCCCCTACCTTTTTCTAAAAGAAGCTCAGGGATTCCTCATAAAACAGACAAATCATCAGTTCTCACGAATCTTAATATTTATAGAGTACTACTACATATATACTATGAGATGTTTACTTTTTATTTGTCCTTGCGCGTGCCGGCATTGATATATATATGTGGAGTATATAAAAATGGATGTGAATGCGAAGGAAGAAGCAGAAATAATATCAAGATATTAAGAATATATAAGACGGACGTGTGTAGTTACAGGTTAGGGATTTGTTATTAATTAATTAATGGGAGACAAATTAACAAGAGACAGTTGGGGTGATGACTGATGAGGGCGGCATTCTATTCTAATTAATTTCCAAGGCCAAAAAAGCAACACACAACGTACGTCCAATTGGCTTTTGCTTTTCATACGCTTTCCATTTCACGCGTTCACGTTTCAAACTTACTTACGTACGTCTCCCAACTCCACCGTACTCTTTTTCATTCTTCAAATATTCCACGCTTTACTTTTGAAGTTTTGACCCTTCTCCCCTCCATTTACCCTTCTCATGGATATCCAATTTACTTTAATTTAATTCTTAATCTTGTTACATCATGTAATACCCTAAAAATCTGTACTATAATTTAGTAAAATTATACCTATCAAAAATAGGTGAATATGAGATATCAAATGTTAAGTAATAATTATCTTATTTTCCAAGAAAAAATCTCTTAGGAAAATTAGGAAAGAGAACTATGGGGTCAAAATGACCGAAATGCCCTTGGAATGTATAAAACTTAGGAAAAATGGTGAAAAATCCTAAATATCAATGAAATAATTATTAAAATTGAGAGGGTATATATCTCTAATTTTGGTAATTTGATAAATTACAAACTTGGAGAAATTGAAGAAGAATACTCAAAAAGTATTGAAAAGACCAAAAGCCCCCGTAAATTCTAAAATAATGCAGGAATCATGGAATTCTAATGTTAATACAAAAGTTTGAAGATAAAGAGTTATCTTAATTGAGGAAATTAACCACAATTGATAAGAAGGTAATTAGGTAATTACTGGCTAATTACTTAAGCATAAACGAAGGAAAATTCAGAGATAATTATGTAAAACCCTAGAATTAGTGGTAATGGCTAAAAATTAGTATAAATATATTTCCTAATTAATTGGAAATTTTGAAGAAAAATTGATGAGAGTAGGTATTTTTAAGCCTAAATGTAAGAATGGACCAATAAGAGAATTTTGGGAAATTTTTAAGAAAATTGAAATATATAATTAATTAATTAAAAAATAAATATTAAATAATAAAAAATAAGGGCCAGCCTAATTTGGAGGGAAAAATAGGATAAGAATGAGCAAAAAAATATTATGATATTTGTATACAAGTTGTAATATTTTAATATATAATTAATTAAAGTAAATAGTAAAAAAATAAATAGTTATCTATAGGAAACGGATCCTATCTAGAGAACCAGAATAGGATTTCTAAATTCAAGGTATAATATTGATCGGTGGATTTTTATCTTCCAGTAGACTTTTCCTAAGTTAATTCCGGCCAGAGAGCATTTTCCTAATAAGACTAATAGGGAAAATCGAGAAATAGAGCAGATAGTCATAAAATTTGGATTTGAACAAAATAAATTATAACTCAACATCCGGAGATGAGTTTATAATTATCTGGACATATTTGGAATCGGTGAATTTTTGTCCGAGGTTGATGATTTCGGAAATTCCTTTCGTAACCGACACGTTTTTCCGTAAAACTTCGCATGCACTGTTGGAACCCCGAATAGGACCAAAATTTAAGTTAAACTAGATACTTTTGATGAGGAAGAAAATATCTTGGAATTGTCTAATCCAGAATTTTGAGATTTTTCGAGATTACGCGAATCGTGCACCGATCGGGTATAAATGCTTCTAGAAATACACAACTTGTCACACAAGTTGGTGACTCATGAGGAGCTGAACGAAATCATGCATTCCATGGCTGCAAATCATCCACCAAAAACCCTAAGTTTCCATGGTTAATATGAAGGGGAAAATTACCAAAGTTGGAAAGTGAAAATTGCAAAGTTTGCACTATTTTGGCCTATAAATAGGCATGAGTTCTCTTCATATTTTGCACACCATTTCAAGAGGTATTTCGGTTTTAGAGAGAGGAGCTCTGGAGGAAAAAGCAGCGAAGCTCTGGGTAAGTTTTTCGGTACCGAGCTTTAAGCTTTCGTAGTTCTTTCGATAGTTAGAGTAGTAATGTTAGATTATTATTTAATCTTCCAAGTATGATTAGATATAATATGATAGGGGTATTTTAGTCCTAAGTTTCAAAATCATGATTGGGTCAAGTTCGCGAAATTTTGGAAAATCTGAGTCAAAGTAACGAAGTCTTTGGCGAAATTCCGCCGATTAGGAAATGGGGGCAAAAGGGTAATTTGTACCTAAAATGCCCGTTATAATGTCAAATATTGACAAAAATGATATTTATCCTTATAGGATATCTGTGTCGAACCGTTGTTTTCCGCTTGCCGACGTACGCCGCCAAATCGCCGCCGACAATTTCAATTTCCGTCAAAGAGTACCGAAGTACCGTCAAACGAAGGTATGTTCGCGGCGTATTATACTGACTCTGATGCTTATAGTCTGCTTATATATGATATAGATAATTTCATAAGCCGTGAGCGGGACTCTGTTTCGGGTCATGCACAGTGACTAAGGTAATAAACTTAGATAATCACTATTACAAATTTTTACGGGTTATAGACATGATAATGCCGTATGTTTTCCTAGCTCGAGGACACGACCGTACATCGTGGCACCGGTGAATAGTGCACCCAATAACTTTGCTCGTAGGGTAGTTGTTATTAAATGATCATATATTGAATCACAAGATCATTGTTGTAATTCATTCTAGAAATATCTCGTTGAACATATATTGTTATATAAGCATGAGGTTAACTGTTACTCGAGATCCGATAAACATTGGATCTCGCTCTTACTATAGCATCGTATACGAGATCCCAAGGACGGAGAATAAGAGTAAGCCGAGCTGACAAAGACACGTGAAGACGAAGTAATGATCGACCGAGTAGATTAAAGTCCCGAATGTAAAATGTACTATTCTTTATGAACAGGCAGTTACGCCACAGTTAACGTTGTATCAGTTACTCAATGCTTTTTATTCCGATGCTCTACTCTGATGAAAAAAAAAAATTAGCTTTGAAATTGGGATGTTACACATCAAATCAAACACGTACAGTCCGCGTCATCATCAACAGCATACGGGATACAATCACGTACGTGATCGACTATTTACTTTCATTGTTCCTTTACAGAAGAATTTAAACTTAATCCTCTGTTTTATCCTTTATATATAAAACATATTTATTTATTAATTATATTAAAATAGGTAGTCAAATTAATTAATATGATATATATTTTTTTAAATATTCTGATAATATTCTTTAATCTTCTTGTTCTTTTTTTTTTTCTTTAATTATTATGGAAGGAGCGTCATTAAAAAAAATTGATAAACATAAAAAAAATATGTAATTATTTTGAATTAAGATTCTATATTAATAATGGGAGGGCGTACCTTACCTTAGGCAGCACTACGTAATTGCCATGAATTGGCTCGAAAGTCTTAAATCTGATTTTTTTTTTTTAATTGGGACTTATTGGTCTAGGGATCGAACCTTGATAAAAGTTTGCAAAGACCAGCATCCATACCATTGCGCTCTCTAGGCGCTGGTCTTAAATCTAATTATTAGTTATTATTTATAGTCATACCTTGCTTTTGAACCCTCCTTTTTATCTCCTTGCGGGCTCTTTTCAACTTTAATCAAAATCATGTCTGTTTTCTCGCAATATAGATGAAATATTAAAAAAAAACATGTTATATTCTTTAATCTTTACAACTTATGAATAATATGATTCATAGTAAAGTTTATGGTATATAATATTGGTATCCTTTTTTAAAAAAGAGTGGCTTCTGAGTTCTAAGCGATGCTGATGAAAATTTGAAAGAAAACCCATATTTTTGTGGTCTCGGTCGATGCAATAACTCTATTATTTGATAAAGTCATATGACCTGACTGCTTATTTAATCCCTAATTAACACCGGTAACTTGGGCTATTGAAGGTTTCTTAAGCATCAGCTACTGATGCGTCTCAACTACTGATAAAACATGTTTGTCAGGAACATGAGGAAATAAATACAGAAGAAGATTCTAGTCAAAGGTTCGGCTAATGTTATGCCAATATATAGTTGAGAATTGATGAGATGCTCCAATTTGTTTGGGTTTGAAGAGTATAATAGAAACGTTATAAAATCAGTCTGTTTAGTTTTTCAAACTTGTTTATTTAATTCAGGCCAATGTTGGCTTGGTCCAATTTAAAAGTCAGCTTTTTATTATAATTATATGAATATAATGTTTTAACAACTCTTTTATTTTATCTTAATTACACATACTTTTCCTATTTCTTTTGAAAATATTAACTTTTTATTGTAAGAATAATTTATTGATATTAATAAATAGTCTCATGAAATTTTTTATTTTATGTCATTCCAAAAATAACAAACGATTTGATCATGTTTTTATTTTATTTTATTTTATATTTGTGAAAACAAAATAAAGGCATGCATCATCCTTCATGGTTTGTGAAACCGGACCGGACCGGCCGGTTCAGACCGGAAATCGGCCAACCGGCTGTGAAACCGGTCCGGTTTGGTGCAGAACCGGTCTGACCCGGTGAACCCGGGTTGACCCGGTGAAAGCGGTGTAAACCGGCCGGGTTACAGGGTCAACCCGGTTCCAGTGTTTTTAATTTTTTTTAAAAAAATTTTATTTTTAAAGGCAATCTGATTTGAATATCTGAATATGTCATAAGTATTGAAGTATATGGTTAATTTACTACTGATCTAAAGTATTAAAATGATATATAGTACTCCCTCTGGTCCTTATTATAAAACATCAACTAACAAATTTCACAAACCAATAAAAGTAGTCAAAGTCAATAAAGTTGCCCTATACTTTAAGTAACTTCTAATTTTTTTATACCTCACCGGTTTAGCTCGGGTTGACTTCGGTCTGACCCATTAACCCTTAATCCAGTACCCTGACCGGTTCAGTCACCGGTCCAGGTTTCAGAACCTTATCATCCTTCATCGAAGGCATGAAGCATTTTATTTTATTTTTACTTTGTTTTGCTGAGAATAGGCAAACCCGATTTTGACCAAAAAAAAAAAAAAAAAGAGGCAACCCGATGTGGGGTCCACTTGTTTTGATTGTTTCGCCGGTTGTTGCCAGCAGGGTCAGAGGCGTTCTCTTCTCTTCTCTGCCCATTCTCAGTCATGGTTCTCCTCTCCCCATAAAAGCCCTTCCCTTTCCCTTCTCTCCCCAATCTCATCGAATTAAACCCTATTTCTTCTCCCACCGATCAGATCCCCCCAAAACCCCTCAAATTCAACTCAATCACATCATCAATCGTAAATGTCTTCCTGCTTTCGCCCCTCCCCTCCCACCAATGACGGCGCTCCGCCTCCGCCGCCACTCTCCACCAATCCCAACCTCACCACCTATCTCTACCACACCGACGCCGGCGTCGTTTCATTCACCTGGTCACGCTCCATTCTAGGTCGCTCCCTCCATCTTCACCTCCATCAAGCCCCTTATGATTCCCCTCTTCTTCCCTCTACCTCTCTCACTTCCGCTTCCTTTCACCTCCACATCAAGCCCTTCGTCTTCTGGAAAAAGCATGGAACTAAGAAGCTTTCCCCCAATGCCCTCGTCTTCTGGAATCTCTCCAAGGCTAAATTTGGCTCCGGACCTGAGCCCCACTCTGGTTTCTACGTTGCCCTGGTTGTGGACAAGGAGATGATTCTTCTGGTCGGCGATCTCAATAAGGATGCGTACGCCAAGACTAAAGCTCGCGAGCCCAAGAATTCCCAGCTTCTGGTTCTCAAAAGGGAGAATGTGGTGGCCAACAAAATCTACACTACGAGAGCCAAGTTTGGGGGCAAAATGAGAGAGATACAGGTAGATTGCGGATACAGGGACGACTCCAGGCTCTGCTTCAGCGTGGATGGGAAAGTTGTGCTTCAGATCAAGCGATTGAAATGGAAATTTAGAGGGAATGAGAGAGTAGAAGTGGACGGGGTACCGGTTCAGATCTCGTGGGATGTCTACAATTGGCTATTTGAGAGAGAGAACGGTGATGGGCACGCCATTTTTATGTTCAAAATCGAGGAAGAAGATGACGAAGGAGGCAGGCAAGTAGCAGGGGACAGAAATTTGGTGAATCAGTGGACGCAGCAAAACTGGCATTTGGGGCCGAATGAATGGGGTAGAATGGGCAAGAGCTTCTCGTCGTCTTCGGTGTCTGTGTCTTCATCGGCGGGATCTTTTGGCGGAAGCTCGTCAGTTATGGAATGGTCCAGTGTGGAGGAGAACGAGTTGGTCGTGCCCATCGGATTTTCCTTGCTCGTTTATGCCTGGAAAAGGTGACCATTTGGCGCTCTCTCTCCCGTCCCTGATCAGTGAAATTTCAGTACTTGTAGTTAGACAGATTGAACCCCCACTAACCCATTTGTTTTTGTGAACATAATTAGTGATTGAATACATCTAGTTACGGCATTATAGGATTCGATACGCAGATTCACAGTTGATAGGGAAAACAGTTTCTGCATTGCGAGCGATATTAAAATGAGATATATAGCACTTTATTCTCTTCACCAATCTAAAGGTGAAATATATTGTATTGTAATGTAAATTTTGTGCAATGGGAGTATTATTTTGCGGAAGCATAATCATCAAAATGTTTCGTTGCCAATTGATTCCATTGGAGCCTGTACTCTTTGGTTGTGTTTGCTAGCTGTTACCGTTATGAACCAAGAATTTGGTTGGCCTTGTACTGTACACCATCAATCTACCATGCGATTGAACGATTTTATATGAATGGATTTATTAAAAGGAATGGAAGGTAAATCAACGCACAGTACAAAAGCGAATGGAAATATGGGAGGCTTAGACAGTGAGGGTAGTGGAAAACAAGAGAAATGAACGGGGAAGAAGAAACAGTGGTGGGATAGGCAGGTGGGATAGGGAAGCGAAAAAGGGGCGAGAAGAGTAGGAAGTTGCCTTAGCACAAGGGGTGGGATGTTACTTGTCGTTTGGTATGCAAATTCACATGCTTTTGCCTTTGGAGGACACTGCAGACCGAGATGGGTGATGCATGGTGGTCGACTGCGAAATATCCCCTCTCTTTCCCTCCTCACTTTATCACCCCTCGCCTTTTATTTCAGCCTCGTTAATTTATCTCATTCCTCATATTTCCTTTTGACTACAATGGTTCTTCGCTATTTCCAGCCTCCAATACGTACAATAATATGAATAATACGATCAAGATAATATATTAATTTATAGATTTTGAGTAATACTACAAGAAACATCTGAATCCGTTAGCTTGTGGTTTTATGAGAGGACTGATGTGAAGCCATGTAGATGCAGTTGATTTTCTGAAAACCAACGGATCTATCCAAGTATTTATATGAAAAGAATGTAAAAGTGAATGGGCATGTAATAAGGGTAGCAGTGGGAAGAGAGAGGTGTGGAGGACAAGTAATAATAGAGGTAGAATCGGTTCCAGGTCCACACGCGTGTTTAGAAGTAATAAAAAGTCTCACAAGTCGGAATTACTTTAATCTCCTCCGCCGAGGTACCCATCATTCAGACGTGGTGTCGGTTGTTTTGTAGTTCCAACTTTCAAGCTGGGTTTCCTGCTTGCCAGTCTACGAATTGTTTGTTTGCATTTTAATGTTATGTAAGGCCACTAGTATGACTTTCTTTTTACCTTTTTGAAAATTGCAGCTTCTTTTTAGATGCGCTTGCTGCGGAGCATTCCTAATAAAATAGTTGAACCCATGTAATTTAATTTAATTGTTAAGTATCGATTTACGACTGGCAGATTGCCTTAAGTTTTTTGAAGAATGTTGCCGAAGTATCAAACGGAGCAATGTTATCCGTTACAAACCCTAACGGCCAACTAACTTTGACCGTTAGGGTTTTTAATGGAGGGCAACATTGCTCCATTTTTTATACATTAGGGCAACATTGATTTGCCAAGTATAAAAAGCAAGCAATGTTGCTTCCGCAAAAACCCTAATCGGTCAATGTTAGGTCAACTAACGTTGACCGTTAGGGTTTCTACTGAGGGCAACATTGCGCTGACTCAGGCAACATTGCTCCGCCTAAAACTTAAAGGGCAAAATTGCTCCTGGGCGCGTACTTCAAGGACAAAATTGATACTTAATTGTTTACGCCTTCATTTCCGACTAAAATATACATAACGAGGAACTTGCAAAGGCGACAGGAACCAGGCTTCGATTTTGATGCCAGGACGGTGGCGACTGGCGAGGCCACGAGCAGAAGCAAATATCAAATTTTATATTTGAATTTGTTGGTCGTATTTAGGTGGCTAACCATGTTACAAGTGATGGCCAACAACCAAATTGTTGTTTAAGTGATCAGGTCGTTCATATAATACAATGAATCGAGGGTTACCACTCATGAATGAATTTCACTTTATTACTTCATTCTATTCGGTCCTAAATGTAAGATAAAATTGATTTTTTTAGAGATTAAGAAAACTAAATAAGTTATTTAAACATATTATATGTTGTGTATTATTAGATTATATATTAGTCTATAAATTAGGCAACAAAAACGATAAATATAAATATTTTAAAGTAATTTAATTAGTTTTCTTAATACTTCAGGAAAAAAAAAACCATATACTCCCTTTAATCTTTATTATAAGGCATAAACTGACAAATTTATTTGGTCTTTTTTATAAGGCCCTTACTTGTTCTCAATGGAAATTAATTTTTTTTATGTATGCCCATAATTAATAAGTGTAATGGGTGAGAGTAACAATTAATATGATATTAGAGTTTAGTACAATTAATAGGGGTAATATTGAAAATTACATAAATTCTAGAACAATTTTATTGACTTTAATTGTTTTTATTAAAAATAGTTAGTTGGTGCTTTATAAATTACTCCCTTTGATCCTTATTATAAAGCACCAACTACCATTTCTCGCGGACCAAGGAATTGATGTTAAGTTATTAATGAGGTCTAAAAATAATAAATGTTTCCAACTTTACCCCTACTTTAATGATATAGGTTTAAATGAGTTAGTTAAAAATGAGGGCATAATAGAAAAATAGTAATAAATGAGTTAGTTAAAGTAAGTTGGTGCCTTATAATAAGGAACAAAAAATATTGGTAGTTGGTGCCTTATAATAAAGACGAGAGAGAATATAATACTAGATGGCTATAGGTTTGGAAGTTGCAACAACAACAGAAAGAAGTGGTGCCGTATACTTGAAGTTTATTACTAGCACAAAATAGGAGGAGGAGCGGCCAAGGCTCCACCTCCGAGGAGGTGGTGAGGAAAGTGGAGACTTGTAAAATGTCATGCTTCTACGTTACGTTGACTTGTCTCCGAAGTAGAGGGAAATCAACACATGTCGCTTGCTATTCACATATTAACGCTCTACTATCTGTGTACCTATGTGTATTATAATTAAACAGGAACGGAGCCTCCGAGCAAAAAAAAAATGAACAAGAACGGAGCCGAGAAACCCATTCATTTCTCTTATTCATTCTAACCAGAGAAAGCCTGTATCGGTCAACCGGATAAAGGCAAAAGCAGAAAAGAGGGAACCGATGGCTGGACCCGGTGGGTTAAAGTTACATCAATTAGTCTGCACTTGAAATTTAAAGCTCTGAGAAATGAGAATGGTGACAAGCGACCCAGGACTTTTACGCTGTGACTTCACATTCGAACCAGTAGCAGTGTTTACCAGAGTAACGTTAGGGTAAGTGCTTAAACCAAAGATTCTGTTACAAGGGTCCCCCCTGAAGTCTGATCTATATTTTTTCATCAGGCTAGTTTGGATTCTCTGTCACTCTTCAAGTAAAGTTAAAGTTGGGCTGGGCCCCAAATTAGATTCTTTTTCACTTGGACCATCCTCTCTCAATAACTCAGCCATTAGTGTTGTACACTTTCTACCAATGGACATATATGTTACACAACAATCAGGAACAGGTAAACGTATAAACTATTCATTACAAAGAAATCGGAGACAGCAGAGAGCATTGATTCCCTCCCTAGCGGCCAACTATTGCAATTCGCTGGCCTAGAATGCAGATATGTGAAGTTGCTAGCTTCCTCTGCTCTTACTTAGGGATCGCTAAAACTCAATGCTTATATAATCAGAAGCTGCTATTTCTAGCCGGGGATCCTCGTACTCGTTGGCACGGCGTCTCAGTTTCTTGTTAGTTTTATTCTTCCCGGATTCTACGACTCGTCCTCGAGAACTGTCAATCTTTGTTTCTTGTAGATCGGGCGGAAGCACACAGTTGCAGAGATGTCCTACACATTCAAAAGCATAACTTATCAAAACTCCTCACTTCCTCGCAAGGGGTATAGTAGCATCATCCGTAATCTTGATTAGTAATAATGAAATGTGGGAGTAATGCTAATTACCAAGACGAGCAAGTCGATTAACCCAACGAGGGATTGAGTTAGCTGTCAATCTGAGACAAACATCATTACAGAAATGGTTGCAGTTTTTAGTGATGAGATGGTAGGTGTTGCCAGAGTAGCGGTGAGACACCCTGTCCATAAACGCCGAAACATCTTGAGGGCCCAGGTCTGTGGTTCCGATGAAAATGGATTTTCTGAAAGTGAAACCAGGACAGTGTTTGGGTTCCACCAGAAAAATGCCGGTCGTCTCGTGTTCATGCGCTCCAAATCCGTATTCAACCCCATGAACTGCCACAAACAAAACACCCTTCAGGGGATGAAGTGAGAATGCTTTGAAATAACGAAATATAATGAGTAATTGTGCGCGTTGAAGAACGTACCTTGAACACCAGAATGGTAAACACCGAGGCCAAGCCAATAGGCATACCCATTAATGGGGGTGAGATCATAGACGTTAAGGTAAACGGGAAACCCTCCCACTAACTTCTTCTTCAACATTTTGCCCCACTTGCTGCCAACTTGGAATTCCTCCTCCTACCTTTTTATACTTGTCGTTCCCAGGTATAAACATGGGCGTGTTAAACTGTGCGTTGAAACACGCAAAAGGGAGCAAGAATACACAGATATCAAGGGGGAGGAGTGAAATGAAAACTGAGAAAGGCGGGTGTTTGCTGCTGTAGATGTGCACAAGGAATGAAAGAAAAGACACTACATTGTTCAACAATGAGGGAACAGCCTCCTGGCACTGCAATTATGACTTGGATTCATCTGACACTCTCTGGCGCATCCCAAACAAAAATTAGTCCAATTTATTGAGCCCAACAGACCTCGCTCTCATGGGGCCGTTTCTTCAATCCATTCATCGTCTCCCTTAAAAGGCCCATACTACTTTTCTGCTACTGCTCCACCGCACAAAAATTTCTCTCACTCTTATAAAAAAAAAAAACAAAAAACGTCTCTCTCAGATTCCCAACCACTCTATACTGGTGACCCTGTTTCCTTTCCCTCCCAACAAAGTCTACAAATTATGCCATATTCTGTTCATTCACAAAATCAGAAAAGATCAGCGAAATATTAAAGCACTAGTCGTGGGGACAGTGAATAACGTCAACATTGAAGCCATCATTACGCACTGACACACACTTACAAACTCATAGGTGGCCCTAACTTTGCTTGTGTAAGGTAATAGCGATAATTGAGAATTATTTTCGTGTACATTTTCAAGATCTTGTCAATTAATTCACGAGGGTCCATGATTAAAAAAAGAAGAGATAGGAATGAAACAATACTGTGCGAGTGGCTGGGCAATGACATGTGAGTTTTGTTTTTGAGGCGTGCGAATAGCGAAAACCTTGGCATAGACGGCAGGTGTCGATGACTAACATCCACGCTTGCTACAATATTATTCTAATTAAATATCAACATCTCCGAATCTTTTCCCAGATTTGAGGCCACTTAACGACAGAGGCCTAGTTGGTGCGTCCGCATATATAGGACAAGCATGCTCTCTTATGTTACAAGTCTAAAACCTTAATAATAGAGAGTCTATATCTGATGTTCTGTTCCGCATCTGGACAAAGAAACAGAATTATATTTGTTGATATCAGATATCTGTTTATTTAATTATTATCCAACTCTCCACTTTGGTTTTCACAGAACCGTATAGATTCACTTGTTTCTTTTCCTTCACCCCCTGGGAAGAAAAAATCATGTATGTTTGTTCATGTACCTCCTTTTTGCCGTCATCCTTATTGTCCGTGTTCTTTTTTCAAACATTAAAGTGAGAATCTTATCGAGCAATAATTGAGAAGTAACGCTGAATCTAAATTTTAGAGAACTCTCAGGGATAATTTCTATTTTACTCTTTTTTTCTTCACTCAAAAAAATAAATTCCGCATGACGGTACAATTACAAAGGACCTCATCCGTTTGAATCCGTATTGTGGCTAATTTGATGAAATATTCCTTGACTGACAAATTGTGTCTAATTGTGCTTCTATCCGGATCCGATCTTTATTTTTTTTAAAACAGCTTGTTCCAGTAAGAACATATATACATATCATTTAGAATGGGTCAAGAAATGAAATTTTGCACCTGAGATGATAAACAGTTTGACAGCTGAAAATGGTAATCGAGTTGAAGAATATGATTCGAGCATATACAATGATACTAGGCCAGTCCTGAGACTGACAAGAACTATCACAGAACTGAAAAAACTTCCTAAATCGGCACAGCACGTAAACACAACATCAAAATCTCGAAAATAGAAGAACTCGACAGACTAGAAACTATATCAGATAACTACACCTCACAGTAAAGAAGTTTGATCCTCCATAAACAAATCTGCACCATCATTTTTCAGGAGAAGAAATTTCTAAGGATGCTTAGCTCTTGCTAGTACTTACTGAATATCCTATACAAATAAGCCCTTCCTAGAGCTTGAGGGATAAATCAAGGTGCGTTTTTTCTTCTTGATCAGTCTTCAATAGAGTTCCACTTACCAAATACCCAGTGATTTCCTCACTGACTCCAGAACCAACCATCGTCTTTACCGTTTCAAACCTACCTACACTGCCTCGTGATGAGAAACCTAATGTTGCTGTTCTGTGAAAGTTAGCCATATCTAGCTTCCCTATTCTGGGTTTCTGATCAATCAGGGGCCTTGACCAGCCATTATATCCAAGGCTGTTTCCAAACCCAAAATTAGAAGAAATATGAGAAGGCTTGTGAATCATGGAGTGTGCCTGAATTCCAAGAGGTTTATTTCCAGCAGCACCGTGGAGGGGCAGAGACGCCATACTTGTAAACCTGTGATTATGAAGCAGAAAAGGAGTCCCAAAGTCTGTAGCGGAGGCCATTATCTCCCTCTGTCCTTTTTTCGCTATTAATCTCTCCCTCTTATGGGCATTTTGGTGTCCTCCAAGCGCTTGTGAACTGTAAAACTTCCTCTGACAGTACTTGCAAGAGAATACACGTGGCTCTGACTCTAAAGCACCAGAATTTTCTGATGTTTTAGATTTCTCCATATCTACATCAAAATTGGCCATGAGATGCAGTTCTGTATCGCACCCAACAGCAGAATCATCGCTATTCACGTTCAGATCTAACAAAGAATATGTCTTTTCCTCTTCTTCTTCTTTCTCCTCCTCAACAGAGAGGTGTTTCTTCTCCTTTGGGCTCTGCAATGGAGTACTTGGACTAGGAGGAACCTTGTCACAAACTCGTTCCATGGCAGATAGCACTAAATTTCTCGTTCCCTTGTTGTAGTTATGGATTGAAAAGGGCAAAGGGGTGGGAGTTTGATGATTTATCGGATTCCTATATATGGAATAGGATCAAGTAGTTTATATTTGTAGAAACAGTAACACAGCTTCTAGTGTACTTTTGACTTTTTATTGGAAGTCCATAATGTGTATATTCAAGCAAGTGGCTATTATATTGTAACACAGCTGTAATTTATAGTTGCACTTCCAAATAGAGACCCGCATAGAATTTTGTAGCATACAATATGCTGAGCCATAAGAAGCAATTATTATAAATCATCATTAACCTCAGGGAAAATTGCATGAAGTGGATGATTCTGAGGCGTTCCCTATAGAACATGGCAAACTGAGTCGATGTCGCTGTTAGAGGCTCACGCAGGGACACAATGTGGGGCTAACTGCCTGTAATGGAAGGGAAGTTGGCCTTTGGACAACGGAAAGACCAGAAGAATATTATCAATTGATGCCATCACGCGCGGTATCGAAAGTAACCCAATAATCATGAAGGAGACAGCCAAACATCGTCATGTAGGCCAAACAACTTTCTCTGTGTACTTTGCATTTCTCAGCGGGGCTACCATGTTCCCATCATTTCTCTAGTTTTGTGTTCTTCTCGACTTTCTTACTTTTCTTATTCGTCTGGCACCCATTTTCTTTCAAGCTAAGGTACCACTTCTGTGTCTTAGATCTCCACTTTCTTTATATTCAAGCCCACGTACGTACATTAGACTATAACCACCGTCATGAACGCTTTTTTGAAAAAATATATCAATTTTCTTGCTCCTTAATATGGTTTTAACTCTAGGTTTTAGTTTAAGGCCAATTAGAATTATGTTGATTAACCTTTTTTTTTTTTGGGGGGGGGGGATAAAGAAAGAAACAAAAAGGAAGCTAATAATAATGTTTTGGCTTAATTAGGAATATGTATCTTGGGCTTCAGGAATAAATAATGATCACTAGCACCATGTCGCAAGTGGATATATGAGGAAACTTTAATGGCAAAGTGGTAAGTAGAAGCCCCACCATAAAGTGGGGATGAGGAGTGAGTTATGGAATCTGAAAATCCCACAAGGCAAACAAGTAATTGTAGGAGGTAATATAATGAATGCAAGGAACCAAATATCTTCTGCAGATCCTCTTGTCTGTCCATTGTCCTACTCCAAAACTTAGGAAGAAGAGGAGAAAACAACATAAAAAAAGAACTGGTCCTCATTATGGAAAGCCCTCCCACACAAAAGCTACCCACCCATGCATCATGCATCTTCTTCTCTTTTTTCAAAGGCTCCCTCCTCGTATATAATGATATCAGAACCCTGGACATGACTGGCCTCCATGGTAAATACTAAATACGGATAATAATATATATAATCTTCTTTCCCATGAGACTTTTGTCTTTATTTAGTGACGCTGAGTCATGATCTTAAACTCAGAGCTGCCATTTCACACATTCGAAAGAAAAATCTTTTTTCAAGTGGTGTTTGTTGCTTTAACTTATAGATAGGGCAAGTTGGCCTGGTTCATAAAAGAGATCGAGGCGTGTGTGCATGCGTAAGAGCCTAAGAGGCAATAGGAAGGACACACATGACACAACACTGAGTGCGGCGGCGTTATCCAGTGGTTTTCGAATGTAGACACGAACCAAACCTCATTGTCAACGTCTTTCAATTCATTGCACGATAACCACTTTGTTTTTTAATATATTGTGTGTGATGATAGTTGCGTTTAGATCTAACCTATATATTGCCTCACCATCATATCCATAATTGAATTAATAATTATCAGCAATAACAGATTTTTGTTCTTATTAGTCGGCGGCACTGATGTCTGCCACCTGAATTTGCCTAGTCTTCGCCTTCATTGGATGATTCAATTTGTTATATTTTTGTTTTTCTTTTTTAAAATAATACTCACTCTTATTCTTATTACAACGTACCAACTAACAATTCTAAAAAATCAATAAAATCAGTTAAAGTCATTGAATTTTTTCTAAAATTTAAATTTCTAAAATTATCCTATGAATTGCACAAAAATCTAATATCATATTAATTATTACTTTCACTCACTACTTTTATTAATTATGAGCATACATAGAAAAAATATTTAATGTTCTTTGATATAAAAAAAATACATTGGTTAGTTGATGTTTTATAATAAATAATAGAAGGAGTAGTTGAATTATTCACCTGAGTTGTGCATTAAATTTACGAAAATTTAAGAAATCTAAGTCATTTAAATATTATTTAAACCTTCAGGTCAAAATTAAAATTTGTTTTGGAACCGAATCCGTTCTTTTTCAATTTGTGATATCCTTTGTCTTCTCCGGCCGGCTCTCCTTTTCATACGGGTCGTCGGAGCTACAAATCTGTAATATAAGCTATACATGTCTGCAGGCTGCCTTAGCTTTTAATACTATTTTCATCATTTTTTTTAATAAGGGCTTAAAATTTAAATTATCTTTATCTTTTTTATAAGAACCTGAAAAAAGTTTTTAAAATATTTAATGACTTTTTTCACTTTTACCCTTTATTAATTATATGTATTATATTAATTAAAATATTAACAATGCTTATAGTTACTTTGTTTTCTCTCTTACTTACCTTCAATAAGTAAAGACAAACTTAGAAAGAAAAAATTATTTCAAATATATTTATTATTTTTAATTTTAACCAATTGTTTAAACCACATAATTTAATTATTGAACTTTTAATTAGAACTGAAGCAGCACTTGCGTATGCAAAACAATGTGAGGGGTTTTATTTTAAGTTTGTTGAAGCCGTTTCACGCAAAAACATTGCGATTTCTTGTACTTGTAATTGCTTGGAGCAAGCACAAGGTTCGGTTTTTCCTGTTTCATTCTAGTCATTTCACACAATCAATGCTCAAAGGTCAACTTTATACTACTCCCTCCCTCCAGTCCTAATTATAAAAGCTATTTGACTTTTTTGGAGAGATTAAGGAATCTAATTAAATTACTTTAGAGTATTTTTATTTTTATTTTTATGTTTTTCTTCAAACTAATTAATTTGACTAATAAGCTAATATATAATCTAAGGATACACAACATATGAAATGATTAAGTAACTTATTTAGCTTCCTTAATATCTCCAAAAAAAATCAACTAGCTCTTATAATTAGGACCGAATAGTATCAAGAAATGCCCCAGGGTCAACCACTTGCGCTCATAAAATCCTAATGGAGTAATTCATTTGGTCAAATCTAAAGTTGTTTATTCTGTACAATGATTGGTTGTAATTAAGTTGAAAAGTCAAACACAATGATTTAGAGCTAGATAAGAGGTCTGATACATGGGACAGCAAGTGGAACGGCAGTGGTCAGCGCAATAATAATAGTATGCGCCTAGAAGGAATGAGTTTTTTTTTTTATACATAAAAGTTTTGGAGGAGTTCAGTATTAGTCCCCTATCAAGGTCAGGGCACAGTCCCGGGCTCTTTGAACACTTAATGGGAACTTATGAGATCGCCTACCAAAGGAGCCTCAGCGACGGCAGCGGGGATCAAACACATATCCTTACTTAAACAAATCTCTTACCATCTATACCATCTGTAATGAGTTGATATGGTTGAATCCATTTATCTCCAAAGTCAGCTCTCCTTTTTAAAGCCCGCCAAATCAGCCCACTCATGCTTACAAATTTTACGAAACACATCCTAAGAAATAGTCTAAGCCCAGTAACATTTGACTCGGTCATAGATCTAGATCCATTAAACTCCATATTAACATCTTCCATTTCAATACGTGACAATTATTATACTTAAAGTTGGTCAATGCGCTAGATGAGACATTTTAGGGACCTGCGAAACAACGGTACGGTAACCCAAGATAAAGTGGAGGCATGTGTACCCTTAGTCATGAATTCCTTGCGGAGCGGACTTCAAGTGCTCTATCCTTAGAGTGTAGGTGAACCCAACCCCTCTCCTGAAATTTTTTAACAAAAAAAAAAAGAGAAAAAACAACATGGATCAAATCAAAGCCCGTGACTACAATTTATTAGAAACCTGGTTGTATAAAAGATGAGATGATCCTGTTAAATTAAATCGGCGCTCATCATTTGGTCTAAAAGGACTGAAATGGAAGAAGAGAGTGCAAAACAAGAATTAGAAGTGTCACGCTTTTCATTTGTTTGGTTGCAGTTTATTGTGTTGATTACCTTCAAATAAAATAGGGAAAATTACATGCATGTCTCAAAGACTAAAAATAATTAGACCCTTAAAATCACTAAATTAAACCGAAGTCCCAAGGGATTTTTTTGATATTATTTATATTAATAACAGGAAATGTCATATTTACAACAACATTTCAACACCTAACCATTTACAACAGAAAGTGTCATATTTACAACAACATTTAAACACCTGGATTTTGAACATAAAGAGGTCATTTACAATAGGAAGTGTTTTATTTATAACAAAAATTAAAATATGACCATTTACAACAGAAAAAGTCATATTTACAGCAAGAATTGTCATATTTACAACAAAATTTAAAAACCTAGATTTTGTTTCCATACAAAAATATCAAAAAAATCCCTAGGGACTTTTGTGTAATTTGATGATTTCAATAGACTTTTTAGTAATTATTTCTGATTTTTGGGAGCTGCACTTAATTCTTCCAATAAAATATCTCGATGCACTACTTTCACTCGTTAACCTCATCGGTGGGTATATGAACGATGGCACTAATTAAGCGGCATTCCCCAGAGTGCGTCGTTCTAATCTCACCAAGTGGTCCTGAGTCCTGACCTTTCATAGTGGCCACTAGGCAACATGGTTATCTTATCTTTTTTTTTTTTTTGGAAGGAACGTTGAGAAAAGTCGCCAATCGCTAATTCGAGAAATGAGTTGAGAAATGACGGGTATTTATTGGGAGATTATTAAAATATGCGCGTAAAGCGTGGACCTTGTCGTTTTGACTTGTACAGTAGCCATTACCGTTGTCCAATTTTTTGTTTCACGTGGTTGATTGCTTCCTCCATTCTCGAATGAATCATGAGGGGAGGGTTCCATTCAAACCCACTTTAGCTGAATGAGTTCATAACTTTCCTTTCACTACATCCAACCAAGGTCGCCATCCTTATATAAACAAATATCCCCTTGTTCTCTACAAATATTAAGCTTGTCGCTTCTTCGTCTCCACAACAAACAAACATGGCCTCCTCCTCCATCGCCGTCCACAGCTTCATCCTCCTTCTGCTATTCCTCACAATGCACCAATCATCTGCTCGGTCCACTCCTCCTCCTACTTATCCAACACCATTTACATCTGTCAGAGCTGCGTATTGGCCTTCAGGCAGTGACTTCCCCACCTCTTCCATTAACACCAACTACTTCACCCACATTTACTATGCCTTCCTCAATCCCGACCCGGCCCACTCTTTCAAGCTCAGCGTCACCCAATCTGACCAAACTGAGCTCCGCAACTTCACCAGCGGCCTCCGCAACCGCCACCCTCCCGTCAAGACCCTCTTATCCCTCGGCGGAGGAAGCAGCAACTCCTCCGCTTTCGCCGCCATGGCCTCCACCCCTCACTCTCGCTCCGCCTTCATCGACTCCACCATCCAAGTCGCTCGCCAATACGGCTTCGACGGCCTCGACCTCGACTGGGAATTCCCGGATACCCCACGAGACATGTCCAACCTCGCCATCTTGTTCAAAGAATGGCACCAGGCTCTGGTTCTGGATTCCAAGATTCAACGCAAGCCACGCTTGCTTTTAACCGCCGCAGTTTACTACGCCAATACAATAGTGCTCATCGGAAACGAAACCAGGTCTTACCCGGCAGAAGCAATACGCCAATATTTGGATTGGGCTAGTCCCATGAACTTCGATTATCACGGAGCTTGGTCTAATTTCACAGGGGTCAACGCTGCTCTGTCCGATCCCAAGAGCAATATAAGCACCCGCTACGGGATCGGGTCGTGGATCCGAGCCGGTGTGCCGCCTTCAAAGCTTGTCATGGGCTTACCGCTGTATGGTCGGACGTGGGATCTGGAGGATCCGAATGTTCATGGGATCGGGTCTCGTGCGGTTGGGCCTGCAACTGGTACCGACGGTACCATGGATTACGATAAGATTTTAGAATTCAACAAGGAGAATAGGGCTACTGTTGTTTATGATGAGATTAGTGTTTCATATTATTCTTACGCGGGCACGACTTGGATCACGTATGATGATGTTGGGTCCATTAAAAGGAAAGTCCAGTTCGCTCACTCATTGGGCTTACATGGCTATTTCTTTTGGGCCGTTAATAAGGACAAGGATTGGGCCCTCTCCAGACAAGGTAAACTTCATTTATGTCTATATTATTCATATTTTTTGTTATTAAAATACACTAAACAATATTTTTTTCAAATTTTGTATTCTGCACTGGATATTTTAAATGAAAATAACCTGAATTTTTTTGGTGGTTGCGGCAGCTTCAAATACATGGCGTGGAGGGTACTAAGTTGCTGAGTATTGAAGAAAAGCCCGGAGCTATGTGATGTTCAGGCTTGATGCATAAATAGAACGTTGGAATTGGACCAACTACAAACTTTTATCCAAACATGGATTCACCTGACATTAGTAATCGATCAAAATAAGGTTGCCATCTGTTATTGGTTATGGTTGTTTGTTTGTTTGCAAATGTACGAGTTTATTTATGTGTAATTGAAGGACGATGTCCTAGCATCAGTAATAAGTTGAATTTTTACTATACGTTTGAGTCCTCTATTTCCCCTTCATCTCTAATAAATCTAGATATAATAAATTTTTTTTTTTTCATTCAAGGGCTAGAGAATCACTTATTAATTTTTGTCTCCTCTTTGAAGTTAGAACCAGAACAGTTCTAAGTTGGGCCAACCATGGTCAACGGCTTAACGCTGAGTCTTGGGCTCTCAGACTAGTGTTCAATAAAAAAAATTAAAATAAAATAATTTTATTTATCAACAAAAAGCATAAGGCTAACCAACGGGGGTTGACACAAGTGGTAAGCGCTTATGTCGCTTAAGCAATGTCTCGAGTTCGAGCCTTGTAAATGCAGAAAAGCCACGTTGGGAGACTCTCCCACCATAACTAGGTGCGCAACGCGGGTCGGATTCGGATTAGTTAGGACGAAGCTTTGGGTACGGGATGGGCAAAAAAAAAAACATAGGGTTAAGTAGCAAATCTACCACAGAAGTATATACTTGTAAATAATGTTGTCCTAGAAGTTTTTTCAGGTTTAATGTCATCCCAAAAGTTTTAAAATGTAGTAGTGTTGTCATTTTCTGTTAAAAAGTTAACCGTCAATGTTAATTTTGACTGTTAACTTTTTATAGTATCAGGCCACATTACTACGTTTTAAAACTTTTGGGATAACATTAAATCTATAAAAACTTTCAAGACAACATTGCTCCTAGACGTATGATTCCGAAACAGATTTACTATTTAATCCAAAAGCATGACTACCTTTATTCAAGATATATTCCTCTGAACAATAATGCAAGGATAAGAATATTTTTATAAAAGTTATGACTACTCAACGATTGTGGACTATTTTTTCCTAATATTATTTTAAGCAATTAATAATAAATTTTAAGTAAAATAAAATAAAAATTGACATATTGAGTCTCTGTCAAAATGGATACTTGAGAATACTAAAAAATCGGCATATTAACTCAAGACACGCATTCGTTGACTCTAAATTATTCTTGAAAAAATGTTTATATTTATATATATATTTAGAGCTTACAATATCTCAAGCAAACCTTCGTCAATAATTGAATATGATGAAAGTGGGAATAAAAAAAGGAAAAAGAAAGCATGGGTGTGTGTATAATACAGTACGTCAACCAAACTCGTATGAGCCACTCAAGATCGACACGTTAACTTGGGTACACGAGTCGCAGTGTTGAGGCCAAGAGGAAGGCATGTGCCTTGAAAAAGCAGGGGATATCCCCAGATTTGGTTCCAATAATGAGCCTTTTAAGATAATGTAATTAAATAAGATGGAGGGGCCACACCACGCTGCAGAGTTGATATCCATTGCTAAATCCTATTGGTGGAGGCTTCATGATATGCTTTGGATTTGGTTAATCATGAATTAATTCTCCCTACTTTTGGATTACATGCCTTGTTGTGAATTGTGTGTGCGGATCTTCCAACATGCGATCTTAGGAGCCAACTCCGAGGAAGCAACTCTGTCTTCCTCTCTTGTTCCCCGGAATTCACCTTGCAGGCCCTGCAGCTATCTCCCCTGTAGAGCCACATCTCTCTACCACAGTTGATCCTCATAAATTGACAATCACAAGTTTTTGGATTGGCTCTTTGAGAGTATGGGAGATGAGTTTTGTATGAGAAAAAATGTTTTTAAAAAAGCATAAATGTATCCAGCGATTGAGATGAAAGGGCAGAACTTTAAGAAGGTGATTATCTGGGGACATGATAATTAATCGGGTCACTAAAATCGTCGTTATTATCTCTTGAGCAGTAATGATGGGAAGCCATGATTTAACTCTACTCTCTCCGTGTTAAATTATGGTTTGGATTTGCTTTCTTAGCGGGGCGGTGGGGGATAGGACTTGGGAACCCCACAGGCGTCAATCAACTAACAAACAAGAGATGGTTTAATTTGTTTAGTAAAGCTGTTGGCATGGTCACAGGTTATAGCTTATAGATATGATCTGCTTTGCCTTTTTCTAGGCTGCTTGCTGGGAGTGAAGGGGGGAGAGAGAGAGAGAGAGAGAGCAGAAGGGACAAAGGAAGGAGGGAGAGAATTAAGGTTCTAAAGGAGAATGATTGCAGAATGCACTAAATGCAAAAGAAGAAAAGCAGGAATGAAATGATAGGAGGGAGTAGGGAGGCATCAAATAATGCAAAAAACGAAGGCAACTTTAAGAGAGAGAGGAAGTGGGTTATTCCGTATTCAAATAATGGAAGTAGCTGTTAAGGTGGATTGAGACAGTGTCTGATTGTTCCTGTCTTCAACCACGCTTACGCTTTCACCCCTCTCTCTAAGCGTTTCTGAACTATTCTCCTGCCGTGGTCCCTCTCCCATTTTCAAACCTCCTTCATTCTACACTTTGACTCTTCTTATTTTGTGTTTGCCAATGATAAGTAAAATACGTTTATGAAATAAATTTCTATTCATATAGTTCATATGTGATCAATTATAATGTGATCAATTATAATTTTTTTCAAAGATTCTAATTGCCATCCTAAATAAGTTTTAAATTTGACCTCCTCTTGCTTAACGTTCTATATTCTTTCAAAGGAGAATTAAATTAATTCTAAGAAAATGAATGAAATCACCCAAAAAGATACTGATGAATATGTAACTAAAGTTGTAAGAAAATGAATGAAATCACCCAAAAAGATGCTGATGAATATTTAACTAAGGTTGTCAAACTCATAAGTTTAAGCAAACTCGTGACAGTGATGTAAACTCGTATCGTGAACTCGAACCATAAACTCATAAGAGTTTGCTTTTATTATTAAATAGGTATTAGCAGTGTATAATTGAATAATTAAAATATAGACAACAATTTGATTTAAATTTATTTTAAATATAAATAATTGTAATTAAATCCATCAATATTCATCATTTATTATATTTAACAAAGAAATTTCTATATAATTTATATATAAAGTCGTTTAGCATGACCAAATCAAAAAAATTAGTATGAGTTTAACGGTAAGTTAACTCGGTTTTGTAAGTTAGAAGCGTAAAACCGGTAAACTCGGTGTATAAATTTGTGAATTTAACCGAGTTTACAACTAGCATGAGTTAATCACTGACTCGACTCGGTTTTATAAGTTATAAACGTAAAAACGATAAGCTCGAATAGTCAACTTGCGACTTTGACAACAATGTTACTAACAATACTTAAGTTTTAAATAAATTAGTGCTTCTCAATAATTATATACCAACCTCCAAATAATTAAATAAAAGCTTGTTTTTAATATACTTCCTTTGATTTTTAATATAAGACACATTTTACCTATTTTAATTTGATTAATGAAGTTAGTTAATATTATACTAGTATATATTTTCTAAAACACCATAATCAGTTTCCCTATTTCTTCATTCTTTCTCCTCCGTTGATTATTGTTAGGAGAACATCACTATAAGTAAATTAGGAAAAAAAATCGATAAATATGAAAAAACATGCCTCATATTTAAAATCAAAATCAAAATCAATTCTTAAAACATGTCCTATATATAAAGGACTGGAGGGAGTAGTAAACGAAATTTGATCCAACTGAAGATGAGATTGTAGCATGCAAAACTTTGGGTTGAAATATTATATTGTTGCTTTTATGAGAATGTGATTGACGAGTGAAACATTATTATTCATAAGTAATGTGTAAATACTGCTATAGTTCATACAAACGAACTTAAGTAAACTCATAAAGTGACTCAAACTTATGTCATAAACTTAAATCATATACCTATAACACTTTATTATTATCAATAAACAGTAATTAAACAATCTAAATATAAAAAATGACAATTAGATGATTTAAATATATTTTAAATTCAAACAATTAAAATTAAAGCCAATAAAATTCAATAAAGTTCATATTTGAAATCAGGTATATGGGTTATCTCAAAATCATTTATCACATTTTCTTCTCAAAATCTCATCCTCACCATCAAAAAAAAAAAAAAGAATCAAATGGTTCATATTTCATATTTTATAAAACTTTTATTTTCAACATAAATAAATAAATTTAAGCTATTGAAATATGATCAACACAATTCATAACTGCATCACAAACAAAATTTTTAATTTTTAATTATATGATAATATAGTAATTATTTTAGAAACTATTAAACCTAACCCATTCATTTTTTAATATAAGATTGAAGACGAGATTTTGAAAAGCAATGGAAAATATGGATTCTAGAAGAATCCTCTTCCATCTAAAGTCATTGATTCTGATCAAATATAGAAGCTAACACAAGTTTAAGAATAAGTTGATACGATTTTGTAATTTAAAAATATAAAAACAATAAATTTGATATGCGAACTTGCAACCTTGACAAAATTTACAATTAACACGAGTCTAACAAGATTTTATAATATAAAAACACAAAAACGTTGAAATCAAATAGGTACTCACGAGTTTGACAATAACAATATATGCACATTCCTTCAATCTCGAGGGTTACTCCTTTTCCTAAGTGGGCATCGGTATTGTTTTCTCAATATTGTATAAATGTATAATTTTACATCTAATCTGTAACTGTGATTTTCTTAAACTTTTCACTAAAACATGTTCACTTTAGTCTTATGTTTAAGCTACAAATAATCGAATAAATAGATGAAAAAGTTTGTTGAAATTTGTTAAATACGATAAATATGGAAGAAATGTTTTTTTTTTTTCAAAATATATCTTTATTTACAAGGAGTATGTGGGAGAGAAAATAAATGAGAAAACAGATATAAGAAAAAATAATTGAGAAAATGATACATACAGAAGAGACATACATACAATTAATTCAAGGGAAAAAAATTAAATTAAAGTTTTAGATAAATACATAATGTAATTTATAAAAAGATCATCTATTCTAAAAACTGTAACTCAAACATATAGGATGAAGATGGAAGGAATACACATATATGCTAATTGTGAAATAGAAATACAGTTGAAAGGTATTAAATTTTAAGATAGAATTAATAAGATATAATACTTTTCTTTGTCCAGCAAAACGTGTTTGGAAGTGGAATATAATAAGCAGTAGACAATAGGAAAATTTTGGCTCACCTATCACCTAATCATGTTCATATAACAGTATTATTTTTTTGACCACATGTGTATTAATAATATTATGATACAATGAAAAGGTTATAAAGATAAATTTATCCTATAATTTATATTATTTTTTTCCTAATAATACAAATTTAAAAAGAATTAGCCAATGGATGCGTCTATTTTAAGTTTTTATTTTGTTGGTGTTTTTTATTAGATTGTTTCCTTATAAAAATGTGGAGTTTTAAACTAATTCAGTGATTCTTACTAATGGCGGAACGCCTTGATGGTCAGCTGGGGCCTTTGGCCCCAACTGGTTCCAGCTGATCTTATAAAAATTGTTAGTATATATATGTATTTATTATATGATATTTTATTTAGCCACAAATTTGGCCCCACCTAATTTTTATCTTTTCTGTAAGGATAATGTTTGCTTCATTACTCATTGGGCTATGAGAGGAAAGTAAAATTCTTGTTTGAGATACCGAAAAGGTTAGTATCATCTTATATATTGTTTTGATTTATAATTATCAGTTATTATTTATTTGTATTTTCAAGATTATTTGATACTCCCTCCGATCCTAATTATAGGAACTATTTAACCAATTTTGGGGGGATTAAGGTGATGAGTTAAATTAGTTAATTTTACTTATTTTTCTAAAATGCCCTTATATAAATTTAAAATGACATAAATAAAAGTGAATTACAACCCCACCACATATCTCTCCAACCAATTTTCCTTTCCACATACTTTCTAATTAAAATAGTGGTCTTTTATATAAACATATATGTGTGTGTATACATATAAATCTATCTACATACATACTTACTTAGACACACACACCCCCATATATCGACACACACACACATATATATAATGTTTTTATATATATATATATATATATATATATATATATATATATATATATATGTTTATATATATATGTGTGTGTACACATACACACACATATACATACATGTACACACATATATAAATGCTCCTAATAATAAGTATAAATAGGGGTATTATAGAAAAAATTGACAAAAGTTAAAACTTGCTTTTATAATTAGGACCAAAACCAACTCCAAAATGTGTTCCTATAATTAGGACTGGAGGGAGTACTATTTAGTAAATACTCTCTTTGGTCCTTATTTAAAGAACCAACTAACAATTCTCACAAATCAATAAAAATAATTAAAGTCATTAAATTTGTCATAAAATTTAAGTATTTTTCATTATTATCCCTATTAATTACACTAAACTCTAATATTAATTAATTATTACTCTTTTTTTCTCGAAAAAAAGAGAGTAATAATTAATTTTTATAAATAATTAATTTTTATTAATTATTACTTTCACTCACTACCTTTTTAATTATGGGTATATATGGGAAAAAATATTTAATGTAATTTGAAAACAAGCAAGTGTCTTATAAAAAGGACCAAATATAGTTGTTAGTTGGTGCTTTATAATAAGAACTAAATGTAGTAGTTTAATATATTTATTTTTTGGCTCGGGTTAAAATTTTTTTCTGGTTCCGTAATCCTACGTCTCTGGAAAGAAGAGAGAGAGGAAAAAAATAACTAATTTTGACATTAGTCATATTGAAATTACCGCCAAAGAAACAAAAATGGAGATTTCAAGATCTTACATTAGTATTATCATTAATACTCCTATATGTATGGCTCATGAACGTGCCATACTATTTCTTGCTAGCTGCTAGTTGACTTTCTTTGGAGAAATTAAGGAAGTTAAATAAGTTAACTAACCATTTCATATGTTGTGTATCCTTAGATTATATATTAGTTTATTAGTTAAACTAATTAGTTTGAAGAAAAAATAAAAATAAAAATACTCTAAAGTAATTTAATTAGCTTCCTTAATCTCTGTAAAAAAAGTCAACTAGTTTTTATGATTAGGACCGGAGGTAGTATCAATTATTCATAAAATAATTTAATTTGCCTTCGTTTTCGCTTGGGCGAGTGCCGAGAAATTTTCACTTTGACTGAATGATTGTGTAACAGAAAAACTCCTAAAAAGACAAACTTCAAATATAATAATTTAAACAATACACGTTCCAATCAATCAGTATGCACGGATTTCAGCTGTCAAGCTCCATAAACAAACAAGAAAGCTTCAATTTTTTGTTTCACAAAATTAAAGGCTTGATTTGAAAGCGGGACATCAAGTTAAGGAAATGCATTTATTACCGATCTGCAAAATAAGGGATGATTAATACCACCATTAATCTCATTTAACTGGCAATAGAAATACAAATGAATCCGTCATCATAGTATCCATCAAAGCACCGTCCGTCCAATGTTTCTTTCTTATCCTCTAGGCGCGTGGTTATGACGCATTTGTTTTCGGTGGATTCCTGGTACCTAAAACGAGAAATTAAGGTCCATTATTGGGTCCAAGTCTACGTTATTGGAATCCTATTTCACTGTCCATAGATTGTCGTAGATTCTATTTCTAACTCTACTGTTACAAAAACAAACGAGAGGAAAAAAAAGGAGCGAAATTCCTTTCAAATTTATGGTTTTTAATTCCTCTACATCACCACATTCCCCTTATCCCTTCCTCTATCTATCTGCTAAAGATTTTTATTCGTTGGGGTATGCGAATCCTTTTCTTGGCATCTCCTCTGTTTCATATGGTTATTAATTGGTTTCATACCCATTGTCCATATAACAGTGAACCAGTGATCACAGTTGCAAGTTAAATCCGTCTTAGACTCAAAATCTTTTCCAACGTCCACTGATTGAGTCTATGAATACTTGTGTCGACAAAATGACGGCGGAGACCGGAATGGATGATCCCGGAGACCAGTTTCCGGTAGGAATGCGTGTTCTTGCCGTTGACGATGACCCAACTTGCCTTTTCTTGTTGGGGGCTCTGCTTCGAAGATGCCAATATAATGGTTTGCTCCTTCTTCTTTTGATTTCTCCTTCATTATTCTATTTACCCGTTGCGGATTCGGGATTTCTATACGTGCTTTATCATATAGATTTTGAATTTCAGCTGGTTTTTTCTATGCCGAGTCTGTTAATTCGTTTGGTATATAATATAGGAACTGAAAAGACTTGGATTTGATTAACTGCATGCGGGAGATTGTAATGTAGCCAATATACAATCTAATCATATTGTTCGCTTCAATGGTTGGCTTTTCTACTTGGTGACATAAATTAGTTTACTAACTGGTAGTATTTCACAGTTGATTTCCTATTTTCAATCTCTCTGCCGTTATTCCTTTAGACTCAGTTTTCTTGACTATTGTTTTGTGTTCTGTATATACATATGAAATTTGCGAATGTGCTGTTTTATAATGATGTTTACTTTGGTCCCGGTTGATGAATTTGCAGTGACGACAACTAATCAGGCAATAGCAGCATTGGAGTTGTTGAGAGAAAACAGAAACAAGTTTGACCTAGTCATCAGTGATGTTCATATGCCAGACATGGATGGATTTAAGCTACTCGAGCATGTAGGACTTGAGATGGACTTACCAGTCATAAGTAAGCACACAAATCTTTGTCAGTTCTCTTTCTATTTCTTGCGTTTCTTTTTCAAATTTAGGCTTTTAATGATGGTCGATACTAACAAGATAGTTGAGAATTAGGGATTTTATATTTTGAAAAAAAAAAAAAAAGAAGTACATAGCTGTTTTCACTTTGTAGACTGATTTAAGAATGCTCGCTGATGATCCTCTAAAGTTAACATGTTATTAAATGTTTGATTTCAGTGTTGTCTGCACATGGTGACCCAAAACTAGTGATGAGGGGAATTACCCATGGAGCATGTGATTATCTGCTGAAACCTGTTCGAATGGAAGAGCTAAAGAACATTTGGCAGCATGTGATCAGGAGGAGGAGGTTTGATTGTAAGGAGCAGAACAAACCCAACAACCAAGACAAGCAGCCTTTCGCTGGTAGCGGCTGTAGTCCAGGGTCAGCAGGAACAAGCAACACAGATCAAAAGATGACCAAGAAAAGGAAGGATCAGAATGATGAAGATGATGAGCATGAGGAGGACCCGTCGACCCAGAAGAAGCCTCGGGTTGTCTGGACAGTGGAGCTGCACCGCAAGTTTGTTGCTGCTGTTAATCAGTTAGGAATTGACAGTAAGTTCTTCTCTTTGCCCTTTACCTTTAACCAAAACAACTGAAACTATAGGCTTGTTTTCTTTTGATTTCTTTAACATTTTTTTTATGAATATTCTGGGTATATTTTAGCTATCCAATTTTTTGGATATTATATGATATGATGATTCTATTCAGAATTAATATTATGGAGACGATATTGATTCCTCCTTCTAATCATTAGTGCCAGAGGGGGGTAAATATCATGTTATGTTCTGGTTCCTGCATTTCTTTTTGGTGGCATAAAATGGTCTTTTTCCAAAACAAGTTTGCGCTTCATAATAATGTTTATTTTGGTGGCAGAAGCTGTACCTAAAAAGATTCTTGATTTGATGAATGTTGAAAAGCTTACTAGGGAGAATGTGGCTAGCCATCTCCAGGCATTTTTCTAAACCTTCCTGCTTTATCTCAATATGACCTAAACATTCTCTTTCAGGGAGCCTTAATGTTGGATTTTGTGATGGTTGCAGAAATATAGGCTTTATTTGAAAAGAATCAGTTGTGTGGCGAACCAACAGGCTAGTCTGGTGGCAGCCTTAGGTACTGCAGATCAATCCTATTGGAGAATGGGTTCTATGAGTGGTCTCAGCAATTTGCAGACATTGAGTGCTCCTAGACAGTTTCAGAACACTGTTTTTAGACCCCTCCCATCTAGTGGGGTGATTGGTAGATTGAACACTCCTTCTGGCCTGGGTGTGCATGGACTGCCTTCTTCAAGAAATATTCAGTTTGGTTGTGCACAGAATTTAAACAATTCTATGAATGATCCACTCAAGTTCCAGTCAACCATTGTTCATGGTAACCAAAATGGCAATTCAGTTCTGGGATTAACAGGTTATTCTGAGCGTGATCAATTACAACACCATAAGCATAAAAGCATTAGTTCTGTTCAAGACATGGCGAATGTGAGCTGCTCACACACTTCACTTCCAAGTGTAAAAAACAACTCCTTTATGGTAGCAGCGCGTCCTCAAAACACGCAAGGGGGAGGAGCAAATGAGAATTTATCTTCAATAGATTCTCAACCGTCAGAAATTTCTTGCTCTTTGCTGGATCATGGTAGTTGTGGTGATAATTGGTCCAATGGCGTGCAGCCAACTCAAATCCTGCCAAGTTCTTATCCACCAACTGGGTTTCCTAGACAAATGGCTGTATCTCCAACAGAGAACTTGACTTCTACACCCTTGCGTGTTGGGAATCCAAGTGGTTCTTCATCCATCACTTTAATGTACAGTCAATCCCATGATGTAACAGCAAATGCAAATTCCCAAGGGGGCATTTTTGCTAATTCCTCAGGGCACGTAAGCAGTAATGTACCATTTCAAGGGTGGGAAGACCGAAATCAGGATGCTGCTTACCGTTCAAATGTTATGTGTAGCTCTCTTAACTCTCTGATTCATGAAAATAGTGGTGTTAGTGGATCAGCTAGTCCTTCTCCAACAGACCCAGCCTTCTACAGGAACTTGAACTTCAATTGTGGTAATCCCATACAAACTAAGCATGATGGGTTTGCAAAACTTGCTGAAGAGATTCCGTTGAGACAAGATCAAGGGTATATCATACACCAGCAGATGGCACAACAGAGTTGCATCTCTAGCAATCTTGGTTCACTGGATGACTTAGTGGGTTCACTGATGAAACAGGTAATAACATTTAATCAACGCCATTTGGGTCTTCCCAAAGGTAATAACTAATGGCTTGACCATTTTAAGTTCTCATTGTGACTTGATGATGCATCTATCTGTGACTTCTGGTTACTTTGTAGACACCGTTACATATTTAGAATTTTGAATTGGGTTGATATTGCCCTTAAAAGATGCCAAACTTGTTACAGTTTCACTATAGAATGATGTTATCACGTTCATTCGTCTTAGATGCTAGTGGTCTTTCAGTTTCCTTGTCCTCTACCTTAATTCTCACTAGCTGACCTTCTTGCTTGTCATTCTGGATAAAATGAATCAGCTTTGAATAAGACATTTACTGATATCAGCAACATCAGTGTTGTTTCATATGCTAACAAGGAAGGGACTTTGTATACCAATAGCTCGAATTGGTTACTTAGTCTTTAAATTGGCTTCATATGTTCTGTGTGGTTTTTGTTATTCCATTTTTTGTTTTAGTCTAGTAGATCTACTGGCCAGATGAACGATGGACAGATCTCAGTTTCATCAATTTTGTAAAGTTATCTTTTTTGGCCTTTCTGAGTTTCATTTCCTAAATAGGTTGCCTCGATTAAATTTCTACACCGAATTTGCTAGACAACTTGAAGCTTAGTATTGATTTCGTATCTGCTTGTTCTCCTAATGACTTTGTCATATGATGCAGGATGAAGACAAGGTGAAATTATTGGATGGAGACTTCATGTGTAATAATTACACTGTGGGGACATCGATGTGACAACATTTTGGCACTATATATGTTTAAGCATCATGCCTGTTGAAGAATTTTGTAGCGTGATATATTCTCTTGGAGTTATAGTTCTGTAGGCTGTAGCCCTCTTTTAGATTACTTTCTGTCATGTAATATAAGGTCTTTCTCTTACTTTATGTAATTGCATTGTTGTCTTGTCCATGGGGTCTGACAGTGCATTATGAAATTATTAATTATGCTGTTTTAGTTGACATGCTTTGCTAGCAAATATGTTTAGCGTTTCAAAATCAAAGATTAAGTTGATTATTCTGCTAACACTGAACATGGGATTCCGGTAAAGAATGCGAATGTTTAGGCATACAACAAAAGGGCATTCCTTTTATTTATTTATTACATTATTTTTATCAAACTCGTTCCTGTGTAATCGCTTACAGAACGACATTCTCCGGTCCCGGAGACAACTTTTTCGACCAGACCCTATGCGACAAACTTAAAATATAGTATTGTATGTCCTATCACTTTACTTTTAGAGTACATCATAATTTTTGCCCATGAAAGATTCTACAATTTTTCAGTTTTGTCCTTCAAACTGTAAAACTCTTGATCTCGTTCCCCATGATCTTATTTTTCTATCCTTCAATCAGATTAATGAATAGAGAGATTAACGTTTACGTGGGGAACGGAATTAAGATGCTTACCGTTTGAAGAATCAAATTGAAAATCCTACATATAAGGTTAATGTGTAAATTTATTTAGAAAGTTTAAACAATATTGTCCTAAAAGTTTTATTTAGGTTTAATGTTGCTCTTAAAGTGATAAAATGGAGCAATAATATCCCTACCGTTAAAAAGCTAACCAATAATGTCAATTTTTTAATGGTTAATGTTAGCTTTTTAACTATAATGGACAAAATTACTACATTTTGAAACCTCTAAGCAACATCAAATCTGAAAAAACAAAACTTCGGAACAAGTTTGCAGCTTTTGAAGTAGTGGATTGGCCTTTCTATTGGCCTCGGGATAAGAAGTAGTGGGAAAAAGCAGTAGTGGATTGGGGGTGCAAGCCAATTCTGACATGAACACCTGCACTGTCAGAAGGACTTGGCATGAAGTAAGCAACCTGTGGAAGTGGAGTAGCGAGAGGAGAAACACAGGTAGCCTTTCCATGAAAGAAACCGACATTATAGAAGGGCATCCTGGTCCAATCAGAAACCAAGGTTAGCTCCTTCAAAGGAGGGAGGCTTCCTGATGATGACGATTCCAATGCCTCCACGTAGGCTTTCACATAGGCGTGGTTCACTCTGTTCTTGGCCTCTCTTATCTTTGCTACGATCATTTCATAGCTTGCCTCTTCCACTTCTCTCACAGACATCATCACAGAAGCAAGAACGTAGGCGTTCCCGCTGAAACCTTTAGGTAATGGAGGCACCATCTTGTTCCTCGTATCCACTGCAAACTGCAAGCATACCTTCTTTTCTCTCCTCTCTCCCAGTCCCAATGCTTTGATCCTTGCCTATCGCACAATCAAACAAATAGTTCACTGGCCTCGCTATCAGCGGCGAGAATACCTCAAAAATTTTCCAGCTTATTACTATCACTACCTTCTTTTTTCTTTTCTTTTTGCTTAGTTAACAATACTAGCTACCTTCTATATCCCCTGTCATAAAAGAGCCAGTTGGGGTTGGATTTAATTTGGTTCTGACCTTAAACCAACCTGTCTCTCAAATTTATTACTATTTAAAGTCCTTAATACCCAATATATTGATTTTTTTAGAGAGATTAAAGAAGCTAAATAAATTATTTTAGATATATTTATCTTTTTTTTATCAACATATGAGTTAATCTAGCGATGTAAGGTCTCACTAGATCCCTCTAAGTCTTGAGTTCGAGTCCCAAAGGAAATAAATGTGTTGGAAGGGGCAATTACGAATCTTGAATGATAATATAAAAAAAAAAATTATATTTATTATTTTTATACTAAACTAATTTGCTTAATTTATAAAATGGCACACATAATCAAATAATACACAATATATGTTATGATTAATTAACTTATTAACTTATTTAATCTTTCCAAACAATCAACTAAATCTTATATTAAGGATAGAATTAACCAATTAAACATGTTAAGGGGGTTTATATCAACATGAAGTTTCAAGACAAAAGATTTAAGAGACATTTTACGAAATGTATCAAGCATTTTTAACAAGTTATTAATTTAACTAGTTTCCTTAATTTATCCAAATCAATTAAGTACATCTGACTAAAGGTCATATTTCAAAAAACTCAAGAGAAACACAAGTTCAAGTAGGTTAGCTTATTTGCTAATTATTATATTGGCGACTTGTTTACAAAACTGACATATATATTAGGTAGCTCAACCTATGTTCAATTTAGATAAAAATGATTAAGAAACTTTAATTTACTCAATTAAATCTTGTTGTAACTAGCTGAATTAACAGAATTATCGATCACCACTACTCATAACAGCCTTGGTGTGCACATGATCAAGAGGAAGTAAGGAATTAAGTTACCTTCCAAAGGTGAGATGAAAGAACCTCGAAGGTCGAAAATATAGGGGAGCGATCTGTGGTCATAGAGAAGTGTTTCCTCTTCAAGTAATCTATGAGCGAATTGCTTACATGATAGGTCATAAGCACATAGTTGTTTTGTTCGGAGCATCCAATATTTTGCGGGAGAAAGCTTTTGTACTCAGAAGCAGCTTGCATTATCAACTGATAAAGATGTTCTATTGCCACGGCCTTTGTCTGCTGATGATCATGATTATTAGAGCTTCTTGATGAGTTAGAAGGCAGATTCATAGGCATAGTCCCTTTTGGGGTTTCGAGACTTCCACTCAGTAATATCCCTCTCTCATGCACTGGTTTTGCCACCTCACCACCACCATGCTTGATTCCTTTGAGAAATTCAGAATTAGAAGCCCATGCCCTCAAGAAATCATAAGTTGCTGGTCCGTCAAATAGCGAGTGGCTTGTCCCAATCCCAATTGAGTACCCTCCGCATCCAAATTTCGTCACCTGTACATGTAATATATACATATAAACATTTTATTATATTTCGAAAAATTATTGAATGTCTAAATTCAATACAAGGAATGGACTTCCACGCACACACCCACAGAAAAAAAAAGAAAATTAAAGAAATTGTACCAAAAACCATGAAAAAGATAAAAATACAGGCACTTATATATGAGAGTTATATATGATGAATTAATAAGCATAAAACTGAAGAAAGTAGGAAGAACTTGCGATCACCCTTTCTGTGAAGGCAACATGTCCTCGAATAATAATCTCATGCACATGTCCATATGACCATATATATGTATTCAATGATATATCACATGGGCGCAACCCTAGTTTCTTTCGTTTTTATATGGTACAAATTAACAAACAGTAATTCTCCCATCGTTGATTTGATAAATCACTTATGTGGAAAAAATTAAGCACAAGGGTGTAACAGATCCACACACACACACACACACTGGGTAATTATGACAATACAAAATTTCAAGAAATTTTATGCGCGTGCATCTAGGTTGTAATGAGTAATACGTATGTATATAAGTATCTCACCTGAGCAACAACCAGAGGCATGTTTGAGAAATTAGCATGAAAAGATGGCTTATAAACCAGCTTCTCAAAGAACTCGTTGTACTGAGACAAGTCCCCAAGTTGAGAGAATCTAAGAGGGGTTTGTGCCTCCACTATGATTGCACCCTCGTTGTTGCACCACAGGTTCAGCTTCCCATCGCTTTGGTTCACCCTCAGTCTCCCTGCAGCCGGGTACCACACGCTTAGGGTTTCTTCCAACCCTGACTTCAAGCTGTTAAAAACTGAACTAAGGCTCACATCTTTGAAAGCCTCCTGAGATAATGGGTTATAGAAAAAAACCACGTACATCAGAGTAGGACACTGCCTATCTAAATTGGAGAGGTTCAAAGCCCTCCCAGAAGCTTTCACATGATGCTTTGGATACACAGGCTCAACCCTTGAGATTGATACCAGGTCACTACTAGGGCTAACATAATTGCCATGTTTGGTTGTGGTCATGATTGATCAACTCGATCGGCTTAGTTTCTGATCAGATCAGTTCTGACACAGATATAAAGGTTAGGAAACAAAAGAGAGATGGAAGATATATAATGTTATTAGCTATAGTAGGAGGCAAGCATTATACATGGTGAAGAAGTTGTCGATGAAGGGGGTTTATATAATAAGATGAAGAATGTTTTTTAGTAATGCATCTTCTTTTTGGTGAAATAAATAAATATATTCTGCATGGTACTGTGTGTGTTGGGAGAAAATTAAAAGGGGTTTCCGTTAAGTCGCCGACTGTATTATCTGGCTCGCACTTGGACATAGAGGAAACGACCTAGCTACTACCCCTCTTTATCATGATACTATATATCACCGCCTAACCAAAATTATCTCGTTAGTTAGTAGTGGACCTTCCAGTGATATTATTCAGACTTGGTTTTAATTTTTGGTCAGACATACATTTGTATTCCGTTGGGGTGAATATATATATATGGGGATATCCTAGAGCTTTAAAGGGAACAGTTGTTATTAATTAAAGTATTTTCCTAGTTTGAAAGGGAATTAGTCATGCATTGTTACACAAGTCAAATGTTTGGATTTCATTAGTTTTCTAGCTTGTCAAATTTTGAATTATGCCGTAAACAAAAACAAGTGCTAGTTATAAAATTTTGAAGGCCATTTTATTATGCACATTAATATTGATGTTGTCCCTTACAATTACTTGCATGTGGTTTGGTATGCGTATAAATCTATGACTTGTTTTTACCTTGAAATTATTTCTGGAGAGACATGATCATTACTAAGATCCAAGAAAATCAGGCATATATTATATTGTACTATTATAGTATGTACGATGGAAGTTGCTGAGTTTAAGATTTTAATCATCAAGAATTATCCAAACACAAGATAGTAAAGGCCAAGTATAACTTAATTATATACGCGCTATTATCTATATGTGGGAGAAAGTTGGTTATTATTTTTCGGGAAACATGGGAAAAACAGACCCAGAAATAAAGGTCAGCTCGCTTTTGTTCGGTCGTTGAAAAAATAATGAGATTCTATATAATTTGTGCACCAACCTTAATAAAGCTCTACAAAGGCATACGCTTGCTTTAGTTTTGTTTGCGAGCTTTGGGAATGAAAAGAAGAAGTGGGGATGAAGCTTGTTGGAAGAACAGGTTGGCGTGTTGGAGAGAGATAAGTTGGCGTAGGAAAAGCATGCGTGCATTTGAAGCCCACTGTTGTCTCTTCTTGTCCCTAACTTTACCAGCATTGGCCTCATTTTCTGGTTTCTAGCTTTTCATCGCTAGTTTCTTTTTTTTTTTTCTGGGCTTTCTCTTTTCTCTATATTGTTTATATATCCTTCTTTTTGCCACCGCCTGCAGCTTATATTGCAATTATTGTTGTTGAAAAACTCTAGCAGTCTGCCAGTCTCAAGGGAATGTATTCCTTTGGCTATACAGCTTGCAGCTTTTGGTATGTACGTACGTATACATCCCCAGGCATGTCTATCTCAAAAGTAAATACTTGAAACTTCTTGTCATATATTGTGAGACAACTCAAGATTCGGTGGTTGTGTATATCTATATTTTAACATGCATAAACAAATGATAGGCGTTTCTACACACACACACACACATCTTCCCCAGCTGTCTGCAAGCTAATGAAGTGAAACCCAACTGCATGAAACCAGATAAGCAGAGAGGAAAAGAGAAGAAGAGGAAACCAAGTTGATGAAAGAATTAATTATTAGAGAAATATATAATGAACTAGGAATTAATGGAGTCTATGATCATGCACATCATAACATGACAAATGAATTATTAATTGTGCACCCACAGAGAGAGAGAGAGAGAGAGAGAGAGAGAGAGAGTTTCGTCGAATCAAAGGGTACGGGTTTTAACTTTTAAATAAGCCAAAACCGATTCTATTCTGTCATTCTTCATTAAATTAATCAGTGGCTCTAGTAAGCCATGATGTGTAGGTATTTCCCAAAGGTGCCACGCTATAGAGCGGAAAAAGGTTCTTGCTTCTTATATTTTTGTCAGAACGACCATCCTTGTTCTGCCATCTTATTTAACCCAAAAAGATATGCTCGATTTGAATATATACCATGAACTTATTCTCTTTATCTTTTGCAGGGGGCAGTGCGTGTATCCAATCTCATGTAAATATATATATGTCATCTCTCTCAATAGTCGTCGATCAAACCCATTTCTATGCGCAGTTGTGTCTGTTTTACGCGTGATGTAAAAGGATATATATATAGACCACGCATGAGCGTGAGGTAGTAATATTTTAACAGTTTTATCATTCCATCGGTGGAGAGAAAAAGAGTGTGTAAGAATAGAAGAATATATATAATAAGGGAGAAGAGTAAGACATCTTGTGGTTTGAAGAGATGCACCGGAAATTAAAGAGATTCCGTTTAACGACCACCAACCAACCTTTTCCATGTTTGTGTACTAAAATGAGCTTTTTTTTTTCCAGAAAATATTAAGAAATTAAAGTTAAATAAATTATTGAATCATATCTCATATGTTGAGTACTATTAAATTATATATTAATTTATGAGTAAGACAAATTAGTTTAGAGAAAAATGATAAATATAAATAGTTTAAATAATTTAATTAACTTTCTTAATCTTTTTAATTAAAAAAATTAATTGAATCTTATATTTAGGACCAGAGGTGATATAAAAGAACACTTTACAGTTTACACATGTATAAGAGACTTAAGACTTCCCCTGCTCAAGTTTAATTATGATTCGAAAGTAATATTTTCCAAATCACCGGACATTAATTTTTTTTGTTACTTTCTTCATGTTAACCTTTAAGAGAAACCATCACGGGAGCTTCAAATTATATAATATTCTCTCTTGTCTTTAATATAAAACCCAAACCCCATTGACTTTTTTTAAGAGGTTAAAAAAGGTAAAGAATTCTATTAAACATAATATATGTTGTGTAATATTTGATTATATATCAGTTATAAGTAAGATAAATTAATTTGGTATAAAAAGCTAAATATAATTAAAGACTCTAAAATAATTTATTGAGCTTCTTTAATCTCTCTAAATAATTAAATAGGTTTTATATTAAGGAGGGGTAATAGCTTCTTTAATCATTGCCACCTCAAGTATTCCGTAATTCTCATTCTTTGATCCACTACCTCCCCATTCTCTACCTACAAACCATTGGACTTTCATATGCCAAAGTTCAAACTGCCCATGGAAATTCAAAGAAAATTGTCCAGAATCATGAGGAGGGAAGAAGAACAAAGAAGAAGGAGAACAAAGCAAAATATATCAGCAAAAAAGGGAGAGAAACATGTATAGATGCCTTTGAATCTAAATGTCACCATAGTTGCAGTGGTTTAGAAGAAAGCCAAAAGATAAAACATAAATTAAACCTGTACAATAAAGGCAACCATTTAATATGCAGGTTTAATATAGTTGCTTTCTGATGTGTTAAAGGATATTACTTCCATAGTAGTATAACAAGCTCCCTAAACTCCTTCATGCTACTGGAATTTAACTAAGAAAGAGAATTTCTCGACAAAGTCAGCTTATGAAGCTCTAGAAACCTTGAACTGGAATGAGCACGACACCACGTTGTCTTGGATGTGGAAACTACCAATGGCTCAACAAGTTAAAACTGAAAGGAAAGCTTCTGTCTAATAGGAATGGTTTAGAAGGAGAATGACTACGGATTAGTTATATTCTCTTTATCAAATCAACAATAAATATTTAGACCATGTTTTCAAATTTCAAGGATGTAGTATAACCTCATTAGTTTGGAGGAAATTTCTACATGCAAGCATGAGTGCAGACTTCTTCAAATTGGACATTCGAAATTGGCTAACCTTAATCACCTGATCACCTCCTCTAAATATCTCTTGAAAGATAGGAATATGCATCATGTGATGAAAATTCTAGGAATTTTGAAACTGAAGAGTTTTCACGGAAGAATCTTTTACCATAGAAAGGATTGTATCTTAAGTTAAATCTTTAGTTATTCATACCCAAAAAAAAAAAACGCTTCTCTAAATTTAATCTTATTTTATAATCTCTACTTTGAGTTGACACCCCTCAGTTGTACGTTTTTTACCATTTATTAATGGAATTCCACCTCATTCAAAAAAGGCTGCATCCCGCCAATCATCGGCTTGTAGTTGGACAAATTGAACCATGTACCAGGTTCCTCTGGTTGAATCTATTAAAGGAAATTGAAAGTATTATAATCAGACCAAAGAAGAATTTGAGAAAAACAACATTTTTTGGTCCAAAAACACAAAACAATGACATTACGACAACATCACAAAACAGGCTAAGGTGGAAGCATGTGTATTCTCAATCTTGTATGTCTTGGAGAGCAAAGTCATAGAGTCCTGCCCTTAGACTTTGGGTGAACCCAACCCCTCTCCTAAAGTTTTTGTAACAAAAAAAAAAAAAACACAAAACAGAGTTCCAAAATCAGGCTCCAAGTTCGCATTTTTCTCCTACCTTTAAACCCACGCCCAGTCTCAAAGAAGAAATCCTCAATATTCACCTTTTAGATCTGACCCTAAAAACTCAGAGCACCTCTATATTATGTGAAAATCTCTATCTCACCTACAATCACTCTAATAAACTAAAGAGGTCTGTCTTTAAACTACCATTTCACCATCTTGGTGTCTCCCTCTCCTTTTTGTCTTCCATTGACGGTATCGTCGACGTCTCCAAAGAACTTGATGATGGCTCCAGGCTTTGGTGAGGTAGGCTGACGTAGATGGAGAGGAAGTCGTCGGCAACGCCAAGCAAAGTGGAGAAACTCGCCCATGCCACCGCCAAAATGGATTGTTGAAGGGGGTGAGGGGATGAAGACGAAGGGTTAAGGGATGCAAAGCAAAAGATGAAGAGAGCATTTTGGTCCAGCAGAAGAAGCATGAGTTGGCAATGAGGTGGCGATGTGGTGTCATATTGAGTGACATGTGGGACTGCCATGGAGCTTTAACGGCCAAAAACCTTGACTAACAGTGAGGCAAAATTGTTAAGATTTAGTAATTTTCAGGACAAAATTAATTTATTTTAAAAAAATCTCAATACTCGGTGTTCTGTAGCAAAAAGCTACAAAAATGGACCCTTATGTTACTCAAAACAGAAAATATAAGATATGAACCATGCGTTGGTCAAAAAAGAACCGGCACTAACAAAATAGAGACAAGTTAATGTGGTTGGAGAATATGAAGTATATATTTTAATCAAGGGTAAATGGTTTCTCCAATCACTAAATCACTAGAGATAAGTTATCTCCAATGAATCCCAAAACTACGTCGTTTTGGATTAATTAAGAGTGTTTCCGTAATTTTACACCCTTCATTAATTCACCTAAAATCACAGAAACACCCTTCATTAATCCAAAACAACGTAATTTTGGGAGTCACTGGAGATAACTTATTTCCAGTGACTAGAGAAATACTTTTCCCTTTAATCAAATCCCGTCAGTATCTTCACGGCACTAGCACATACAAATTGACGCTTTCGTCACATATTGGTACAACTATTTACACATAGCTAATTACATATTAGTCCTGACAGTCCTCTGGACCTCAACGGCGAGGAGCCACGGGAGCGTTGTCACACTAAATTCAACCTGAACGGAAACAACCATTAGGCAGTAGCACAAAGAAGAAATTGATGAATAATCAACAAATATATAAAACCCCTGTTGAGACTGCCCAAATAAGTTCATACTATCATAATATCAATCCATTTATGGATATTTACACGGCCGAAACAATATATTTCAATGAATAAAAAAACCTTCGACCCTATGACTATTGACTTCTTCCCAACGTCTCTAGTGATTTTAGTTTCCTCAATACTCAGGCATCTGAGGCCGATGTGCTTCCCAGTCTACAGGAGACAGCGAACACAGGATAGCGAGTATAGACAATGGATCAAAGGCTGTTCAATGCCTAGAAAAGCTATATCCTGACTTCTACGAACAGTTTCCACTGAACTTTAAGCAATTTAATTCTTGACTAGTGCCTATGCTGTAGTTCCTTCCTCCCCTCTATAACCCCACACATTAATGATGATGAAAGTTTCTTTGAACAATTGAGCTAAGGTATGAAAAAGTTGTCTATTAGGTATTGCTTTTAATCATCCAACAAGATGACCTGTGGGTCGGAGTTTTCCTTCTTTTCATTCAGTCCAGCATCATTCCCAGCTTCATTCATTTCTATATCACTTCCCCTTGTTTCTAAAAGACTTGGTATCGGTGTTTCCTTCTCTTCGACAGGACCTGTGCTGTTTTCTTTCTTTTCATTCAGTTCAGCATCATTCTCAGCTTCATTCATTTCTATATCGCTTCCCCTTGTTTCCAAAAGACTTCGTGTTTCCTTCTCTTCGACTAGACCCGTGCTGTTTTCTTTCTTTTCATTCAGTTGGGCATCATTCTCAGCTTCATTCATTTCTATATCACTTCCCCTTGTTTCTAAAAGACTTGGTGTTTCCTTCTCTTCGACTAGACCCGTGCTGTTTTCTTTTGTAAGTTGACCCTCCGTTACCAGATCTGTTCTCTTGTCACCCACCGATGCAGGTTTTCCATCTTGAGAAACCACAATTTCAATTTGTGGCGAAACCTCTGATTTATTCTCTGGAATCAATAACGGCTTTTCTTCAGAAGGGTGACTTTGCTGCAAGGGTGTTAGAATTCTACTGATGTCTTCACAAATGGGCTCTATTGCCAGCAAGTTCTTCACGTCAACTTCTGCCTGTTTTCTTGCATTGGTGTTTTCATCCATGACTTTACACATCTGCCACCACAGGGGAAAACAGTTCTTACATATAATAAGCCGTAAAACAATTTCCCGTGCACATTGTAACACATGAAATGATTATTTATAAGGGGAAAAAACAGCTCATGGATATCATGTATAACCTCATTGTAAAGCCGAATCAATTCCAAACGATTTGGATCACAATCAGCAACAGAAATCTTGTCTGAAGCTGCAGAAAATCAAACCGCTACAATTAAACTCACAACAGATATTTGTTGTACTCAAATTACAATGAACTAGCTAATGATGGACAAATTTATAACCAAGTATAATGATAACAAAGCAGAGAGGGCAAAAATCATGAACACAACGAATTCACATGATTCAAACTAGGATATTGTTGTTGTCTGATCATGAGAGGCATCTCTCACTTGACACGGGAAAAGAAATAAAAACGTCGTACCTATTGCTTCCACTTGAGGCAGTTGATCAGACATTTGGGTGTCTGTCTCCCCTGATTTATTACTAGGCATACTTGTAGCCTTGGGTTCTTCACAATTAAGTCCATTGCTTGTTACTTCATTTACTTTTACTTCACCCTGCAAACAGAGGTCATGGGGGAGAAACTCACAAGCCAATCAAGCAAAAATAAATATCTATACATAACAAATAACCAATTATATTTCATATCTATGATTAAGAATTTAAGGAATACCAATCATTGTATTGTATAAAAGTTGAATAATCTTGTACTGTTATTCTGTTGTATATATGATGTTACACTATCAGCACACATCAATATTAATATACTTTTTAACCTTGCATTTTGAACCTTTTTTTAACACCCCGTGCCATTGGTAGAGGTAAATACTTCACCGCCAATAATTGAAAACAATGCCAAGCATTTAATTCAAAGCATTTCATAACAAAAATCTAGTACAATCATCAAACATAAACAGACAGTGATAGCAATTTGTTCCTCTTTTCCTGATCTATGGGGATCTATTGTCCCCCATAATTGAAAATTCTACTGAATCCTTTCTTCTGCCCCCAATGTCTAGCCCCCAAAAGAAAGAAAAAAGAACAGTAAGCCTTATCCCATTCCCACTGAATAAAGTAGGCCATGTAGATCATATAACATCATCGGGTGGTAACTTGATGAGTTTTTTCCCCAGCACATTAAGCTCTCAAACACACTAGAGAGTTATATCCAAGCATCAGGCTTTTCATAAGTTAACAAAATCTGACAAGGCAATTAAAATCATCTTCTGATCAATTAACACTTCAAACTTCAATCCAGTAGAGCACATAAAACTTAAACTTACTAAGCATTCTTTCTGGTACTCTGCATTGATTCCTTTTTCCAAGAGAAGCACCCTCTTTTTTATAAACTCAACCTGTCTCCTCTGCATGTCTCTAAAATGATATAACGTGGAAGACTCTTGATATAAAAGTGTTTGGCTCCTAGCATCACCAGAACCAAGTGCACCATCAGCTGCTTTGTCACCCCCATCATTTTCCCGAGATTGATTGCTAACTGCTCCTGCGTTGGACAAATTTGCACTATTTTGTGCCTGAGACCCTACTTGTCCCGGTACCGGTGAATTTATAAGAGGAAGGTTCAACTCCTGACAGATGATCTCATGAATCTTCAGGTCCTTGTCATCAAGAATAGCTTGCCACCTTCCATATCCGTGCCTTAGGAAAAAAAGGAATCATGTTTGAGTGATTTAGCAACAGAAAAATTCACAATGCTAACAACAGAGGCAACTAACGATATCACATTCAGCTGTCTCAAATAATACTCCCTCCGTCCCTAATTATAGGAGCAAATTTTAGAGTTGGTTTTGGTCCTAATTAAAAGAGCAAGTTTTAACTTTTGTCAATTTTTTCCTATAATACCCCTATTTATACTTATTATTAGGAGCATTATATATATGTGTGTTTACATATATATGTATATTTGTGTTTAAGTGTGTCAATATATATATGTGTAGATATATATGTGTGAACACACACACACATATAAACATATATATGTGTGTGTGTGTGTGTGTGTGTGTGTGTGTGCGCGCGCGTGTAGATATATGAGTGTGTGTCTCTATGTATGTTGATAGATCTATATGTATACACATATATATACACACATATATGTATACACATGACTATATAAAAAGCAACTAATATACATATATAAACTAATATGTCATGGATATCTAACGTAAGGCAAATTAGAAACACTTATAATTAGGGCAACTTGTGTCATTTTAAATTTATATAAGGACATTTTAGGAAAATGAGTAAAATTAACTAATTTAACTCCTCTCCTTAATTCTTCCAAAATCGGTTAAATTGCTCCTATAATTAGGGACGGAGAGTAGAATATATTCAAGGCAGTAGCAAGAATAATATACAAACACCACCTAAGTATATTTGTGAAGACCATAAGGTCTCCAAACCTATTAAAATAATAGTGTTTTCTATTATGCCATGAGATGATACCCAATGTCTATTGTAAGACAAAGGAGGTACAGAGAACCATTTTTGTGACAAAGTAAAGAAATTACCTATGCAAGGAAATCAGACAAGATTATTTATTAGAAGGAAAACATACTTCAACACAGCACGCAGCAGCACTAAATCATGCTCCTCCTTCCAAAACTTTGCACCCTTCAAACTGGGATAGCGAAATAAGATTTCAGCTGAAAAAAGTGGAGTTCCAGGGTTTTCTGATGCAAACCTCACCTGCCATTTCACATCACAAAATAAATATTATAAGGTAAGGCCAAGCATTCTCAGGATCATGTATTTCCATAAGCACATACTCAATGAACAAAATTTCTAGCATGATATTGTTCTCCAATAGATGAATCAATTTTTCTGTTTTGTTTTTTTGTTTGGGGGGGGGGTAATTTTCTTCTTGTAATAGCAGTAAATATTAACAATTTTTCTACAAAAATTATCTAAAAGTTGAGACCAGCCATGCAAAGACCCTTGGTTTAAACAACTAAAGATTGAACTAAGAAGCTACAGGTAACTTGGTCTCTGTTAGATGGTTATTTATGTATTTTGTAAAATCTGAAATGGCTTCAATATGAAAATGCTCTCTGTTTTTGTGGGGAAAATATATTTAAGGCACAAGCTGGAAACAACAACATTCGGTACTTTGGAAGCTAATCTTTCAGAGTTTGGTTCAAAAAGGCACTTGAAATCAATAAAGCTTATTCGTCAGGTGACAAAACATAATTGTTCGTGAACATTTCTAAAAACAAAATAGAAAGCATAACAGAGAAGAGATTATTAAGTTCACTGAGTTAATGATACATCCATACCAGACAGATGTGATCTAAAATTAGCCATAGAATACTAGTCAAACACATGAACGGCTTCTCAAAAAGTGAAAACAGAGGCTTGAAAGTACTTATTTTTAGTGATTATATTGAGTACAAATAGATGCACCAAAAAAAAAAAATCTTCGAAGGGCTCACCTTTTCCCTTATCAAGCCCAGAATTGCAATCCTCACAAGTACATCTTGAATTCTAAGCCCTTCTTTTGGAACGCCATCTACCACCAAAACAATAAGAAAAAGGATAAATTCAATAAGGTAATGGAAAAAACTAAAATGCAAAAGGCCACATCTGCAAGAAGGATCCACTACCTGAGAAAGTAGAGGCATCGGTTATATCTTCGATAATATGATTTAGGAAAAGGATTCCATAGCTGGAAATTGATAACTTCGTCATTTTCACTCAAAAAAATTGACTTGAAGTATGATGCAAACCGAAATATGGGTAATGAAGTTATAAATTATAAAATAACATCATCAAGTATTTCTTAAACCAATGCACTGGTACATACATGCATACACTCAAGATTCAAGAATAAATATTAGATCATGGCTCATATACATGCACATATATAGATTGGAAAATGTTTGTCGGTCAGGAAATTCAGCAAAAAAGAAATTATTTTGATACTTTGTCACTACCTTGCTAAAAAAGAAACAAATTATAGAGCAAGAAGATTAGAAATCCTCATAAAAAAGCGTGTGTGTGTGTGTGCGCGGGCATGAGAGAGAGAGAGAGAGTGATAAGACTTGACAAAAATAAATGAAACAAGACATTAAATCATTCATTCCCAACTCCGGCATTATTCTTCTTGCAAACATCATCAATATTCATGTTATATCATGCGGATTTTTTTTTAAAGGAATAACTACATTTTACTTGCAGCTTTAAGCAAATATTCAGAAGGCCAAACAATCAAAACAACTGCTCCCCAAAAGGCTAGAAAAAAAATCCCCATGCACAGTTATCTACATATAGAAACTATTAAACATTACATTTTTTGTCTTGAGAATGAGCATATACAAGATAGGAATGATATGTACGTCTACACAAGGTCTATCAAGAACAAAATCCAAGAAAATGTTCTGATCAGTATGCCACAATGCCCACAACAATGAGAACTTCCAACTATCGTTGTGTTCTATACTTTGTCAAGCATATATGAAAGCAAGTGTTATCTAGTTCCCACCTTTTTCAAAAGCAACAATACTAAAATAAAAGTTTTTCATTTCTTGCAGAAACAACAAAAGTATCGATACAAATTATAAAGGCTAATTTATCACATGAAACATCCCAAATATGGTAAGAAATCAAGGAAAAAGTTATATTATTACTCTTTAATTTCTTCACAAGTCTTCTGTTTCATTCGAGAAGTGAACTCCTTCCAATCATAATCACCCATCCCAAACCTATCATTGATTCATAAAGTGAGATTAACTAAAGAAATAAGCATGCCAAGGCTCTTTCTTGAATACATATTCCAAAAAGTACGAGATCAGAAATAACCAAACAGCAACAAATAAAATATAACCTCATCAGAATTTGCACAAACGCAGCTCTCTGATTCTGATTAAAACCAAGCACTCGAAATGATTTTCCTTCACCTTCCATCAGAGGATGCGGCTCTGTGCTATCTGCTGGTAAAGAATTTAGGAGAAAGATGACACCACAGTCAAGACCAGATCAAGAACAGCATCATTACAAGAAAAGAAAAAATAATTATTAATATACCACGGGCTCTCTTTTTATAAGGTCTTTTAGAAATAGTTCCATTTGAGTTTGAATCACCATCAGTAAGCTCCGCATCAACATTGTCATCACCATCAGAGCTTACATCTTCCAGACCAGCAAGATCATCATCCTCAACAGAGACCATCTGAAAAGTTTTAGAATCACAGATATTACCTTTGCAAATATAAACGCCACAAAATCATTGTAGGCAACAAATAAAAGTCATTCTTTGCAAATTGATTGAAGTGTATGGCACTGAACACAAGTACTTACCTGCTTGTGACGACTCCGCTTCCCTTTGCCCAAGGCATCCAACTCTTGAACTTTATGAACTTCATATCTGTCTCCTAACAACTCCTCCCAGTATTTTGCTCTTTCTGTACTAGCCACAGCAGACTCATTCTCCATAGCTTTCTTTTTTGCTGCCTCTTCGGCTGCAGCCTCAACTTTATCAATATATTCAAAATTTGCCACCTAAAACATACACCATTTGATTAGTCAATGAAAAACAATGAGAACAAGAGAAAACTCAAACAATTATAGATTATAGGGGAAATTTCATCAACACTAAAGTTACTCCACCCACAAGAAATCTTAGGCAAAGACCACTCAGACAACTTTCCCCAGGATCCGAAAATTCAAAGTAGTGCCATCAACTTTCAGCCAAGGTTGGGTGCCAAATTCATTTCGCGGTGAAAACAATTGATCCATATGGTGCAACCATCGTATGTTGTTTATGATATGGGGTGTAGGGAGGCAAGGGTAGAACTTCATCACATGCTCAAACAGACTCTAATACCATGTCAAGGACCAATTCAAGTCATTACGTAAAGGCTCATGTTGGATTTTATATTTTAGGTTGAGAAGGAAGAATAAGAAAATTCACAAGAACCTCACAATCAATACAGGCTGCTTACTTAAGATTTTAATGGCAGGACTAGATATGAGCTCAATGTGAAGCTCTATAAATGTGAATAGTTGTTATAAGCATGATTCTTTGGCAGCAAATGTAAATAATTTAAAACAAATATTCACATTAAGACAGCAAAAATGACAACAGAGTTATTCAAACTACATTAGAATACACGCACAGTCCATTCTAGTTCATAGGACTGATAAACTACCACGCCACCAAATGCCCTTCTTTCCTTTTCATTTATTTGCATTTTTATGTTCATATATCTATTAAATATTTCCTTGTAAAGTACACGTTCACTCACCACCAAAATGGAGGGGGAAAATCTGAATATAAAATGTATATGCATAATTGTTTGAGAGTCAACCTTAAAAGCCTTCAGAAATCCATCCTCATCATCATCCATTGTAGCCTCTTCATCACGAACTTGTTCACGGTCCAGCAATCTATTAATGAGAAAAGTATAAGATAAGAAATACTACAAATTGTAAAAATATCATGTCAGAGGAACACAAGGGAATGATACCTATCTATGGCAGCATCATCATAATGAATCTGGCGTGATTTCCCTGCTTCATCATTCTCATCAGCAAATAACTCCTTGGAGCCATACCTTATAATATCATTCAACTCCTCCTACGAACAATTAAAATAATAGTTACCATAAGATCTTCTAAAATACTTTTTTCAATTAAATCTGATCTGATTGATTATTCAAAACTTAACATGCTGTTATAGAAGATTGTAGCAATGTAGAGGATTTGGGAAGAGAAAGGGAGAGAGACGAGAGAGAGACACATGATAGAGGGATTGAGAAGAAAAATCAGTGATGCCCATTCATTCATCATAACAAGCATAGAGATACAATGGATAGTCATATGCCTTATATAGGCAATACTAGACCTACTAATCTGTTAGGAACTAACGATTTAGCACACTAAAACAACCAGAATCTGATATATATAGCTGAAATAGGGGTTACAACAGTTCTGTCTGAGACCAACACGTCCCTGAACAGCCAAGCCAAGTCTCAGGTTTATACACTACCTGCTACTCCACTCCTTACTCTCTCACAAAAAAACATCTCATACCATCCCCATGCAACTAACGGCCCATATAATCAAAAACAAGGAGCTTTCACAGTCTCCAATGAGCCACCCTAATAAACAACTACTATTCCTACACTTACTTCAAAAAAGGTGTAAAAATAAAAAGGTCAACTCTGTAACCTTAAAAAGCATCCAGCCCTTTTGTCTGAGTCTGAGGAATCTGCCTTGGTCTCCTTGCATAGGTATGACCAGTGAATAGGGTCCTTTCATTACCTTCCCCTAAAAGCTTCACCTTGTCCTCAAGGTGAAAGTCTGGGAACTGTGTTGCAATCGTCTCAGCAGCCTCCCAAGAGTTGTCGTACGAAGGCATACCCTTCCACTGAATCAGCACCTCCAGGTGGCCGTTCATTAACTTTCTGGTCCTGCAGACCGCTTCTGGTTGTACTTGGAGTTCCAGCTGTTCAGTCAAGGCCGGAGGTATGGTGGGAGTTACGTGGCCAGATTGGACTGATTTCTTAAGGGCTGAAATGTGAAAAACAGAATGGATGCGGACTGTAGGAGGGAAATCAAGGCGGTAGGCCACAGCCCCTACTCTTTCGACAATCCGGAATGGACCATAAAATCTCGGACTAAGCTTTTCGTTGACTCGCTTAGCTAAGGTGCGCATCCTGTATGGCTGGATCCTAACATAAACCTGTTCGCCTTCTTCAAATTGGACATCTCTGCGATGTTTGTTGGCCTGCCTCCGCATCTCTTCTTGAGCCTTGAGTAAGTTGTCTTTCAAGGTGGCTAGGATGGCATTCCTTGCTTGAATCTGCTCACTCACCTCTTCCACTACCAAGGGCTCATTCGTAAGCTTTAGGAAAGTAGGGGGATCCCTTCCATAGAGTGCCCGGAAAGGGGTCATGTTGGCTGACCCTTGGTGGGTCGTATTGTACCAATACTCCGCCCATGGTAACCATGAAGCCCATTGGTTAGGTTTCTCACTGGTAAAGCACCTCAAATAGGTTTCTACCCCTTTGTTAAGTACCTCTGTTTGTCCATCAGTCTCCGGATGATAGGCCGTGCTTAGACATAATTGAGTTCCTGCTTGTTTAAACAATTCCCGCCAGAATTGGCTCACGAATACCCGATCCCGATCAGAAACGATGGTCTTGGGAAACCCATGCAATCGGACTATTTCTCTTATGAACAGTTCAGCGACATCCGTGGCACTATAAGGATGGCGGAGAGCAAGGAAATGCGCATACTTGGTGAGTCGATCCACAATAACCATGATGGTATCAAACCGACGAGACTTAGGTAGTCCCGTAATGAAATCCATGCTAATATCCTCCCATACGGCTTGGGGAATGGGGAGGGGCTGCAACAACCCCGCTGGTGATAGGGCTTGGTGTTTGCTTCTCTGACAGATTTCACATGCAGCAACATGGCGTTGAATGTCACGCTTCATTCCCTCCCAATAAACTACATTAGCAAGTCGTTTATAGGTTCTTAAATAACCCGAATGTCCTCCCACTGGTGAGTTATGAAATTCTTGCAGTAATAAGGGAATTCTAGTAGAATTCTTGGGCAATGCCAACCGGCCTTTGTAGTGTAAACACCCCTTGATTAGAGTGTATCCGTCAGCCCCTTCGCCTTTGGTAAGGACCTGCTGCATGATACTCTTAAATTTAGGATCAGCTTGCACCTCCTTCTCCCAATTCTCTAAATCCTCATGCTGCCATAGGGAGAAAGCCATCAGCTTCACAGGTTCTTCTTGTCGGGAAAGCGCATCAGCTGCACGATTGTCTTTGCCGGGTTTGTAAACTATCTTGAACCTATACCCCATCAACTTTGACACCCATTTCTGCTGGTTTTCCTCTAAGACCCTTTGTTCCAGCAAGTATTTGAGGGCCTTCTGATCTGTTCGGATTATGAAATCCTGCCCCCACAAGTAGTGCCTCCATTTTTTTACTGCCAACACTATTGCCATGAGTTCCCTCTCATATACCGAACATTGTTGAGCCCTTTTGGACAGTTTTTGGCTGAAATAGGCGATTGGTCTCCCTTGTTGCATCAATACCGCCCCTATTCCAGTCCCGGAAGCATCAGTTTCTAGTTCAAATGGAAGCGAAAAATCAGGCATCGAAAGTACCAGGAGGGTAGTCATGGCTGATTTCAGCGCCTCAAAGGCATTGGTGGACTCCGGGGTCCAATGGAAGGCGTCTTTCTTGAGGAGATCAGTCAAGGGGCTTGCAATTTTACCATATCCTTCGACAAACCGTCGGTAATAACCAGTTAGGCCCAAAAATCCCCTAAGCGATTTCACATTCTTTGGTTGAGGCCAGTTCAGCATGCTTTCTATCTTTGACGGATCAGCTTGTACTCCGTGTGCTGAAATGATATGGCCTAAATACTCCACTTGGGGTTGCATGAAGTTGCACTTTTTCAGATTGATGACTAGGTGATTATCCTGCAATACAGATAACACTTGCTCTAGGTGTTCCAGGTGAGTAGCGACATTACAACTATAAATAAGTATGTCATCAAAAAATACTAGCACAAATTTCCGAAGGTACCCTCTAAAAATTTCGTTCATCAGTGCTTGAAATGTAGAAGGAGCATTGGTAAGTCCAAAGGGCATCACATTGAACTCGTAATGTCCTTCATGGGTACGGAAAGCCGTCTTATGTTCATCTCCCTCTCTGATCCGAATCTGGTGGTACCCCAATTTCAGATCCAGCTTGGTAAAAATTGTGGCCCCCTTCAACTCATCCAGCAATTCATCGATGGCAGGAATGGGGAACTTGTCAGGTATGGTAATTTTATTCAGTGCTCGATAATCTACACAGAATCGCCAACTACCATCCTTCTTCTTTACCAACAATACAGGGCTGGAATAGGGACTAATACTCGGTTGTATAATCCCCGCAAGGAGCATGTCCCTAATTAATTCCTCGATTTCCTTCTTTTGGGAGTGTGGGTACCTGTAGGGTCTGATATTTGGTGGCTGCTCCCCCGGTTTCACCATGATAGCGTGATCCCTTGGGCGTTTGGGAGGTAAGGCGTCAGTGGATATGCATACAGCAGCAAACTTGTTTAACAGATTCTGAATTTCTGGGGATAGTATCTGGTCCTCCCCACCTTCCTTTTCAATGCTTCGACACTCGACCAAGAACCCTGCCCCTTTCTTTCTGACCGTTTTCATAACAGATTGTAGTGAGGTTTGGGTGCGCGACAGAGTTGGATCTCCCTCTAGGCATACTCGATTGTTTCTTTTGCCTATTTTCATCGTCATGTGGCCCCAATTAACTTTGACCTCTCCTAATGTGCTCAACCATTCTATTCCCAAGACAACATCGACGCCGCGTAGGGGAAACGGGTAAAAATCTTGGACAATTCTGAGCCCCTGTAACTTCAGAATCACCCCGCGGAAACGTTGCTTTCTGCGGACTGAGAAACCGTCTCCCACAGTAATCTTGTACTCATCCACTTCATCTACTCTAATCCCTGTCTGGCCGAGCAAGCTTTCAGTGATGAAGTTATGTGTCGCTCCGCTATCGATCAAAACGATCACCCTCTTCCCAGCGAATTCCCCTTGAAGTTTCATTGTGCGACTGCCTTCAAACCCACCCAGGGAGTTGAGCGACAACTCCATCCTGGTTGTTTCTTCCTCAGCATCAAAAAAATTTTCAGGTACCTCCCCTGCTTCCTCGGTCCTCTTCTCGTCGCTGCTGGGTTCAACATCAACCAAGAAGACCTGCAAGTTCTTATCTCGACAGGTGTGGGTGGGACTGTATTTGTCCCCACATTTGTAGCATAATCCCAGCTCTCGCCGGCGAGCCAGCTCAGAATCGGAAAGTCGTTTGCTCCAGCCAGGCTTGCGCGTTGTGGAGTTCATTGTCGCTGCACTGCTCGATCGAGAGTCCTGCATTTTTGGGACGTTTTTGGTAGCTTGGGCCGACGGGTGCTGGGCGGGTGTGTACCGGGTCGGGTCGGGGTACCGGGTTACCCGTGAATACTGGCCATGAGTCGGATACTTCTGGATCCCTGGGTTGAAGGTCGACCTAACCGCCCTCTGCCCTTTGTCCGATTCAAGTAATCGGTTCTTCCCATCAATTTTCAGCGCCATCCGTATCATCCCTTCCAGGTTTTCTTCATCAGCGATTTCAAGCTCCGCCTGTATCTCAGTTTTTAACCCATACACAAAAGCCCCCATGAGGCACTCATCCGATGCATCTTTTAACGGAAAGGAAAGTCGCTCAAAAACTTCAACATATTCAAGGACCGAGCCCTCTTGTTTGTTTGCGAATAACATCTTGTAGTCTCCCCCTCGCTGGAACGTGTGGAATCTTTCTAAAGCTTTATGTTTAAATTCCGTCCAGTTCCTCATCGCACCTCGGGTTTCTTGCCATTGGTACCAATGAAGTGCTCTATTTTCGAGGCACACCACAGCAGCCCCCAGCTTCTCGGCTTCTGGTATTCCGTTGATATGGAAATACCGTTCCACGCGACAAAACCATCCGATGGGGTCTTCTCCTTCGAACACAGGTAACTCAAGTTTTCGAAATTTTGTTGCTTCCTTCTTTGCATCTCCGTGGCTTTCTGTATCTGCCTCTGATTGTGACTCTGCCGTCTCCTTCTTGTCCTTGTTTTTTTTTTCAGTGTCCTTCTCCATACGTATTAGTATCTCCCTCATTATGCTCATTCCTTCTGTAAGTTCGGATACCTATTTGGCTATGCCTGAAAAGTCATCAACTCTTCTTGCTAAGCTAGCTACAGATTCCCTCAACTCCCTGACTTCATCCGCCATTGCCCAAAGATCCAACCGCTCTGATACCAAATTGTTAGGAACTAACGATTTAGCACACTAAAACAACCAAAATCTGATATATATAGCTGAAATAGGGGTTACAACAGTTCTGTCTGAGACCAACACGTCCTTGAACAGCCAAGCCAAGTCTCAGGTTTATACACTACCTGCTACTCCACTCCTTACTCTCTCACAAAAAAACATCTCATACCATCCCCATGCAACTAACGGCCCATATAATCAAAAACAAGGAGCTTTCACAGTCTCCAATGAGCCACCCTAATAAACAGCTACTATTCCTACACTTACTTCAAAAAAGGTGTAAAAACAAAAAGGTCAACTCTGTAACCTTAAAAAGCATCCAGCCCTTTTGTCTGAGTCTGAGGAATCTGCCTTGGTCTCCTTGCATAGGTATGACCAGTGAATAGGGTCCTTTCATAATCCCAACTAACTACAATTAGTTACTAACAACTAACTAACTAACTAATCCCTTCCTAACTAACTAACCTAATTAGTTATTTACTGTTTACATATCAATACCCCCTTCCCAAAAACATCATTGCCCTCAAGGATGATTGACAACAAAAAATACAAAACTCAAAAATATAAATCTGAATCAATCAAAAACATCTCCTTCGAGATCAAAATCTTTCGTAGGTAGCCCTTTCCGGATAGCCGTTTCTCAAAGAAAACACCATTGATGGAATCTTTCTTGGTTTCCCTTCAACCGTTGTCCCATACCGACAATAAGATAATTTTTGTTTTTCTGGTTTTCCTTCAGCTGTTGTCATACCAACAAGAAAAGAAGTTTTTTTTTTTCCAACTTTTTTTTAACACATCAGATCACGAATTCTTGCCCCAGTCGCCAAAAACACAATTTTTGACCCTTCTTGCTACAGAAGAAGCAGAGCACGAGCCAAGAATCGACGCTCAGAAGCGGAACCCAACAACGCACAGAAGCATAACTCAACGCACAGAATGGTGACAGAATCGACGAACCGAACCGTACCCCGAATTCCATCAGCAAGACGATATCCAACCCGATGAGTGAGGAACCCAGAATGATTTTCAGATTCTGATGAACAGAAACGAACCAGCATGAGACGACGCCAGAAGCCCAACAGAAATATGTCGATATGAAAGTTTACGCTATCAGGGACGAAGAACCCAAGATTCTCGATGAAGGTGATTCCAGAGAAGAACGATTCCATAATTCTGATGATACAAATTGAATACTCCAGGGTCTTCGTTTCTGATAATCGACGATGCTAAACACTTGAATTGAAGAGCCCAACTCGTGCGATGCAAACCAGAATTCCCAGTGATGCCAATACTCAGAGTCCGTCAGAATCCAACACCCCGAATCGAACGAGTCACTACCCAGAATCACGTGACGCTATTTTGGTGAGTCAAGACTGAAATTCTTGAGTCTTCTTGTTGGAGTATCTTGAAGACAAGTCCAAACCGTGAGGGAAGAAGAATGGCTAGGCTTGATTCAAGACTGGGGTAACTCTGTTTTTCAATTTCTAGGTCGAGTATCTTGAAGGAGAGTCTGAACTGTGAGGTGAGAAGAAGACTCAGGTCTGCTCCAAGATTAACAGAGATCGTACAGAAGCATGTCAAGGACTGAACAGCTCTGATACCACTGTTATAGAAGATTGTAGCAATGTAGAGGATTTGGGAAGAGAAAAGGAGAGAGACACATGACAAAGGGATTGAGAAGAAAAATCGATGATGCTCATTCATTCATCGTAACAAGCATAGAGATACAATGGATAGTCATATGCCTTATATAGGCAATACTAGACCTACTAATCCCAAGTAACTACTATTAGTAACCAACAACTAACTAACTAACTAATCCTTTCCTAACTAACTAACCTAATTAGTTATTTACCATTTACATATCACATGCCCTAATCAAGATTTAAAAATCAGTATGTTAAACGTAATGATATTACATATTCCAGAATCAGTCAATACACAGGTATTAACAATTGAAACAATTTTTTTTCAAGGGCAACCACGCAGGGTAAAGATCAGAACCCTCAGGGACAGCCTTAAGAATGTATTTGGACCATGTAAGAAACCAATTTGGTTACTCTTTGAGAGGTGATTTTTGAAACGGTTATTTAATTCCACAACAAGAATTTTATTCAGCGGTTTGGTGAAATGGGATGAATCATGCCAGAATTTTCCTAGACAAGCTACTGATCCTACCTGTCTTTGTCTGACAAGCAAAGGGGAGGAAATATGGAATGCTTTATTTCATTGATGTCTTGTTTCCTCCACTCTCTGTAACTCATCTTTTTCAAGAATATGCCTCTTCATCAAATCCGAGTGTCTGTTTGTTTTAGCCATTTAGAAATGCTTTTACGCATTCGGGGTAAGCATGTAAGAGGAGTTTTGTCTCGACTTGTGGAAAATGCTTAAAAAATCACTCTTTTGTGAAGCACCTACTCATTTTAATAGAAAATTTGGCCAAAATCTTGATTGAAGTTCTCCAACAGAAACAAAAACAAAAAGCTCTCCTGTCTTAGGTCCTCCATCCCCCCCCCCCCAAAAAAAAAAAAAAATCTATAAGGAAAATGCAATAACTATATCACGACACAAGATACAAGAAAATATACGATAAATTCAGACATAAAATACTCATATTACATCATGAGAAGTAAATTCTTTCAAAGAATGACGAGACATGAAGATATCACGTCCATCTAATTAACATAAATGTAGCTTTGCCAATTGTACTGATAGCTGTTAGCATAAGCTTCGCCTAATCATTGATGCTAGAAAAAGGAACTAATTACCTGGTTAATATTTTGAGATTTTAGCCTGCCTACAACAAGATGTTCTAGCACCATTTTCTTCTTAGTCATCTGCATCATTCTTTCTTCAATGCTTCCCCGTGTTACAAGCCTATAAATCATTACCTACAAAACCAGAACCATCATTATATGCAACATCAACAATGATAGACAGATACAAATTAATTGAAAAATAAACTCCAACCTTATTAGTTTGTCCAAGTCGATGAGCCCTAGCCATAGCTTGTAGATCAGCATGAGGGTTCCAATCACTACAAATTAACAATTTGATCAGAGAACTATTCATATATTAAATCACATTAGACGATCAATATCATAAACAATATTTGCCTTTCATCATCATAGGGCTGTATAGGTATTCCAAACACTTGCTTAAAAAAGGTGAAAAACCAACATATTTACATATGTGCATTGACTGTTACAGATTTTATGACACAACTTAATCAAGCATTTGAACAATCATGAACCTCTTTTCAAGCAGCCAAAACATCCCTAGACAATCACTAGAGCTTTATCCAGTATGCTCCTTATATTTTAAGTAAAACTGTATGACGATAACTATCACTCACAATAGTTTCCTCTACTACAAACAAAAATTTGGCCGCAGGAAAAAAATTTCTCATACAAAAACTCCATGCTTATTTCCTGGAAATATTTTTACTAGTCTCAAGAAACTCGTTTGAAAGCATATTTTCAAAATCATTTGTAATATGCCAGGTGAAAATTTGCACCACCCAACTTTACATGCCTAATCAGAAAGTTGCTGTGTTCCCAATGCAGAGTCAAATGGCAATAAGATTTCTCTAATCCAAGTACCCACCATGCTTTCTGAATCCAGTCAGAGGTGTCTCATTCAGACCAATAGACAAGGATTCTATTTGCAGGTTCTTTGTGATGTCCAGCTCATGGTCATGGATTTTTTAGGGTGTGCCTCTTTTCAATATGCAGAGGAACTGCACAGAACTTTTTCATGTTTAACCCCCCCCCCCTACTTGAGCTTTCATGTTCTATATATTTTATTTCTTGGGAGGGCACCTCAACCCTCCTTTACATCTTTCTTCTCTCAATAAAAATTCTTCATTTAGCCATATTATCTTACCAGAAAAAGAAAATAACTAGCATTAAAGATTCACCTGTCGTATATAATAACTGTGTCCGCTGTTGCAAGGTTTATCCCCAATCCCCCAGCTCTAGTAGAAAGAAGAAAACAAAATCTTGAAGAATTTTTCGCATTGAACCGATCTATTCGTACTTGTCTTTCAGCTCCACCAACCTTGCCATCAATCCTTTCATACTGCCAATTCTGGTAAAAAGGACAATAAAAAATGAAAGAATATCATACAACAACTTTGCACTTATCACAAGCAAAATAACATATTTGAACAGAATAACCTCACAAGGATACCTTGTAAGAACAGTAATCTTCAAGCAAGTCCAGCATGTGCTGAAATTGTGAATATATGAGGACTCTATGCCCTTGCTCTTTAAGCTTCACCATCATTTTGTCTAACAATTGCAACTTCCCCGATGATTCCAAAAGCTTTCTGTAATAAGTGAAAGAAATTAAAAACACAGGTTATGTCAAATTAGTTATACACAAGCACAACAATACCCAGAAGTATATAGGAACAGATAAAATATGAACCACCACATAAGCAAAGCACCCATATTTCTGATAGACGCCCACAATGGCATGGCACTCTTAGCAATGAATGACATAAGAACTTACTTATAAGATTCTTTTGCATCTTGAATGTATGGCTCAACTCCTTCTAACATGTAAGGATGACAACAGAGCTTCCGCAACTCCATAACAACATTGATAAGAGAAATCTATTTAAAATAATAAAAACAACAGAATTATCAGTACAGTATATTAAGCATAAACCTGATTTTTCACATTTCTATTTCTAAAAGAAAAAATTAAGAATAGAATGCCCAAAGGTTCAGTCCATCAAAGCATGAAAATACCTGAGCTCCACCACGACGAGTTAATATCTGATAGTTACGGGTCAAAATAGCCTTATAATATTCTTTCTGTTCGCTGCTTAATTCAACACGTAAAATAAGTTCCTTTTTAGGAGGTAATTCCTTCATGACGTCTTTCTTGATCCCTGCATTGACCTCAAATATTTTAAATTTTGTTCCAGCAATACAAGTTGTTTATTAACAAACTATCAACTCCATATAGCTCATAATAAGAACGGCAAACCAATGAAGCATTTCATATCCCTCAGCACTGTCCATCAACACCAAACTAGGAGTCCATTAGTAACTAAACATAATGTCCAGTTTATGATATTGTGGTTTTTGTTCGAGAAATGCACAGATCCTCAGGTGCAGATCATCTTCATAGATTGTTTTTATGACAAAGAATTGTGTGCACGGCTTCCCTTTGGTGCTAAGCACATAGGGCATTTTCAAGGGGAACTCCTTATATGAAAAAGAGAATGGACAGTTCTTGAGGGATTTTATTGATGTACACTGTTATAAGCTTTTCTTGTATTTTCTGGTTCTGGACCAGTAGTGATTCTCCTTCTAATAAATGAAAACCAAAATAACAACCAATTTGGAGTGACTGACCTTCTCCACTAAAGAAACCTACTTGGTTAAGTCCAATACTGATCATTCCAACAACTCCTGAATTTTTATGTTTGAGACGTAAATCTATATAAGCAATGTATTAGGACCGACATAATCTACAAGGGTTTGACTATTCTGTCCATAGTAATTGCAGATAGAAAGGTTTGCTTATCTATATTCAAACATCTGATAACTTAAAAGATATAGCAAAGAAGTTTCAAAAACGTGAATGTGAGCACCAATAGGAAAATCAGGTTCACCATAATTCAACCAAGAAGAATAGGCAAAAGTAACATAAAATCCAACCATACAACTAGCATAAGAAATAACTCTTCCCTTTATGGTCATAAATCATGAACGCTCTCAAGCTATATCAAAAAACCAGCAATGAAAAGCGTTTTCATTTTGAGACTTAAAAAATTATCTCTACCAGCTAAAGCAATAATACAAGTAATAAAAAGAATACAGACAAGCAAATGAAATGTAGCTATGTCGATTTCTTAAAGTTTAAGATGTATACTTCTAAGAAGATGGGGGGCCAACATTTTGTGAAGCCTTGAAATCTGCTCCTCTTGATTGATATCCTTGAACTCTTCCTGGAATTCCTCTAAACTTCCAAACTAACCGCAGCCAAATAGAAAGATTGTAAAATACTATGACATTCATGAGTTGATTCAATAAAGAAACAAAAAAACAAAAAAAAAAACTTGCATTTTGTTCACAGTAATATGGTCATACTAACCTTCCCAGCGTCAAGGAAGTGCATAAGCATAAAAAGTTCATCCAAGTTGTTCTAAAATACACCAGACAAGAAGAGTTAGCTAGCTAATGCTCAAAAATGAGGACATAATAGTGCATCAAGCAAGTTACAGGGCAATGGCAGAATCTAAAGTAAACCTGCAGAGGAGTCCCAGTCAAAAGCACACGATGTCTGCTAGAATATTGCTTCAATGAAGAAAATAGTTTTGAATCCTTATTTTTGAGACGGTGACCTTCATCAACTATCTATAGGTAGATAAAGATATCAAAACATTAGCAGAATGAAGAAAACACAAATAAGATCAGAAGGTAAATCATGGTGGAAACTTATTTTCCAGTTCCAATATTAGAATGACAAGTAGAATGTTACCATGCACTCCCACTTTATGGGTTTCAATGATGCTGTGTCAAGGTTGATCATCTCATATGATGTCAAGAGGACATCAAATTTGATCCTATCTTGCTTGCTTTCACTGACTATTTGACCAGATTTCTTTTTTTTTAACTTCTTCTGGCTCTTTGGAAAGTAAAATTCATACTCACGTATAACAGCACGGGCTTGAGAAGATCCAACATACATAACCTACAGAAACAAGCATACAGTCAAAAGAAAAAAATGATTTTCTGTGACAACATAGCTTTCAGATTCAATATACATACAACATTCATTTGTGGCGCCCATGTTGCAAATTCACGTTCCCAGTTTCGCAGTGTTGAAAGTGGAGCAACCACCAAATGTGGAGAAATGTTCTCTTCAAAAAGTGATGCCAAGAAAGCAATACTCTGTATGGTTTTGCCTACAGCCAAAAATTTCAGTCATCAAAGTGCGATAGCAAATCCTGCTGAAAACTCCAAGTTTTTGTTGTTGGGGGGGGGGGCAGTGAGACAAGTAATAAAAGGAGAAAATAGACAAAAGGTGGACGGAAGAGAAAAAGAAAAATAAAATTTCAGAGAGACTAAGTACCAAGTCCCATTTCATCGGCGAGTATAACATGAGTTTGCTTAGACCATGAGAAACGTAAAAAGTTTAAGCCTTCAAGTTGATATGGATGTAGAGTACCTTCATACACATGAAAAAGGAAATCATGTGGTGAAATATGCGAAAATAATTATAAAGAACATTGTCATCATGAGAGGTTTGTCATAATAACTTACCCCCTGAAAGAAATTCAGGACTATGCTCACACTGATGAAATTCTTTCTGATGCCTCATCAATTCTGCACCGTCCTTAACACTGCCTTTTTGCTTATTAGAAATAACAAGTTTCCTAGACCTAGACTGAAATCTGTCGAATCTTTCAATTTCTGCCTGAAACTCAAAAATATCAGACTCGAACTCCCAAGAGCATTCATCATACGAAAGCTCTCTCCATTTAACAAGATATTCCTTATCATCATCACCCCTGAAACATTAAAATAGAACCTTTGATGAAATATAAACATTCAGTAACTTCTATAAAGAAAAAATCACAAGAAATCATAAGAGCATTATAATAACCTGAATGCTATCAGAACAAAACAACTATAATGTATAATTTGGAAAACTTTCAAAACCATTAGACTAAACATTGTACAAGTTAATATCCAGCATCACCATTCTCTCATGAATCTCACATAAAACATGGTAATTTCATTAGGTTCCCTTCCATTTTTTGAGGAAAGAGGAGGCAGGGGAGAAATGCCGGGTGACAAATAAGAAAATTATTGACGCAGTAGATGAGAAGAAACATAAATTACAAACAGAACCATCTCATATATTTCATGTATGCGGAAGGGAGAAGATAGAACTCTAACAAATTGAACCTGCAAGCAATAATCCGATCAATAGTGGTCCATTCAGGTCGAATTGCAACAAAGTCTTCATCAGAAGTATTAACTGATGACGTTTGACGATGGAAGTTATTTACTTTTGTCTTTAGGCGAGGATGTGTCTTGTAAGCTTTCAGAAACTCCTTCTCTGGCACCCTGAGTTAAAAAGAACTGTAGCTAGTAAATATACAATGCCAAATGATACACAGAATCAGAGCAAATTAAAATCCTTTCAAAAACAGGCTTCCAAAGCAAAATAGAAATATAACTAAACTCACTATAAATGAGAAGCGATGAGAAAATAATTAGATTGGGAGTGAGAAATTGGATGCAAAATATAACAAGCATTAGAGGAGTTCAGAAGATTTCTAAAATCCAAAACACAAGTCACTATCTAAGACTTGAAGGAGAAGAGTTCCAACAAATTTACCATGCGCAATGGAGATATGATAGTCCCTTCCACTTAACAAGATATTGTTTGACAAAAATTTGTTTTGACCCCAGTTTGGTGGAATCACTGTCGTCAGCTACAGTAGGGCGCATCTCACAGTCTAATATCTTATCAATATCATTAAGTGGGCTAACCTGCACACAGACAAGCATTATAACTCGGGGATTCCACCAAAGTAGAGCGTGATTATAGATACTGCTGGCATGAGTACTAAACAATAAAGCTTACACATTCAGGGCACCTCCAATTGTCTGGAACGGGAGCTCTAAGTGGTGGAAGTAAACATCTAGGATGATAGGCATAAGTGCAAGTTTCACAGTTCAAAAGTTCTCCATTTTCTCCACAGGCTTGACAACAATTTTCTTTCTGTAGTTATGGGATGTAGACATCAAAACAAGGCGGGAAAAGTAATTTACAATCCAAATCAAGAACACCAAAAATGAAAAGATGCTACTATAAATAATGAAAATCACCAAAAGTTTATGAGTGAAATAAATGGTAACATGATTCAAGTTCAACTGTTAATTTTTATGAGAATTTTGTAGTAGAAGTTTTCTCTGCGCTAATGTAGGTTTCCAGTCACCCACTAAGCATTGCAAAATGTCTAAGAAGTAAACTACATTTTATATATAAGTGAACAAATAAACAATAATCTGACTTAAATGAAAAGCACTGAAATGAAAAGGGAAGACTCAATAAACACACCGTATCACTTCTGACTATCCTCTCAAACTTTTCTTGAGTTGGCTCGTGTTTTCCGGGCAAAATATCAGCTTCATCGTCTGATTCATCAATGCTGTAGATGGGCTTGCGATCTGATCTTGCTCGAAGCCTCTCAACCAGACTACTCATGATCTGCAGAAGAAAGAAAAGAAACTCTAAAGTGAGCAGGAAGACTTTACAAGTCTTGACAATTAACAGCCCTGTCAGAAACCCTAAATTATCCAATACTCGTCCAACATTTTCAGAAAGGACGAGACAGAAATTTGAAAGCTGGTCAGCTGTTTAGAGTAGCATTAGTCATCAAACTGAAATGAATTAAAAAATTTAAATTGACACGAACCACGGTGTGCAAAAAATTGCCAATCGCCGCCGGATCTTGGCGGCAGAGTTCCCGGAATTCGCCGGAACAGGGACAATATCAAATTAAAAATTGGCGGTCGGGGAAGAAATATGGAGATGCTAACTTTAAACTCCAAAGACCAATTTATTGACTTGATCAATATGTAAATTATATTTTTTTGCCAACAATCTATTAATTAAAATGTGTGTGTGTAGTTTTGTTTAAAACAAGTTGGACCTGGGTGTTTTAATTAAAGTACAAAATAAATTATATTTTTATTGACCGTTTGTGAGTATTATAACTTAATATAATTGTTGTATATTGTAATAATATTAATTGTTGTTAATATATTAATACAATTGAATTGTTTATAATTTGTGTTTACCATTCGTAGTGCATTTACGTCCTTGGGAGAATTCTACAGTGTCGCCTAGTAAGTGGGAGACTCAATACAAATACAGATACGAGGAGAGGTGAGTTTGACCAGCTAGCTAGCTTAGCTGTGATGATTAAACTAGCTTGGATTTTCTTACTTGAAGAAAAGAGGGAGGGCCTGGATGTGTTTGGAGTTTGGACAGCAACATTAGCCAGCGTGATCACTCTTTCTATGAAGGGGAAGTTTCTCGCAAATGCATGGCATGCACGGCTCGCCTCGTCCATTTGCGAGTTCTGTAAAACTGATCCTAGAAACAGTAGTTTGTATTCCAAGGCATATCCGAAACGCGTCAAAACATGTTGATTATCTGATAATAAATGCAGATTCTCCTTTGATATTGCAGCTCCAATGGTAGGTTTATTGCAGCTAACATTTGTAACCACAGTTTAAAGTGTCATTGACAAATTTATTGGTTTCAAATTGCCGCCTAATGGGTGCCTTGGTTCACCGCCTATGAAAGGCATAATTTGAAGAGGTTAAAGACACCCCATTTTGGAAATCTCAAGCACTCCCATCCTCCTCTGAATTCTGTCTTTGTTTTCATATTCTCTGCTCGTAGTTGCTGTTATATTTTGTTATTTTGCTCACCCTATATTTATAGAAAGTATATCTTTTATCCTGAAAATATAATGTCACTTCTTATCAACTAGTGGTAATGGAATAGCTCTTAAAGACAGCATTCATAGACGTAACTTGGATTACAAGCTTTATTTGCCGTAACTACCCCAACAATTAATGGCCTATAATTTGTTATCACGTATGCCTTAGGAGATATGAACTCACTTAAAAAAAGTCAAGGCACGTAGATGAAGCAAGAAGGGGCGCATAGATGTTGAATAATTTAGTAAATTGTGTCTCTCATATTGATTCTCCCCTCTCTAGCTAGCTACGCTCTTGCCCTGTCAATGTCACTTTCAAATTTTGTTACAAATTGTTGTTTGAGTTTCGCGTTACAGTATCAGCGTGATGATGAGTCTGGGACTTTGGAGCTTATTTGTATTCACTCGATTTTGTGAAACTGGTTCATTTTGCTTATGATAATGAAAGGCTCCAAAGTCCAGACTCCGTGGTTTGTCCTTTATTTCACGAAGCCCATAAAATTAGTCATATCGATTAACAATCCATACATTTGTCAGCCTTTCCTTATTCATTTTTGCACGTTGGAGGAGTAAGTGGTCACAAGTGTCGCCAGTTTGTTCTTATTGTACAAATGAGGTCGAAGATGTATTACATGATGCAAAGCAAATGTGGTATACCTTGGTTAACCCAGATTATTACGCTAATTTCATTAACTCCTCGTCAACAACATGGGGGACATTGAATATGCCGAAGGACCTGAGTAGAAGGCAGGAAGCGAATTGGCAACAGGTTTGGGGGGTGGCAATTTGGAAGCTTTTGCATTGACAAAATATATTATGAAAACTTTGAGAAGCCGTCTGATCCCGCAGGGGCGATTCTTTGTTCCTAAAGGAGTTACGTGCAGATTCAAGATGAAAGGCAGCATGCTCAAGTACCCCAAGAATGCGTTACGAAATAGTGTCCACCACACTTTGATTGGATAAAACTCAATGTGGATGGTGTTGTATCGTGATTCACAGGGGAGGCCAGCTATGGTGGTGTATTGAGAGATCGTGAGGAGTGGGCAATACTACTAAGCCTCAAATTAACTTGGGATTTGGGGTATAAACTGGTAATTGTGGAAACAGATACGAGAGATCTGGTTGATATGCTGTATGATGATTTAGCACATACTAGAGGGGATCTTATCTCATCGGAAATTTTAGAGTGGTGGAGGAAGGATTGACAGATTAAATTTCAGTTTATCCCAAGGGAAGATAACAAGGTGACTGATGCTCTAGTAAAACGAGGAATTTCTTCGATAGAGCTCCTGGAACGATTTCCTGAATGTCTTCAGTTGATCATGGCACAAGAGAAATTGGGATTCAATTCCCTTATGTAGTCTTTTCCTTAGTTTATTTTCTTAATTCTCATGTACCCAAAAAAAAAATTTGCACGTTGGACAGAATTTTAGTCGGGCCAAGTCATATCATTTTGTTCTACCAGGGAAAAAATCACACGCATGCATTTGCAAAACTTGAGTCTAACACCTAAAATAAAATTGTCCCCCCATATGGTCAGGCGCGGATCCAAAAAATTATTGAAAGGGGACACTATTGACAGGAGGATTGGGAGTTCGGGGGCAGCGGCATCGAAATTTTTTTTTAAGGAAAATTTTAAAATACATTAAAAACAAAAGAATATCTAAAAAAATATTAATGAAATCAAGTGAACACTAACATATGATAAGAAAGACAATTATTTTACAAACCTGTTATTTAGAAAAGCAATGCTAAGTGCTGTTAGAAATGCAATTACATAAATTACACTGAAGGGTGGACACTCAATATGTTCAAATACATATATTTTAATAACAAAAGTATATTACAATGTCATCATTCTAGGCCTTATATTTTAGAATTCCATCATAATTGTCTTATTATCAATGTTATCAAATACATCATTTTCAATATAAGGCACTAAACAATCATTCAATCATTCATCCCCTATTTGATTAAGAAGTGTAGTCTTGATGTATTAAGGGTAAGCATTTAATTTAAGGGTAGACAATCATTTAAATGTGTGTGTGTATTTATTTATTTATTTATTTTAAAGATCTCAAATTTAAGGGGGGTACTTGCCCCCCTTGTATATAACCTGGGTCCACCTTTGTGGCCATGTAACACTGCCAGTGACATAAAAAGGTCCAATGTTTCAGTTTTTTTACCACCATACAATGTTCCGTCTTAAAAGCATAAGCGTTGCCAATGAGGATTGACATAGTTGGCTAAGGGTCTTCACCTCAAAATAGAGGAGGTTCAATACCCGCTAGTCAATATGAGGGTTTCGTTGGCAGGCGATCTGTAAGTACCTCTATAAGCGCTATTTGAGCCTGGAGGCATGCTCTGGCCCTAGTGAGATAACGTTGTCTACCCCACCTAAACTTTCTTATAACAAAAAACAAAAAAAGCCTAAGCGTTAGGCCCAAAAAAGTTTTTAAAGCACACACAACATCATAAGCTGAGATTCAATGCTTTTATAGATAAAGCACAAAGTAATTTTTCCTTTGTTTTTTAAACGCTTAAATTCAAATAAAACTTTATTTACATGTCAGGATTTTAAAAATAGGAAGGAGAAACACTATGGTTCAATAAATACTAACTAAATAGAAATTAATAAATATAAGGTTAAATTATACAAAACTGAACTTTGGGTTGGTTAGATATAATCTTCTGACATTTTAAAATTTAAATATAACCCCACTGACCTCTTATAACTATTTACAAAACCCCTTATGTTTTTAATGAAAATTGTCACGTTAGATAATAAGATGACATGCTACATCCTGTGTAAATTATTAATTTTATAAAACCCTCATAAGCTTTGAACAGTTACAGAAAACCCCCTGAACTTTAATTAGTTACAAATAACCCCTTGACATTTTAAAATTTTAATAATTTTAATTTATAATATCAAACCACATGCCATTACTTTTATCATTTTAATAAATTTATTAAGTTTTTTTATTATCATTTGTCAATTAAAATAGTTGACTTGTACGACAAAAACTAGAAGAAAAATATGAAAATAAAAATGTCATCACTTATATAGCATTTACTTATTTTTTGGGATAATTAAGCATTGATAGTATAAAAATGTCATCATCTGTGTTAAATATATTTTTGAGATGGTTGATAATTGATAGTTTAAATATTACATTTATGTTAGAGGATAGCTTTTGCCCTCATTATTATTTTTTCGTTAATAAAACATATTTTTTTGTGAATAAGAGGTTCAATGTTTATTTTTATTTTTTTCTAAGTATTATTCTTCTAGAACTATTTTAATTGACAAATAATAGTAAAAATGGGTGTTAAATTTAAATTTTGAAATATTAAGGAGTTATTTGTAATGAATTAAAGTTTAAGGGGTTATCTGCATCTATTCAAAGTTTAAGGGGTCTATGAAATTAATAATTTACACTTGATGTCACATATCATCTCATAATCTGATGTAATATTTTTCATTAAAAAGATAATAGTCACTTAAAAGTAAAAGGTTAATAGTAAAAAATGAAAAGCTGGATGGTTAAATTCAAACTTTGAAATGTCAAGAGATTATATACAATTGACTCAAAATTTAGGGGATTTTGTATAATTCAACCTAAATATAATTGTCAATATGATCAAAACATAAATGAAATTATTAAGATAATAAAATAATAAAAGGCTTAATCAAATCTAAAAAGCTAGTCACCGATAGATTCAAGTCTAAGAGGGCCCTCTAAAATACTACTTTACCGAGACCTAGACAACTTACATGGATTTAAACAGGTTGACTCGACAGACTCAACGAGTCAACGCATTTTAACCACTTGACATGTTAGTTTTTTTAAAATAGAAAGAAAAATTTTATGGTAAGGATTACCAGCACGACTTGCAGAGGACACCACCATTTCCACCCACATGCTTGGAAGGAATCCGTATCAATTTTAATCGTATGTTATTTGCATCCCATAACATAAGATTGGTGTTTTCCCCTTAAAATTTTTAGTCTTATTTATGTATGGAAGTCAATAAAACATAAAATATACAACTGCTTGATTCACATAAAAAAATAACCATGTCATTAAATCAAGGAACGATTGAGATTGACTCGAATTTGTGGAGGTGGCTTGAAATTATTTTTTTGCAACAAGAAAGCACCAAGTGAACAAACACTGATTTGCATAGACATCATCGGACGGTTCGGACCCGATGATACGAGGAAAAAAGTCAAGCAAGGAGCTTCTTATCTGTATAATTAATTATATGCCCTTATAGCCGGCTATTTTTTAAGAAAAAATTGTTATTCTCTATTTAAATGAACCTTAATTCATTTTGTAAATAGAGAGGGTGCAACGACGAACATCTCCTGCATTTTGGACCATCCACCGATCCTGCTCAGAGTTGTTGTTTGATCATACCATACAAGAAACCCCTTCCTCACTCAGGACACAATTCTTTCTATGGCCCATATATATGTCTTCCGTAGCATATAATCCTAACTCAGGCACTGTTTCTGTAAGTTAATAATATATATTTGTTAAAAATGATAATATGGAGCTTGATTAGAGTCCTCAACCCACGCACCATGCGAGATACACAGATCGCAGAGAATGGTTGCAATATCTTGAGGAATCATCATAAGTAATTATTGAAACACTAACTTTAGTGATTTACAAAGAACCCAAGCTACAAAACCACCAAGGTTTCAGTGGCAGACCAAGCAAAGACGAAATGTTACAAGAAAACGACGACCTTTTTGGCAGGGATGGAGTACACAAGCAAGAAGTTCACACTTGTTGCTCTACACCCAATTATCCAATTTTATTGTTTCAATTAGCCTGTCCATTTTCGACACCTAACCCATACAGGACACCAGAATACTTCTCTGTCGAGCCATTGAAGAACACATCCCTTAACTTTTTAAATGTACAAGACGTGAGTAAGCTATCGGACCCGGCTTGATGGCAAGCACCAATCCTCTCAACTTCCAACAATTCTGCAAGTTTGTTCAATCCACCATGGAGGCTGTTGCAGAACTTCATCAGATGCTTGATATCATACACCGTAGGGAAGTATATGTTGATCAAAGTAAAGAATCCCGATTGTGTATCAGGCAAGCTCCGGCAGGTCAATAACTTAAGGAGGTAACCAAAATCATACCCGCTATGAAATGTGACCCAATGGACTTCATTGTTCAGCACCACCCCTGAAGACATCAGAAGCTCGCCAAATCGGTTCACGTCAATACCCTTCTCATTGTTCTTCTTAAAATCAATTCCACATTGGCGGAGTAGTTCAATTGAATCGCTCGCAAAGATGTCTTCACCAACGTTAAACTCGCGAAAGTTAAACTGCCAAATGCAACATTTGTCAGTGCCGCAAGTAGGAAGATTTCCATGCTCATCGGAGAAGGTGAGGCCCAATTGGATCAACTTCAGCATATCAACGTTATCCTTCAGTGTTTGATAGTTATATTCACTGATGTTTTTAAAATTACCCACAGGCCGAAGAACCACTCCGGGGAACTCCGTGTCCATGGCGATGTAACTATATTCGTCAACAATTTCACGGATCAATGCAAACTCTTCTTCAAGATTGTCCTTCCAAACCTCCCTGATTTGAACCGAATCGCCTTTCTGCAGTATTGACATTTCCGATCCACTAATCCAAACACCAGAGCGGAAAATGCAATCAAACCCAGATCTGCAAAAAGACGCCTAAGCGTTCAAATCTCAAATAGATTTCAAACCGATCTCCGTCACAGACAACAAAAAATCTTCAAGCATACATAAACTAGGAACCTGAAGCGGATTTCTGAGGATAAAGCTTCGAATCACAGAGTAATCTTCGAGATTCGGCTAGATCTGCACAAAGCGCAGCACAATACATCAACTAGTAAATGAGGAGTTATGATTTCAGACTGAAGCAGTATAATTTTAGTAGGAACCCTAAGGTGGGAGCAAGTGAGGAGTGAGAAATCTGACCTTGAACTGGATTGGATTTCGCAGATCTCACACTTAGAGTCGAAAATTCTACTTGGCTAAGAAAAAAATCGATGAGAAGAGGAAGAAACAGGTGTGGGCGGGACGCCCTGGATTACCAACTACAAGGGCTAGGGCGACAAGGTCTCGCCACGATGGTAGTTGTGAAGTCGTTGATTACTGAAAAATTGGGACGCGACAACACACCACCAGTCGCTGATTAGTTCTGAGTTCTGACCATGCCGCTCCCCTTATAATTTGATTTTAGAATATCAACTTTTGTTTGACTAAATTTTTAGAATGTGAACTTCAAGTTTGAGCCGGATTTGATAATTACGAACCAAAAAATTCAGGCTAAAAAAGGCATGTGCTACGGACTAGTCACTCATTTTGTATGATTTGCTTCAAAATTACTATTCTGGTCTTATTTGTATTTTTAGTATTTATAGGTCCACTTTCACACATATGAAAGTTGACTTATAAATAAGATTGAAATGTTATACTGTTACTAAAAATACCAATACAAAACTAGCATTATAAGCTTTTTGTCATTTTTTAACCATAAAATGTGATTACATATTATTCATTTATTGTGGAATTTTTCATATTGATATTTATTCATGGGGATTATGCAGCGAATATTCCTAATTTTTACTATGAACTATAAAATTGTTTAAATAGGCATAAAAAAATCATTTGAGCATGAACCTAGTATTGAAATTCATATGTGAGGTAAAATTAGATAGAAGTTTAGCATTCAAATCTTCTTGTTGCATTGAAGAAGAATATTAGAACAACTAGATGATTAAAAAAATCCAACTATCTAGAATTAGTTGCCTTTAAAAAGTAAATTCTCAATCGTGATTTTACAACATGCAAAGAAAATATGTGTACAAAGTTTCATTCGGCTAATATAAAAGTATATATAATAAGTAGTTTCAAACAAACAAACACTGGTAAGTGACGCTTATTTAAATAAATAATTGTATTAACTGTTGTTGAAGGAAAGTAGACTTATTCTTTTTATTTTTAAAAAAAGCTTGAAAAGATATTGATAATGTGTATTTAATGGGGGTGTCCATCAATGACCAAGTCTGGCATCGAATGAACAGAATGTGGAGCAATAATTGTATTTGGGTATAAAATATAAACGGTGGGGAAAAAGGGCAATCACTTCCGTGCCCATCATATTCAGTATTCATTTCCATGGTCCTAAACGACAACAAGTTGCCAGGCTCCACTGTGGAACGTAAATTGCAATTCAAATAATTTCATCCACCACATTATCCTTTCATTTGGGCTTCAGAGACGGATATGCTCGTCATTTTGTCTGCTCATCAGGAGCCAACCCCGAGTATCAACGAATAGTAGCGTACCCAGGCTTTGCTTCCATTTTATATTTAATTTCAATTAAGTATTTTATATATCCGGTAGAACAAATTGAATACTAACTCTCCTGTTTAATATAAAGCCCGTTTGACTAATTTAAAAAGATTAAAGATGATAAATAAATTATTTTAAAATATTTATAGTTATCGTTTTTTCTTTTAAATTGATGTGCTTGTCGTTTAAACTGATATGTAATTCAATAATAAACATACATATTTTAAAAAGATTACGTAACATAAGAATATATTATAATTAAGTAATTTATTATAATCTTTCCAAATTAGTCAATCATATTTTATATTAGGGATCGGATGTAGTGAGGGTCACATTCCCTTAGGTCTAGTTTGTTACGCGAAAGATTCGACAAGGAGAGGGAAGATTCATCATCTTCCTTGCGCAAGAACCGTTTAGATGCTCTATCTTCCCGAAACCTATCTTCCAACGATGATCCATCTTCCCTCATTCATAGGAAGACTGTTTTCCTCTATTTTTGGTAGGAAGTGATCTTCCCAAGGGAATAAATTCTCAAATAACCCTCTTCTTCTTCTTCAATGATCTATGTCTTCCTCTGTCGTTGTCGCCACCTCCTCCTCCTTTTGCAAATCCCGTCGTCCCGCAATAATCTCATAGTCCGTTTCGAACCCACAATCGAAAGCTGTCAGCATCACGCACCGTCCATTTTGAACCCACAACCGTTGTGTTGTGTCACTATCAGGTCAAGGATGTGAAGGATGAAGAAGGGGGAGGGTTTTTTTAAAGGGGTATTTAGAACATTGCAAATATTATTTTTTTTATTTTTTTTTTAAATTATCATCTTCCATCTTATCTCTCATCTCAATTTCATGTCTATCAAACAGAATACCTTTTTTAAATTCCCTTCCAGTCTCAAACTTTGTCGCAAACAGGCCCTTAATCTTTAGTGTAGGGAGAAAGATATGCCGGAGACTACGAGAGAGATGGCGTCGCAACGTCTTGGTGGTATCGATGAGAGAGGATTTTCTCATAATCCCTTTTCTCTTTTTATTCTCCTCAGCCCATCTAGACCATTGATTGGGAAGGGGAGAGAGATGTTAAAGTAGTATTGTGATTGATTGGACGGATATGATTTATAGATAATGAGGGATAATAAGAAAATGATGAGGAGAGAAACCCAACCCGGTTTCGATAAGTGCTGATGGGGTATAAAACTATAAATTAATAGGAATTGAATTCTTGGACACCGTTAATGGCCAAGCAAATAATATAATTGAACGCACTTGTAAATTGGAATGTTTTAAAAATGTGGCTAAGGGTGCTGCACATCAAGTAATTAAGTGAGAATAACTTTTTTTTCTCTCTAGAATTAAATAAGAATAACTAAAGGCGTTCTTTTTGTTTTGATTTCGCTGGCCTTTGTCGTTCAAATTTCTGACACACACCACCTAAATAATCGCATAAAGTGAGGAATGGCTCGTCTTTTTAATCATAAATACATGCTTTACTTTTAAAAAGTAATTGAGTGAACTTGATCTCTAAATAGTTGTGCCATAAACACCAAGGTGAGCTGCGCAACTTCTTGTAATTTGTAGAATTAAGTTTATTATTAATTTATATTCCTATAGTCTGATCAGATTTTAGCTTTATTCCTCTAGTTTTAAATTGTACTTTTCTGTAAATTTAATTTTTTTTCTGCCCGATAAATTAGTCCATATAAATTTATAAAAACCAATACTCGTGAAAAGGATAAACAAAATCACCCAAAAAACGAATTTGTCAAACAAAATCGACTTTTTGCCATCTATTATGCATTTAATCTGCGCTTTTTTATATTTATACTTTTAACTATGGGAGAAACCACGTAGATAAAAAAAGTCACAATCTGAAACTGCATGGATTAGAGTAAAAAATCGATATAAAATGTAATGATGTATTAACCCTTTTTAAATTTTTACACGTGTGGCTATTTTTATGAAAATTATTATATCTTTATATATGGATGATGAAGCAAAAAATTGTATATACTCACTAACATATCCGGTTGTTTTGGATGTACATCGGTTGACAACAGTGGTGGAGTTAGAATTTTTTATTTGTGTCCGCACAATTAGTTAGAAGATTCGGGGGTTAGGAGGCAGCACCCCCGAATTTCTTTTAAAGACAAATTTTAAATGCATAAGGAGATGAGCGTCCTTACATATTACACCCCTAATTTCATTTTCAAGCACGATCCCAATTACTTAAGAAAGCATATCCACTCATTTTCCTCTTTCTCCTTTCTTCCCTAGTATCTCATCTGCATCCTTAGATTAAAAAATAAATGGTTTGGATTTAATATTGGGTTAAAGTATATCCAACATTCTGAAGTAATTTTTCAAGTGCATCCAGTATCTTAAGATCGGATTGATAATTCAACTTGTAGAAATGATCCCAACATTCAACTTATTCAAGGAGAATTGCTTCTTCTAATCAATATGTTGATAAAAATGAATAATTCACCATTCAATTTATGGCATATTTTGCATGTTCTGGGTGAATATGATAAGGGCAATCGAAGGAATCGTCAACAAAAGGGGATTGGGCTTTATCCAGACTGATCTCAGGAGGCCCAAACCTTGCTAATCTAACAGCTCAATACCTTCCTGGTTACCCAAAAAAAAACACGTCTTCTTCAACTTACAAGTTCCTCCTCCCAGTGATTTCAGTGTGTCCAAATCCATGACGGACTTCATATAGCAATTAGGTCACTGTGTTACCAAAGACACCAATGGATCTTCTTCTAAAGAGGAGCTCATCTCTCTTTCTCTTAATTTTCTTTCCAATCGTGTTTTCTGCAATGGCCACCAGATTGGCATTCGGAGAAGAAGAATTCACCGAGGAGTTGCTGGTCAATCCCTTACCTGATTCTAAAGTGCTCACACATTTCCACTTCCAGAGCAATTGGGATATGAGAAGGGAAGGGGAAAAAACCTTAAGATTTGTGTCTGCACTTGCAGTCTCCGGCGGAAGCGTGGCTTCACCACTGGTTGACAGTGAGGGGTGGGAGGTTTTTATCTTTCTCACGGAAGGGAGGCCTTACAGTCAGTGACGGATCTTCTAAGGGACTAGTGGGGGCCATGGCCCCCCCAAAAAAAAATTGTTTGGAATTTTTTGTTAAAAAATTTAATATTTTTGTTAAAAAAATTTAATATAATGTAAAATTAAATTTTGGCCCCCCAATTTCCCCCCTCTTTTTATATCTCTAGGGCTTATAATTCAATTTGTGTTTCATGCGAGGTCTTGTATGATTTATTTTAATCTTATCATTTTTTTTTCTATATTTCATTCTAATTACGTGAAATTTTTAGTTTATCAGTGAAATTTACTTTTGTGATGTATTTTTTAGTATGCTTTTACCTATTTTACACAACATCTATGGATAAAGTTAATTGATTTTTCATTCTAAACCTCAGCCTCTTGCCTTTCAATGTTGTGGTGTTCAATTACATAAAGTTTATGGTTAAACCAAAGATTCACAATCACATAAATTAAAGCCTCTTGGCTTCCAATGTTTGTGGTGTATTTTTATATTATTTTCTTTTCTTGTTTATATTATTTTGTTTTTTAATGCATATAAAACATTCCTTAAAAAAAAATTTCGGGGGCGCTGCCCCCGAACCCCAGTATCCTCCACCACTATTTGGCCCCCCCAAATTTTTGTTGCAAGCTCCGCCCCTGCTTACAATCTCACTACATACATGGGTTTTATAATTTGTTATGGAATGGTTTGCAAACAGATGAACTGTTTCCTCAATGGGGACTCCCATCAAGGAGACTCATCATCACCCTTTTTGTTTGTGTTAAATACAGACAAGCTATCTCACTTAATTAGCGATAAGGTTGGTGAGGGTAGATAGAAACCGATCTTAGCAACCAAGGATGGCCCCTTTCAGAGGCGAAGCCAAGATTTGAAATTAGGGGGCTAAAATAACATAAAAGAACACAGTGGAGTCCGCATTTGAAATTAGGGGGAGAAAATTATAGAATTTGACCCAAAATTTTAGGAAATTATATTTTAGCCTCATATATATATATATATATATATCAATATTTTCATTTTAGTCCCTCCATTAAACTTCTACTAGGGACTAAACAGAAAATGTTAAAAAATTTATAAGACTAAAATAAAATTTCCTAAAATTTTGGGTCGACTTCTATAATTTTAGAGGGGCGGGGGCCACCCCTAGCACCCCCTGACTCCGCCCCTAGCCCTTTTATATCACATCTAATGTTTGCAAACGATTTATTATTGTTCGGAGAAGCTACCGAAGAACAAGCCTATTGTATGATGAACTATCTCGACCTATTCTCAAATGCTTCTAGAGCTAAAGTGAATAAAAGCAAATCATCCTTACTCTTTCAACCAAGGGTATCTGCTGCAATAAAAGGGAAAATCAAGAATATTACTGGAATGAAGATCTCAACTAAGATTGGAAAACATCTGGGTTTTCCTTTAACTATAGGAAAAGGAAAACTATATAGACCTTTCAATATGTGGTGGACCAAGTCAGGACAAAACTAGCGACTTAAAATTCAAGTTGTTTATCCACAACTGGAAGGATTACACTGGTCATATATGTCTTAAGCACGATCCCATTATCCCCCATGCAACAAAGTTACCTATGACTTTGTGAGCATTTATAACGAAATTGAGAAGTTACAACGTAATTTTATTTGAGGAAAGAATTAGGAGGTCCATGGTTATCATCCTATTAGTTGGCATCAAATTACTCTTCCGAAAGTTTTTGGAGGCCTCGGATTTAAAAAGCTTGCTTTAGTGAATAGAGCATGTGGGGCTAAGCTTGCGTGGCATTGGTGGTGGGTACTAAAGACTTATGGTCAGAAGTTCTTCATAAGAAGTATATGTTGAGAATGAGGAGGACCTTCTCACATCACAATTCACATCAAGGTGATTCCCATTTATGGAGGTTCATTTGTCAACGAAGAGACATTGTTTACTCAGGAACTAAATGGCAGATTAGAGATGTTTAAAGATAAGAAAATAAGGGAGATGTGCATGAGACCACTTACCTTGAAGGAAGAGCAGATTACGGTAGCAAAATGGGCACGGGATTGCACATGGGAATTTCATAAGCTTGCAACGCTAGTTATGGTGGGAGTCATCCAATGTTTAATTGCAACACTGCCTCCCATGGCAACAGTTGGGAATGATCTAATGGTGTGGAATGCAACACATAATGGCGTTTTCACTTTTAAAAGTGCCTACTATTTGATAGAAAATAATCCTATTAATTGCCCTGTTTATAAGACGATATGGGAATGGAAAGGAGCTGAGAGGATAAGAATCTTCATGTGGATAGCCTTTAATGATAGATTGCCAACTAACCTATGGAGAAGTAAATGGTCATTTACGTCTCCACTATGCAGTTATTGTAACGCTAATTCTGAAGGCATATTGTACATTCTAAGGGACTACCAATATGCAAAACAACTATGGTAAAATTTGGTTCTTCCCAAGTTCTATTCCCAATTTTTCTCTGCTCATTTACGTGACAGGATATGCCTTAATCTCAAAAAAGAATTGGGTAATGATATTACTTCAAATTGGGATCTTGTATGAGGAGTTGTCACATGGAAATTATGGGCCTGGAGAAATGAATCCATTTTTTATGAAGAGTTTGAAAAACCAGTTGAACCAACCATTGTTATGCGCTATAGCTGAAAGAATTGTGTGCAGTTGCAAAACTCGGATATCACTTACACTAGAGTTCCAGCTGGTAGTAATCTCATTTGGAGTCCCCCACCTATGGATGGATTAAATTGAATGTAGACGAAGCAATGACAAAGGCTAATTCAGAGGCTGGGAGCGGAGGAATTTTAAGAGATTACAGAGGTGCTTGGATAGCAGGATTTGCCCATACTTAAGGGATTGAAATTGACCTAGGATCTTAGTTTTAGAAAGGTTGTGCTAGAATTTGATTCTAAAAATCTCATTGATCTGATTGTGACAGAAGGTCCAGGTACCAATTGCAGCATGGTCTTCTTACAAATTCAAAACTTGAGGCAGCTGAACTGGAATCTTCAAGTGCAGCATATACCGAGAGAACAAAATAGAGCAGCAAATCTTTTAGCAAAGGAATGGCTGTCAAGCTCGACTGTTTTAGATAGGTGTCCTCAATATCTTAGGACTTTAACTAATCAAGATTGTTTGAGATTAAATTCCCCTCTAGGGTAGTTTATTTTCTTTTGGGCTGATGCCCCTCTTTTGTACCAAAAGAAAAATAAATAAAAGTCTGACTGACTCGGGGGTCTTGTGGCCTAATCACTAATCTCTCCCCTTAAATTTTGCTCAAGCAAGAGGTTTGACAATTGTTATCACTAGTATGAAATTGCCAAACACAAAGTTGATATTGCTAGTTCATAACTAGGTGACTAGCTAAATCATATATTCGGTCCTATATATTTATATGAGATTTCAATTTAGTCAAATTTATAAAATTTAAATTTAAATATCCATTCATATAAAATACTCTATTAGGTCCTAATTATATGACATATTTACCAAATTTTGTAGAGATTAAGGATGGTAGTTAAATTAATTAATTATATTTATTTTCCTAAAATACCCTTATTTAAAATTTAAAATGGCGTCAAGAAAATATTGTTGAATCAATAGCCCCAAGCACTCATACCTCTCCAACCTCACACGACTTCTCCGAGTCTGGCATCGTCGACTTCTTCGAGCAATCACACAGTCTGACATCGTAGAGTTCTCCGAGCTCTCACACAGTCTGGAAAATATCCGTAAATCCATGAGGTGTAGGCCTTTTTTTCACTAATAAAAATGTTTGTTGTGAGTGTGCTTATCAAACCATATATATGTGTGTGTGTGTGTACATATGTAATACATGGGCACACATACTCTCTCTCACACACACACATACATGTGTGTGTGTATGCATACACACACAGAGGGAGAGAATATATAGGTGCATTATTAAATTATCATTGTGTTTAATTATTATTAATAAAGTGTCAATAAGGGCATTTAAAGAAAAAATTGACAAAAAATAGAACGTTGTCCTATAATTAGGACCGAAGAGAGTATAGGTAAATTGAAATTTGCATTTTGAGAATATATTTTGAGTAATATTGAAAGGATTTGAAATAGAAATCTGGCATTGCAAATACAGATTAATAAAGGAAAAAAAAAAACCCTTAAAGTCCCAAGGGACTAAGGAAATGTCAAAAAAGTCCTACAAAAAATTCTGATATCGAAAAAGTCTCATTGACAACTTCTTCAGTAGGTGATTAACAACTTCATTTGTGAGTTTTAACAACTTCTTGAGATTTTTTTGACATTATTTTCTTGGTTTCTTGGGATCTTAAAGGGATTTTCTCATTAATAAGGTTATTAAAAGTCAACTAACACCGGAAGATATAAAAGAATGATGTTACCCCTGCCCCCGGGCAGCGGAAAAAAGAAACCAAATGAGAGATTACATCATCATATGGCATATGACTGAGTTATATTTTATGTTTTATTTAAGATTGAAGTATAAAAATACTCATAAATTTTTATCAAAAGTACGTTTAACACTAATATTTTTTTGTAGTGCAAAAATACTCATGTATTTGTAAAATTTGAGCAAAAATACCAATACCATTAAACTGCCTTAACAAAAGTTAAACATAATATGAAAATACCAAAATGCCATTTGACTAAAAAAAATGCCCTCTCCCTTCTAGCCCTTATTCATCCTCTGTTGATTTAATCCTCCAACAACCACAACTATCAAATACTCTCTTTTCCTTCACGATCCTTTCACCTTCTCTCCTAAATCCCTTGTTGGAACCTAAACATGGTCTATATCCCAATCTATCTGGCTGTTCCCAAAATTCCAAGTCCCCAACCTATTTCATCTTCTTCTCTTCCAATATCAGAGGAAAAAGTCTCAAGCTCGGATTTTGAAACATATTCATATGAGCAAATAACATGAAGTTCAAATTTTAAATGATACCCATTAGAGATTAAACATCTATGAGAGTTATAGCACATGGGTAGGGATAAATCGGGATGAACATGAGCTTATAGAGTCGAGAAATTGGGTCGCCCGTTTAAACCCTTTTAAGTTAAGGGCTAAGCTTATAAATTGGAGTCTCTAAAGGAAGTTGGGCCTAAAAGGGTCAGCCCTGTAAGACCAAGGGCTTAAAAGAGTCGGCTCTGCAAGCCAAGGGTTGTCACGTTAATTTTTTTTCCTTAACTTGCCATGTTTGTTGCCTTGATCGACTGATTGTGCCTTTCCCTGACCCTAAAATTTCATTATTTTCCTTGGCCTCTCGACTTAGTGTCTCAGTCACTCACTCACCTCGTCTCATCTTCATCTTCTTTAGGCTTCACGCTTCAGCTTGCAATTCAAGGATTTGGCCGAGACACCCACCTACCTTGTCTTATCTTCATCTTCTTCAGCCTTCAGTTTGCAATTGGTCGAGTCTTTATTAGTGATTGTGTTTGTTTGTTGTATGATGCATGTTGTTTAGATCTTAATATTGACAACATTTATTTATCAAATTAGAACTTTAATTGTTGTAATTTACTAATTATATTTTTTAAAAACTAGGAAAAATAATTAAAATTTAGAAAAATTACTTCTGATCTTGGCATATATGCTCACGGGCCGGGCCTTAAAAACATATATTTTTCTTACCAGCCTTTTTAGCCCCGACCCTAATTCTCATCTCTACATGAGAATGCCAAGGAAGGAAAGGAAAAAGATAGTAGTTTTGAGTGAGCCACAATGGTTCTTCTTTCGGTAGAATAGAGGTGGAAATAAGTGCACCAACACAACACTGTATGTTGTTTAGCATATAAGATTTTGATTTATGAGAAAAGATAAGGTAGAAATTAAAAAGCTAGCACCCATTAATACAAACTTGTATTTGTTATGTTCCTCGCTCAGTAGAATAGAGCTAGAAATAATGTATGTGCTTACCAGGCACCACCATGAACCACTGTAGTTTCTCGTTCAGTAGAATAGAGCTGGAATAATTTTTGTTTTCAATGAACGACCGGAGCCACCATGAACCACCGTCAAACAAGGCAAATTACAGACAAGAAAATGAAGGCAAAAAATATGGGCGTGGAAATCTCTCTTCCAAAAGCACTCCCTTCATGTTTTATTGTCAAGAAACCCATTACTTTTTTTCTCTGCTAGAATCAATCCCTCTATCCTCTACCTTCTCCATCTCCCTCCGGCCTGCTTGCTGTCATAGCGCACACCCTCTTGTGGTAGGTTGAATTCGACCGGATTTGAACCATGCCGTTTGAAGCCTTAGATCTACAAGACATTGGGAGAGACAAGAATCAATGCGATCCCTAGTGGAGGATAGTTGTTGTTGCTACTATGGAGATGTCACCGACGCCAGAGAAGAGAATGGAGAGATAAAGGAGGGAAGGAAGGGAGAGTGTTGAGGATTGGATAGTGGAGAGTGGAGACATAAGGGAAGGGCAACGAAGAAAATTAAAAAATTAGACATTTTTATTTTTTTAAATAGCGAAACTAAATGAAATACTCACTGGTTTATATTATAAGGTACTTGGATAGTGGAGAGTGGAAGAAACGAAGGAGAAGGAGTTAAAGAGTTCAAAGACATAATGATGCAACCAAGCAATTAGGGCCTTCGAATGGTATTTGGTTTCGGCACGCCAACTCCTCGTCGACGATGGGAAGGGCAACGAAGCCACCTCGGCGTGGGTGGAAAATACCAAAAAAACTACACCCAAGGGTGGGCCATAAATGAAAAAAAATGAACGGATCTTGAAAAACCACCACAAACAATGGGTGGGGATCTTGAAAAAATAACCTCCGAAGTTAGACATTTGAAAATAGCCTTATTTTTTTGAGATAAATAGTGTTCAAAGAATATAAGGTGTTATTAGTTGGTTAGTTAACAATTAGTTAGGATTTAGTTAGGAAGTTAGTTAGGTCCCTAATAGCGAACTTTTTCCTCTGCTACTAAATTTGAACCATGAAATAGATCACTGGGTCAACTAACGTTGACGGATTATATCAAAAAAACTAATTTGACGGTGGGGTTTCTAACAGATATAGCAATATTGCCCTTATAAGGGACGCTTGGTTAACTAACGTTGACTTAGGGTTTCTAACGGAGGGCAACATTGCCCGTTTTGAACAAAATTGATACTTAACCCTTTTTTTAAATAGCGAAACTATTTGGTGTTAAAGTGTATTTGGTCCTTTTTATAAGGCGCTTACTTGTTCTCATTGAGCATTAATTATTGTTTTCCATATATGTCCCTAATATATAAGGGTAGCGGGTGAGAATAATAATTAATATAATATTATAGTTTAGTGCAATTAGTAGGGGTAATATTGGAAATAATGGAAGTACTTAAATTTGTAGAACAATTTTATTAATTTTAACTATTTTTATTGATTTGTGAGAATTGTTAGTTGGTGTCTTAAAATAAAGAGAAGAGGGAATAATATAAAAAAAGTCTTTATTATTTTTTTTTGCTCAAAAAAAAAAAAATTAATGAGTTACCAATTTACCGTTAACAATTCACGGTCCTCTTGTCTGATGTCCGTTCACTTATATGTCATTCGGTGCCAACCACTTTTTTTTTTTTTTTTTTTTTGGTGTGCCAACCACTTTAAAATAACGGGGAAATGAAAACAGAAAGTCCCTCGTCCCCAGAACTTTCTACCAGCTTCCTTTTGCCCCCTCCTCAAGTTTTCGCGCAACAATTCATCTCATAAGCCGAATGTGAAATTCGCAGGAGAATAATCCTTAATCGCTGTGCAATCCCTCTTACTTCGTCTCGCCCTTAATGGCAACCCGAAGAAATTTAAGACTAACAAAACCCGTTTTTGCTGCCATTAGCGTGTCTAGGACCTCTCACAGAGCTCCCTATCATTATCGCTCCGCTCTCGTTTCCCGTGAACGTGTGTTATCTGGCCTCCCTTCTACTTCACCGAAGTCAAATACTCAAGATTTCTTGTCTCAGGCTCGGATCATCAGCAGAGCTGCACCGAGTAATGCAGCCTCCGCCCAGTTTCTATCTTACTCTTTCACTCGCCAGTTCCACTCTTCTAATCCCTTGTATCGCTCAGCTGCCAGCACTCAGGTTTCTATATCTATGTTTTTTGTATTCATTGAAGTTATATTAAACTTCGTAATTATCTTTCAATTTAAGGAATTCTATTTAATATTTTACTGTGGGGTGATTGATGGGGTTGGAGACTATATTTTATGACTTCTGCATTTTGTTCTACTTATGGATTATAATTCCAAGAATGACCGGGCTGCTTTGTTGCAAGTCTGCTTCGGGTCATTATGGGGCCTACCGAGCTATCTTTCTTTATTAAGCTGTCTATGAAAGGATTGCTTATCATCGTGATTTTTATCCTTTTCTTTGGGTGGTTATAATGTCTACTGTTATCTGTCTTTCTAATCTTTTTTAGGAGGATTGTATATCATCTTCCTCAGTGTCCTTCTTCTTCCTCAGTAAAATTTCTCTAGTACAGAAAACAAAAAGAAAGTCAACAACCATTATTTTGAACCCAGCTGCAATCCCCTCAAGCTGGCTTTGATACCTATATATAAAATTGAACATGTTGAACATCGTATTCTTATAGTTGGGACCACTAAAACCGTCTGTTCTATGACTTGAGCTGTTAAGACACCTGAAAGAATTAGCAAACTCATTAGAAATTCTCTTCTTCTCCTTTTGCTATCATCTGAAAGTACTTTCGTCATGAAAAACCAATATTCCATCAATCAGCACACACTATAGAATGCAGGCCAAACGGTAATTTTTTTTTAATTACTTTAATTTCTGAATGATATCTCATGAAATATTGCTAAACTTTTTTAGCTAAGAAAAGTGTTATCGAATTGTTCAAAGAGCTATATTAACACATGTGCTTCATATGTTTTGTCCTGAACAAATCCACAAATGGAATGAGTGTGATTTTGCACATTTTGCAAGTTAATGTGCTTTCTACTTTTGTTCAGATTACCCCTGGAGAGTTCACAGAGCTGGCATGGGAGGGTATTATTGGTGCTATCGATGCAGCTCGAGTTAGCAAACAACAAGTTGTGGAGTCCGAGCATTTAATGAAAGCTTTATTGGAGCAAAAAGATGGTCTAGCCCGACGAATATTTACCAAGGCAGAACTGGACAACACATCAGTTTTGCAGGCCACAGATGACTTCATATCTCGGCAACCGAAGGTGTGTTTCTTTTTGTTTTTTTTTTCCGGTGATAACCGAAGGTGTGTTTCTGGTGATCGATATTTTCAGCTATTGCAGAATCCTCTACTTCTAAATCTTGAATTTCAATTGACAGGTAACAGGTGACACAAGTGGACCTATGATGGGTTCACACCTTGTTTCTCTCTTGGACAATGCACGAAAATACAAGAAAGAAATGGGGGATGGATATGTTTCTGTTGAGCATTTTTTGTTGGCATTTCTATCGGATAAGAGGTTTGGGCAACAGTTATTCAAGAACCTCAACATTAGTGAGAAAATTTTGAAAGATGCTATCCAGGCTGTTCGTGGAAGTCAAAGAGTGACTGACCAAAGTAGGATATGTTCTGTTAATTTTAAATAATTACTTTTTTGACGCTAAGCCTGTAAGCCACGGCCAAATTTAGTTAGTATAAGACTAGGAACTTTTTTTGTATGACTGAAAAATAGTTCAAGTGTTATGATAATACATGCTTTTAACCAGTTATAGTTGAAATGTGACAAATGACCAAGTATCAATTGAAAAGTTGGTGGTGCAATGGATATGTAGACTCCAATTTTTAATTGGTTTACATGTATTTGTAGAGTATGTTCATTATTTACATCTCTGATTCTTGAGAAGCTTACCAAGTCATGAAGCAAATCCTAAGTTCTTATTTCTACCAAATTTTTGTTTTTGTTTTTCTTTCACTTGTTGAGACTTTTTTTTAAAAATTATTTTTGACATGTGACTGCAATCTTATTGCCTTTCAATGCTTATAAGTTTATCTTCTTTTGTTTTGTTTGTCTGTAACAGCCTCTATTTCTGGTTGCCAACTTTATGCAGATCCTGAGGGAAAATATGAGGCGCTAGACAAATATGGAAATGACTTGACTGAACTTGCTAGGCGTGGCAAACTCGACCCAGTCATAGGTCGAGATGATGAAATTCGGCGTTGTATTCAGATACTGTCGAGAAGAACAAAAAATAACCCTGTTATTATTGGCGAACCTGGTGTTGGGAAAACTGCTATTGCTGAAGGGTTTGTCCAATCTACTTTTATTTGGGTTTTATATGTTGACCATAAAATACAAGCTTCTTTGTTATCAGTATTTCTTTTGTATTAGGTCTACTAATCTTTGTCTATTGATTTTGAGTTCCATTATAAGTAGTCACTTTCTGTACAGTTCCCCCCAATCTTTCCAAGCATTGAAGTGTGCCTGGTGAATTAAGTATGGTATGGTAACATGAAGCTCATGCACTGTGAATATGGATTTAGAATAATTTTGGATGAGTAGTTGTTTCTAAACATATCTATTTCATATTCTAATGTATCTCATTTGTCTAGAGAATCTGCCGGTGGAAACTAAGTCAAGCTTCTGGATCAAGGCATAAATCCTTGAACAATGTGTATGCTAAAAGTTTGATCTAGCCATTATGTTTTTAATATTAGAATTTAAGTTGTTTAGCAGCTTAATGCTGTTCTTATTTTTTTGGTTTCATGTGTAATTGTTACTTTGTGATTTTTAATGCATTGGGTACATACTCATTTCCTACATTTTATTGGACTAAAACGGTTAAACTTCTGCATCTCCTTACAGATTAGCTCAAAGGATAGTGCGTGGAGATGTTCCTGAACCATTGTTGAACAGAAAGGTTGAACTTCTTTTCCTTCCCCTGGCTATGATGTGATAATGGAATTCTGGCTGAAACGAAGATAATAGAATTTGGTTTTGGAACCCAAAGCTATGCTATTTTTGTTTGAATTTGCTTATGTTTTATTTTATCTTTGATGTTGAACAGTTGATCTCCCTTGATATGGGTTCATTGGTTGCTGGCGCCAAGTATCGTGGGGACTTTGAGGAAAGGTTGAAAGCTGTTCTGAAGGAAGTTACGGCATCCAATGGGCAAATAATTTTATTTATTGACGAGATTCATACTGTTGTTGGTGCAGGTTGGTTACCTTGCTCTTGTAAAGCTTATGATTATTTCCTTGCCATTGAGGGTATGCTAGGCTTCTTATGTACAGATCTCATACCTCCTTATCCTGATCTTCCATCATCATAGTTATTTGTTATAATGCTAGGCTAGTTCAGGTTTTGATGCTTTCCTGCAAAGCATTCTAGTCTAAAATAATAGTTTTGCCTAGTTTTGTTTTCACTGTTTACTTTTAGCAACGTCTAATGTTTTTCTTTTCGGTCATTGATTTACTTATAGGGGCTACAAGTGGTGCAATGGATGCTGGGAACTTATTGAAGCCGATGCTTGGACGAGGTGAACTTTGTTGTATTGGAGCAACTACACTGAATGAATATAGAAAGTACATTGAAAAGGATCCTGCACTGGAGCGCAGGTTTCAACAAGTGTTTTGTGGCCAACCTTCAGTTGGAGACACCATATCCATTCTTCGTGGTTTACGTGAACGCTATGAGTTGCACCATGGAGTGAAAATATCAGATAGTGCGCTTGTTTCAGCGGCAGTTCTTGCAGATCGATATATAACAGAACGCTTTCTGCCTGACAAAGGTCAGTTCTAATATTATTGATTGAAAGAAAATGTTTAGATTTCAAAAGCTTTATCATATGTTTTGAAATCATTTCCAGTTAATGTTGGCTAGCTTTAATTTTTTTTATCCCTTTTATGCTTCTAATTTAATTTCTTATTCTTGGCTTCAGCCATTGATCTTGTTGATGAAGCTGCTGCAAAGCTAAAAATGGAGATTACATCAAAGCCAATTGAGTTGGATGAAATAGATAGAGCCGTCCTTAAGTTGGAGATGGAAAAATTGTCTCTAAAAAATGACACCGATAAAGCATCCAAAGAGAGATTAAGTAAGCTTGAAAATGATTTGAGTTCACTTAAACAGAAGCAAAGAGAATTGGCAGAACAATGGGATCGTGAAAAAGCCTTAATGAATCAGATAAGGTCAATTAAAGAAGAGGTAATGTTTAGTTCATTTGACATTATTAGCTAAAATATTTTACTTATAATTCCACTTTATAAAGGTGTAAATCATCTGTAGATTGATAGAGTTAACCTCGAAATGGAAGCTGCTTGGCGGGAGCAAGACCTTAATCGTGCCGCGGAGCTTAAGTATGGAACTCTAGTTTCCCTTCAGCGTCAATTAGAACAAGCTGAAAAGAACCTGGCTGACTTCCAAATTTCTGGACAATCCTTACTTCGAGAAGAGGTCACCGATCTTGATATTGCCGAGATTGTAAGCAAATGGACTGGTATACCATTATCAAATCTCCAACAAACAGAGAGAGAAAAGTTGGTCTCGCTGGAACAAGTTCTTCATAAGAGGGTGGTTGGACAGGATATTGCTGTGAAATCTGTGGCTGATGCCATCAGACGTTCAAGGGCAGGATTGTCCGACCCAAATCGTCCCATTGCAAGCTTCATGTTCATGGGTCCAACCGGTGTTGGCAAAACTGAGCTTGCAAAGGCTTTGGCTGGTTACCTGTTTAACACAGAAAATGCTCTTATTAGAATTGATATGAGTGAGTATATGGAGAAACATGCAGTTTCACGTTTGGTTGGGGCTCCCCCGGGTTATGTTGGTTATGAAGAAGGTGGACAGCTAACTGAAGTTGTTCGTAGAAGACCTTACTCAGTGGTACTTTTTGATGAAATAGAGAAGGCTCATCATGATGTCTTCAACATTTTGTTGCAATTGTTGGATGATGGAAGGATTACTGATTCCCAAGGAAGGACTGTTAGCTTCACAAATTGTGTTGTGATAATGACTTCAAACATTGGGTCCCATCACATACTTGAAACTCTTAGGAGTACAGAGGGCGACAGAAATGCTTTATATGATAAAATGAAGAGACAAGTAATTGAGTTGGCTCGGCAAACATTCCGTCCTGAGTTCATGAATCGTATTGATGAATATATTGTTTTCCAGCCTCTGGATTCCCAACAGATCAGCAAAATAGTGGAGCTTCAGGTAATTTTCCTATGCGCATATTACTTGTATTTATTATTTGTCATTCATGGAACTTTCCTGATAGTTCTAAAGGCTTGATTGAAAATTTTGAAGAGAGTGGAGTGGGGCAAGGAAGACCGCCCTCTCCATTGAGAATAAGTTTTCAATGAAAAAAGGATGGTATTCCAGTTCCATTATGAAAGTGATTCAATTGTTCAGTATAGGATCGTATCTTGAAGAAACAAGTGTTTCTGACTGCCGTTTTCTACTGTAGTTGATATGCTTTGCAGTCTGGAAAGATCATATACGCACAAATATTTAAAATCTCAAATTACCTTTGATTGGGAGGCCATAGATATGGTCAGTCAACCTGAGTTTATAATTCAAACCTTTGCTTTCTCGTACAAAGATTTCTTCTACTTTAGAGATTGTACAAGTAGTTTTTAAGGCCTGTAATCATGTATGAAAGAAGTATATGGTACTGTGAACATCTTCAAGTAATGTAAATTCAAGTGAAATTGCATATTGAAGTAGATAATTCCTTGATCAATCTACAGGTGACTAGTTTGTATTTATGTTTAATCAGCGATTGAACAATTCAGAGTCTATATTCTTATAGAGCCACCATTAAAATCATGAGAGTTAACGGGTTTTTATCACCTCGTAGAGTATAATAATTGTCATCCCAATTTATTTTTATCGTAGAGTTATAACTTGATACATGTTCTTATCTGCAACAGATGGCACGGGTCAAGGACAGGCTCAAGCAAAAGAAAATAGGTCTCCATTACACAAAAGAAGCTGCAGAACTTCTGAGTGTATTGGGTTTTGATCCAAATTTTGGGGCAAGACCAGTCAAAAGAGTTATACAACAATTGGTTGAGAATGAAATCGCAATGGGAGTACTAAGGGGAGATTTTAGAGAAGAGGACTCAATTGTTGTCGATGCTGATGTGACCCCAATCGCCAAGGACCTTCCGCCCCAAAAGAAACTGGTTATCAAGAAATTGGAGAACCCTGCTGCGGATGCTATGGTTGCAAATGATTAATGTTACATGATGGTTCTCTCACAACCTAGAGTTAGAATCTCTCTTTGAGCCCCTTGCTTCCTTGTCTATGATTGACAAAATTGTGATCGAGAAATGTTGGGACTGCTCAAGTTTAAAAGGATAGGAAGTTAAGAATTTCAATTTTCAGGCTTATTAAACGTCTATTTATTTGGATTTATTTTAATTTTAAATTTGTTTCGTCAAAAAACGAACATTACACCCCCAATATTCATCTCCACCCATCTTTTCCTCTTCCCCACTTTCATCGAAACCTTCTTCCATCTATTGAAAACTTCTTGCGAGAGGGCATGGAAGGATCACAACTCACGAACCAACTTCAGCTAACATGCATTAAGCGCCCATAACTAGTAGAGAGGCGCCCACGCATTTACTGTTCGACCATAATTACTTCATGATGAGTAGCGCATGCAGCTACAACAAGTTCATCATTTGATATTTTCACTCCGTGATAGAGTTCAGAGGGCTCACGCAAACTACAAAGATTATTATGGTTTCTTCAAAGGAGTGTTGGGCACAAAAGATTTGTTGTAAGTGCTTAATTGCAGGATCCTTCTTAATATACTCTTTGTATTCCTTCACAATAGCTCCTCCGATGCATTGGATTTCACCCCGCCCAAGTATGTGTTTCAACAAGTTCCATGTACCCATTGGGTCAGTTGTAACCCTAAACAAAAGGGAAAAATATTACATATTATAACTTTGATAAACTATATATTAGGATCACATAACACTACTACAAAGATACTCCCTCCGGTTCTAATTATAGGATATATTTAACCAATTTTGGGGAGATTAAGGAAAGAAGTTAAATTAGTTAATTTTACTCATTTTTCTAAAATGCCCTTATATAAATTTAAAATGACATAAGTAAAAGTGAATTAACAGCTCTTACCACATACCTCTCCGACTTATATTTTTTTTTTCCACACGCTATCTAATTGAAATAATGGTCTTGCCATATATATATGTGTGTATGTGTGTTTATGTATACATATATATGTGTGTGTGTACATATATCTACACACACATATAAACATACATACACAAAGATATATATATGTGTGTGTGTGTGTTTGTCTATATGTATTTGTGTGTAGACACACACATGTATACATACATATATATACAAACACACACATATATATACATACATATATGTACACACACATACATATGTGTGTGTCTATACATATTTGTGTGTAGACACACACATAGATACATACATAGATACACACACTCACACACACATATATATCTAAAAGTTTCACTGACTGGAAGAGTTTACGCACCCACATACATATACTCATCAAGCACACTTGAGAGAATAAAATATGGGTATTTTAGGAAGAAATTGACAAAAAATTAGAATGTTGTCTTATAATTAGGACCAAAACCAACTCCTAAATGTTGTCCTATAATTAGGATCGGAGGGAGTATGAGGCTTGGACGAGGGCATGGGATACTATGCTTTGATATTAGGCTAGCGGGTTCTAATACCACAGTTTGATATGAGGCTTTAATGCTATTGATAGACGTGAGATGATAAATTCTTTTTTTTTTTCATACATATGGCAAGCATAACTTGAGTTTAAACCCTATTAGATAATATTATCTATTTGGGGATAACCCCTCCTAGCAAAATACATGTCTGTCCAAAACTTTGAATAACAACACTCTTGCACATTTGGAAAGAAAAGTACATGAGGATCATTAGAGTGAGCTTCCCTAGCAAGCTTATCCATACACAATAATATTCCCTATGAGTATGCCTTACCTCCACCGACCAATCAACATATAGAAGCTGTCTGGTTTCTTCAATCAGGTTCCTGTATGGATAGTTATCACCACTATCCCTTAGCAAAATATTAATAACTTCAATTGAATCCGAGAACATTTGTATATTTCTTAGGTTCAATGACTGACATACTTCAAGGCCTGTTTTGATAGTTAAGACTTCGGCCATCGTGACTGGGTATAGGCCAAGTGCTTTTTTAAAACCCATAATCCACTGTCCTTTATCATCTCTAATGAGGCCACCACATGTCGCGTGATTCCCAACTGTAACTAGAGCTGGGAATCAGGGCCGATCCCGGCCCTCTAAGGCCTGAGGAGGTAAGAAAAACATTGGTTTTTCAAAGCCCGGCCCGAGGCATCAGGGTCAGGGCCGGCCCTCCAGGGCTCAGAAATTACTATTCGAAATTTTAACTATTTTTCCTCCGTTTTTTTTAAAGATATATAATTAGTAAATTACAACATGAATCATCCAACAAATAAGCACAGTCACTAATTCATAATCAAAAGCAAACTATGTTCACAAATAACTCACATAAAACATAAGAAGCATACCATTAAGCAATATTAGTACGATGACTATTATTGTCGTCATCTTCGCCACTATCATCAATTTCAACGACATTTGATTGTTCTTCACTTTAAGTAGTAGCCTCTGGCTCATGAGTAAGAATATCATAAATTTCTTCTCCCGCATCATGAACACATCCATAATCTTTATTTGCAACAAATAATAAATCAAATCCATAAAATTAGAGTATAGTTATTATGTATTTGTAGTTAAATGAATAAATAACTCTATAACAAATACAAAATATATATAAATTAATAAATTAAAAAAGGAAAAAAAGAAAAAGCTACAGTGAAAAGGGCTTGCAGGGCTGACCCGTTTAAACCCGAGGCCCTCCAAGGCCAATTTCAAATATCTCGCCCATTTTTCAAGCCCGGTCCTTGACGGGCCAGGGTTTAAACGGGCCGGCCCGATGGGTTCGACCTGATTTCCCGGCTCTAGCTGTAACTGAAGCATCTACGTCTATCCAAACCACTCCTGGCATTGGTGGGCTCCAGTGACATTCATTCCATCTACGTCTCGTACAGATTAGAAGGACCACACATTACAATTTTATTCATAAAATGTTGAGATATCCCGAAGTACATTAACCATTTTATGCACACACTACTACAAAAAAAGGTCTATAACGTCCGTTTATTTTGCCTTTTAACGTCTAAAAATGTGGGGACGTCTATTTGGGTGGTGCAAAAAGTGGAGACTTACGGTGTCTAAATATTTCTTAGACGCCATAAGTATTTTCAAAAAAAAAAAATCAAAACAGATAGGGACGGCAACGGCAACGGCAACGGCGTTAAACACAAATATGAGAAGTTTAAGATCTGAAAAAAAAAGTCCAGTACACAATAAACAAATCTAAGAAATTTCATATCTCAAAAAAATCCATAACACAATAAACAACTCTGAGAAATTTCAGATCTGGAAAAAATCCAGAACGCAATAAACAAAACATCACCGGATCTATCATCTATAGCACATTGAAAGCTTTAGGAACACAGATCTGAGTCGTGTTTTTGAAAAATAACAAGAGCAACTCAAAAAAACAAATCTACAGATCTGTGTTTTTGCTCACCTTAATTTGCCATCATCCTCCTTCATTAGCTCGGATCTGAGTTTGATTTCAGTAAAAGAAGATAGAGAGGCTCGCATCGCCAGAAAAAGATGACGAGGAAGACGCACGATTATGGTTGATGGAAAAAGACGAGGAGGAAGACGAGCACAAACCACGCTAACGGTGAAGGGAGGACGGCGAAGGAGGGGCAATGACGGAGGAGGGTCGACGATGAAGGTCTCAGGTAGCGTTGGAAATGAAGATGCAGAGGAGAGAAGGAACGACAGATTGAAATAAAATGAAATGAAGTGGGGGAAGAAAAGGTTGCGATGTGCAACTGGGGGACTTTTGGAGTCTAAGTTTTAAACTTAGACTCCAAAAGCATGAGTTTTGGAGTTTAAGTTTAAAACTTAGACTCCAAAAGTGTAAACTTAGACGCTAAAAGTCATTTCTAAGTTATAAACTTAGACGCTAAAAATTAACTTTTATCACATATAATTATAAAAATGTCACTGCCTTTATTTTTTATTTCTTTTTTTTTTAAAAGGACGTATTTTTGGGATGCAAAAACGTTTTTTGTAGTAGTGACATTCTGAGATTCACCTGAGTGTAAGAGTATACTATACTCCTGATAGACTAATTGTTCATAGCAACTGTGTCCAATTTTTTTTTTTTTTTTTATAAAAAAAGTTTTGAAGGGGTTCGACATCAGTCTCCCACCAAGACCAGGGCACGGCCTCGGGCTCTATGAGCACTTACATATTGGGAACTTACGAGATCGCCTACCAAAGGAGTCTCAGCGACGGCAGAGGGGATCGAACCCACGACCCAAGGGTCTAGTCCTGGACCCCTTACCATCTATGCCAACTCACATTGACACAACTGTGTCCAATTTATGATGAGGGAAGGAGAGAAATTTGGAATCCTTGGTCGGCTTGCAAAGCACAAAAATTGTGGCCTGTATGTCAAAAAATGGTGTGAGGGCATAGGCGTGAAAGTCAAGATTGTTGAATATCGCCCATGTACTTTCATTGCGAGTCCAGCAGAACAAAAATCATACAATAATTATAAGGGCCTCGCATGAAAAAATGGTCAAAAAGCCTAACATACTGACACCGACAGCATCAACATTAATTAGTCTTTATAAAAAAAAACATTAATTAGTCTTAGTGCATGCATGCCCATAACAAAAGGGTTCACAACAGCAGAATCTGAAGCTTGCAACCAACGGCCAATTGTTTGCTTTGACTAATTAACTTAGGATGAGTAACAGACGTTTTCCCGATTCAGGTGTCCAAAACATACATCACCCACATATCCGTCTCCTTCTTAAGATGCTAAATTCCCATCCTCCTAGTTTATTTTTTGTTCACGTAATTGGGGAATAGATATAGTATATATGTATAATGTATCTTGTGATGAGAGGGTAAGGAAGGATCACAACTAGCCAGCTTCAGCTAACATGAATGAAGCGCCCATCACTGATACAGAGATCAACACGTACGCCTCTTCAAACTGTACTAATGCCAAAGGCATGGCTGCTTGATGCTCCTCTCAATGTCATGGGCCCGGGTGGCTGAGTGAAGATGGAATCCTCAATTGAAGACACTTATCGCATTCCTTTTGTATGTACAGAGTGAAGCTTTGTAACATGTCAACTTTTTGATTCTGACAACATATTTATTTCTAGTATATATGGAGAAACTGGGACCGGTGTTGCCCATCTAATTCATCCAAAGTTTTTGTTTTGAGAAGTTTAGTGTTGATCTACTCCTTTGTTCCCCCGGGCGGTTTTTTTACGTTTCAGTGTGAAGGTTGGTCGATAGTTCGTTGCAGACAGGATCTGAATGAAAAATAAATGAAAGGTAAATTCATGGGCGCGCAGACAGGACCTGAATGAAAAAGAAATGAAAGGTAAATTCATGAGGCCCGACCAGGAAACATGGCTATATGCAGCTAATAATTACATGATCCACGAGATCCTCACTGCAATATTAAAGAATAACAGAGACAGACAAAGAAATTCAAATAATCCGACGAGTGCAGAGTGGGTGGCCCTTTGGTTTATTATAGTATGATCTCATGTTCGATTTGATTGAGGTGGAAGTAGTACTCTCATGAAAGGGACGGTGCAGAATCAAGCGCCCTCAGGGCATCCAATAATTCTGAGATCAATACTATCAATCATGAGTTTGATGGAGTTGCGATTCAGCCATGTACCGGTACTTGTACTCCTCCTCGACGTCGTTCATCTTCAAAGTAAAAACAAAAATGAGCCAGGGGATAGTGGGGCCCAGAATAATAAAAACATCACCGGCCGGCCTATACGAAGCTTCCCCATTTGACACACTAGCTGTCTCCCGGTCGCCTCGGTGTTTATCGTTTACTTTTATACACTACCAGTGGCAGTGGCAGTACACTACGCACTCTCTCCTTCCATCTCCAAAGTTTCCCGAATCCCGAGACAACGACATCTCCACCGTCTTTTTTTCTCTCACTTTCTTAACGTACATGCATGTGGCCCCACCATTTCACGGAAAAGAAAGAACGTTAAGATGATTATAAATAAATGGTGGAAATTTGTTTGGTATGGCTGTTAATTAAAAAGGTGATTTCCCGGTACCATCAGTGTACGTACTATTCATGCCCTATGTACTCATGCATTATTGTTTCCTCCAATTTCTCAACCAATAAAACCCACGTCCAAACAGCTTTCGTACATATTGAATAAAGAAGCCAGTTCAAATCATTTTCTCCTATCTCACAAGGGTAAAATAGTAAATCACGTTTCATGTTTAATTATTGTGCGATGGATGAACTATTCCCTTCCTAAATATATTTCACTTTTTTAAAATAAGTTTAGGAAATTAAATAAGTTACTTAATCTTATCATACGTTACGTATTATTAGGTTACATACTACTCTGGTCCTATTTATAAGTCTATTTTAATCAAATCCCACATATCAAAGAGAAGTAGTTAACTCAATGATTATAAGATAAATTTTCAACTTTGTCCTCATTTTTTATCGAGTATTTTTTAACTATTTCTTCTCTTTCTATTTTCATTGGTGCAATTAATATGGGTAAAATTGTCACAATCTCATTTATTACATGAAATTGGACTTATAAATAGGACTAAAAATTTTAGTCAAAGTTGACTTATAAATAGGATCAAAGTGATATTAGTTTATATGTTAGACAAAATAGTTTAGAAAAAAAAAGATAAATATAAATATTTTAAAATAATTTAATTAGCTTCGTTAATATACTCAATAAAACTAACTTTATCAACATTGGCTGTAAATTTTACATTATGAATGGATGGAAATATTAATAAAAAAATTTGTGAAAGGACCGTTTCAGAGGGAAAAAGGGCGGTTCAAATCCCAATTTATAAGGAGGAAAACGCATGGAAGCGGGCATATTTCGGAAAACACAGTATAAAAACCAAAATAATAGTCAGCTGAAGTGAACTGTGATCATTGATCAGACTTCCCATACTCTGTCTCCCCACTCTTTCCCTTCCGACCACTCCTCTCTCTCGATCCCCCTAATGTAGGCTGCCGGACAATGGCAAAGTGTCACCGGAACAACGTGGGACCCTTGATTCTCGATCGCCACGATCCTAGTACGAATGCAGCCGTCGGCGGCCATTTCCGCCTATGGAATGCGCTCTCGGCTTCCTCGTTCCGTCGTATCATTTTTGACGCCGTGAGCTGCGGCAGCAGCTCCCGTTATCACCACTCCCACTGTGATGACCTCACCTCCACAGCCTCAACCGCAACATCAACCTCTGGGAACTCGAAGGAGAAGCACCGAGAACAGAAGCAGGAATCATCCAAGTCTAAGCGTAACTCCAATGCGAGGTCCGAAAAATTATCGGATCTCTTGCATATTGCAAACTCCGAGAATCGCGCCGAAACTAAGAAGAAGGAAAACGCGTTGGAGGAGCTGAAGCAAATTGTGCAGGAGTTGCAAGGAGAGGATTTGGCGAAGCGACAAGTAGCAGCGTCAAATGTTAGATTGCTAGCCAAGGAAAACTTGGAAGTTAGAGGAAATCTCGCAATGCTTGGAGTCATTCCTCCTCTGGTTGGAATGCTCGACTTGGAAGACACTAACTCTCAAATCGCTTCTCTGTATGCGTTGCTCAATCTCGGAATCGGCAACGATGCGTGAGTTTCTGGTTCCACGTATATGATTTTAATCCCCTGTTTTCTTAAAATTGTGTTACGTCATTTTCTCCCTTTGATCCATTTAGCATTTATTTGTCATTTTGTGTTTATCATGCTTTTCTTTTACTGTTTTTTCACCTTCATGATCAATTGCTGTTAAACTAGTTTTTTCCAACAAGCCAGCTATTTTCATTCTGATAGAACTTTCTGCCTTCCTGGTTGATTTCAGGCTCTTGAATTTTGTTCTGACTTTGTTTGTTTGGACTGTTTCTTGTACAGAAATAAAGCAGCCATTGTCAAAGTTGGCGCGGTTCACAAGATGCTAAAGCTCATTGAGTCTCCTACTGCTCTGGATTCATCAGTCTCTGAAGCGATTGTTGCAAATTTCCTTAGCTTGAGTGCTTTAGATTCAAACAAACCAATCATTGGATCCTCTGGTGCAATACCTTTACTGGTTAGAACCCTTAAAAATTTAGACAATTCATGTAGCCTTCAAGCTAAGCAAGATGCTCTGCGAGCACTGTACAATCTTTCAATCTTCCCAACCAATATCTCATGCATTTTGGAAACCGATTTGGTTCCACATCTAATAAACACATTAGGAGACATGGAAGTGAGTGAAAGAGTCCTCCCCATATTGAGCAATCTGGCATCTACACCAGAGGGCCGAAAAGCTATTAGTACTGTGCCAGAAGCATTTCCAATTCTGGTTGATGTATTAAACTGGACAGATGCACCAGGATGCCAAGAGAAAGCTTCCTACATTTTGATGATTATGGCACATAAAGCTTATGGTGACAGGCAGGCCATGATTGAAGCCGGGATTGTATCATCATTGTTTGAGTTGACACTTCTGGGTACCCCATTGGCACAAAAAAGAGCCTCAAGGATATTACAATGTCTGAGAGTAGTTAAAGGCAAGCAGGTTTCTGGGAGTTGCAGTGGGAAGTTCCATGCAAATGTCTCTGCTCCTATGTGTGGCTCTTCATCATCGTCTTGTACAAAGCCACGTGGAGGTGGTAGAAGGTCTTTGGAGGGAGATGAAGATATGATGATGAGTGAGGAGAAGAAAGCAGTGAAGCAATTAGTCCGACAGAGTTTGCAGAATAACATGAGGAAAATTGTAAAGAGGGCTAACATCCCTCAGGATTTCGTTCCATCTGAACATTTTAAGTCACTCACTTCAAGTTCGACTTCAAAGAGCCTGCCATTTTGAAGACATTTTGAAGGGGAAGTCGAATTTGAAGAGATTGAACCATGTAGTTGATCTTGTTCAGATCATAATTTTATTGATCTTTTAGTCCTGTAGCTATTTTGACAGCTCTTGTAAAATATTAATAATTTTTAATTATCAGTAACATATAATAATTCAAGTGCTTTTTCTTATGGGTTTCTCTGTTTGCTTGCCTTTTCTTTTTGGGTGGATCTCAGTGGGCAGATTCCCTGTCTTTGGTATGATTGCCAGTCCACCCAACATGAAAGGTCTGTTTCTAACCTGAGCTCTAATGATCACAATCACAGTTGTACGATCGAACTTTTTGTGATCGTTGTTTTTTTTTGGAGAGATTATCTTCTGTCGGTGGTATGAAATGACTGGAGTCTGGAGGATAAATTCACAACTCATGACAACTCCAAATTCAAGATGCTTGTACGAAAAATTGAGTCTCAAAATTATTTCCAAGTTAAAAAAAATAACTTGATAAATAAAAGGGTCTCATTTTCTGCTTGAGAGAATCTTTCCTTCACGGAGTCACTTTCAAGTTTCAAGTCACTGGAACATTTATTTCTTCCCAGTGTCCTTACGAGAGAGTAGAGACGTAGACATTTTACTTTTCCATTCTTTTTTCTGTGAATGACATTTCCCTATTTCTAATTGACGCTATAGAACATGAAAGGGTGTCGGTCGCTTTCATCTCCCACGTTAGCAGAGACTCTTACTGCAATTATTTCCCTTTATGGTTTGTCGATTCCATCTGTTAAGTCTTCAGGAATCTTTAAATGATCGTAGTTTATGGAATTTATTAGGCATTGGCAGTGAGATTAATATGCTGTTGACACCCTTTACTCCTATTAGTTTAAGTAGGCATTAAATACTGTGTATTTGTTTAATGCTGAGAGTCCTGAGACCTATTTCACCGAACTATTTTCTTACAGCAACTACTCACAGATCTCAAGGGGAATGGAAGGATCCCATATGGGATCTGGTTGTCGAGAGCTGACATGTTTCTCGCAAATTAAAAATAAATAAATCATTTGGCGTTTTCGTCTTAACCATGTTTATGTGTTGTGGGGTTCAGTAACCTGTTACTTTCTGATGGCTGCTTTATTTTTTTGTTGACTTTTTTTGGGTGAACATTCCAACGTTACAGTAAATTTCTTGGTTTATTCGTTTTTGGTGATTCTCGGTTATATTTGCTGTGAAATACAGAGTCCAAGAGCAATCAGTTAGGGCGAGGCATCAATAATTATTGGAGATAATGCTTCTTCCTAGTTGGGTGGCAGAAAAAGGAAAGTTGACAATTTGTTTCACAGACAATGCACAAAAACCAGAAAATGGTTCTGAAGCTCCATGATTCTTTGGGGTGAAAACTTGAACAGTGTTTAGCTAAATGAGGAAACTGAGTTTATGGTTACTAATGCTATGTGATATTATCAAATACAAGAAGGGAGTGGGAAATTCTTTAAGTACCGCGCATGGTGCTACTTCATTTATACAAAAGTCAAGGACATAAAGACTGAAACATCATATGAGATCCACAAAATGTGAGTGAAATGGTAAAGCCTGTTTGTGTGAAATAAATTAATAAGCATACAAGAGTACAATAAGAAGTCCACCTACATTGAAAGGGCATTGCCAAAACAATTTAGTTTTCAACAACCCTAGACGTATCACCAAACCCTTGAGTTTTCTATATATACACTCTGCAGAGCTGTCACAGTTAGTGCAATTACCTTTAAATTCAATGCTTTCAACTGCGAAAATGTCTTGTGGGGCTACCATTTTTTCTTGCTTTTCAGGACCAAAGGGAGGTTGTGGTGTGATTGCAGCTCTTTTCATGCAGGTGGTCACCCTTTGGACGTAAAGGATATATTAAGTAAAAAAAGCTATTAAAAATGAGCATGAGTTAATTAAAAAGATCATAGGCGGAAGTTGATAGAATGATTGCATAATGTTATTCTCAGTAACTAACCGTTGATTGAGCAATTAGCAAAAAGAAAAGCACGCTTTTTAATGGAAATAAAGCTTCCGAAGGATCATCACACATGGATATCTCAGAATGCTTTCATCTAGGAGAGAATCTAGCAGGAGAGACTTGGAGATGTGAAGGTAAGGTCCAGTGTGGCACAGGCCTGTTCTGTTATCTCAATGACACCCAAAATATCATTACAGTTAGAAATCAGAGAATGAGAAGGATCTGGAGGAGTTTACTCAGTGTGTTAATTAACACTGAGAATGCAATATCATATATATGAAAGAATATACAATAAGCTGCGTATAGTGCAAGCTGAGTGGACAGCTGTCTATGCTAACATTAGACTAATTACAATCAGAGACATAATAAACAGAACTCTAACTAATCAGTTGGACAAATCAGATGGGCTATGGGCTATGTTATTGGGCCCGAGCTCATATATACATTATCATCCCCCTTCAAACGAGGCGGGGATACAACAAGACCGAGTTTGTCTCTTAATCGAATGAATTGAGAAGTTCCAAGTGGCTTGGTGAGACAATCAGCAAGTTGTTATTCAGAGGGAACAAACTGAATGGTGAGTTGCTGAGATAAGACTTTGTCACGCACAAAGTGAGCATCAATCTCGATATGCTTTGTTCGAGCATGAAAGACCGGATTAGAAGCCAAGGCAGCAGCACTAACATTATCACACCATCACTACAAAAAAAAAACAGTTTTTGCGACGGACAAAATCCGTCGCAAAAAAGGGCTTTTCCGTCGCAAAACGCATTTTGCGACAGAATTTGCGACGGATTTTGTCCGTCGCAAAAACCCTTGTCGCAATTGCGACGGATTTAAAAATCCTTCGCAAATTTGCGACGGATTTGGAAATCCGTAGCAATTGCGACGGATTTGGAAATCCGTAGCAATTGCGACGGATTATTTTATCCGTCGCAAATTTTGACGGATTTTCAAATCCGCCGCAAATATTTTTTTAAAAAAAAAAAATTAAAATTACTTTTTTTAATTTTTTTTTTATAGAATTACATGTTAAGTTGGAAGCGAATGAGTATATTTGTTTATACAAACCAGGAGGCATGACAGTTCAGCCACCTAATAACAAAAATAACAAGGCAACTTGATCCTTCTTTTTCTAACAAATCTCCCTCTTTTCATTCTAATGAATTCTTTAACAATCACAGTCGCCATCACTTTCTTTTTTTAAAAACCAGATCAAGACATCAACCTGAAGGAGACAAAAATTCAGAAAATCAATGCTTACCAAAAATATATATATATTTGTTCATACAAACATGGGTGTCTAAACAATATAAATTCAGACAGAGGAGAAACTAAAACAAAAAACAGATCTAAATTCATGTAATTCATAATCTTCTACCAATATAGATCTTTGGATTAAGGAAGAAAGCAAATATATATACAGATATTTTCAAATAGTTAAAAAAATGCTTCAAACAAACCCGAAAATGGTAGTGGCGGTGACCTAAGGGGGAAACAACCGAAAGGAGGAGCGCAGAGGCTACCTAAGGAGGAGCGGCGGTGGCAACCGGAACAACGAAGGGCGGTGCCGGAAGGGAGAGGAGGAGTGACGAGTTGGGAGAAGAAGAAGATTTTCGAAGTGAGAGACGGAGGAAATGTCCCAAAATTGGGACTTAAAGAGATTTTGCGACAGATTTCAAAATCTCGCTTTTTGCGACGGAAATCAAGTTCCGTCGCAAAAAGCAATTTTTTTTTTTTTGCGACGGAACCTCAATTCCGTCGCAAAAAGGGGATCTAGCGGCCTATAGGCCGCCAATTTGCGACGGAAATTTTCCGTCGCAAAATTTTGTGACGGATTTATTTTTCCGTCACAAATTGGCGGGCTTTTTCCCGCTACAACATCAATTTTTTTGGAGTTTTGCGACGGAATCACAAATCCGTCGCAAAATTTTGTGACGGAATTGAAATCCGTCGCAAATTGCGACGGATTTTGAATTCCGTCGCAAAATGTTGCGACGGAAAAACTTATCCGTCGCAATTTGCGACGGATTTCAATTCCGTCACAAATTCCGTCGCAATTTGCGACTGATTTTTTTCCGTCGCAAATTCCGTCGCTATTTTGACATTTTCTAGTAGTGCATATTACAGAGGCATAAGGAAGTTTGAAACAAAGTTCCAGAATCAGAGACCGAAGCCATGTAAGCTCAGCGGCAGTATTGGATAGGCCCCTGTATTCAGACTCAGCAGACGAACGAGACACAACAGGTTGTTTCTTTGAAGACCAAGCAATGAGGGAGTTCCCAAGAAACACAAAGTATCCCACTGGTTGAGCGACGATCATCGGGGCATGATGCCCAATCAGCATCAGAGTAGGCTGAAAGTTGTAGAGGAAGCATTGGTTTCAATAATAGACCATAAGAGATTGTGCCTTTGAGATATCGGAGGAGACGTTTCACAGCAACCCAGTGATTGACAGTAGGAGAATGAAGAAACTGACTTAGCTTGCTGACAGAGTAGCTAATATCAGGTCTGGAATTAACCAGATATTGCAAGGCTCCAACCACACTTCGATATTGTTGAGGGTTCTCATAAGGAACACTGTCGTGAAGAGCCAATGTTCGTCCTGTTACCATTGGTGTAGGACATGGAGTGCAATGCTGCATACCATACTTGGAGAGAAGATCAGTGACATATTTAGACTGAGAAAGAGTGAAGCCCCGAGAATCTCTAGTAATTTCAAAACCAAGAAAATAATGGACAGGACCAAGGTCTTTCAAGGCAAACAAGGCGTTTAACTTGGAAGTAAATCGAACAATACTTGTAGAGTTGCTTCCAGTGACAAGGATGTTATCAACATAGATTAAGACAAGTAGAATTTGAGTCTTATCTTGATAAAAAAACAGTGATGAGTCAGACTTACAGTGATGAAACCTCCAAGACAGGAGGGTGGTCCGAAGACGATCATACCATGCACGTGGAGCCTGTTTGAGACCGTACAAGGCCTTAGTCAACTTGCAGACATAGTGAGGAAACCGCTTGTCAATAAAACCATCTGGTTGTTTCATAAACACTGTCTCAGACAATAAACCATTGAGGAAGGCATTGTTGATATCAACTTGCCTAACTTCCCAGTTAAAACAAGAGGCAAGAGTGAGGAGAAGCCTTACTGTTGTCATCTTAGCAACTGGACTAAAAGTGTCCCCAAAATCAACACCTGGTTCTTGAAGTTAGCCTTTAGCCACAAGGCAAGCCTTGAATTTGTCAAGAGAGCCATCAGGTTTAAATTTCTTCTTGAAGATCCATTTATTACCCACAACATGTTGAGAAGCAGTAGGAGGGACTGGTACCCAAGTATTGTTGCGGATGAGGGCATTGTATTCAGCTAACATAGCTGAACGCCACTCAGCAACAGCAAGAGCTGCTGCTACTGTTTTGGGTACCTGATGAGAATCAGAAGTCACAATACCAATAAAAGGATGCTTGTGTTTGAACACACCAGTCTTAGAGCGGGTTACCATGGGGTGATGATTGGTAGGAACAGGAGATGCATTAGTCTGGACAGGAGAAGCAATAGATCCAGAAAAGGCAGCAGTATCAGATACACCAGCAGATGGAGAAATAGAAACAGAACCAGAATCTGAAACTTTATGGCATGCAGTTGAAGGTGGAACCGAGGATAAAGTGGAAATCCCATCAAGTTTGCAGGTTCAGGTAGCACTGAATCAGAAGAAGGACAGGAAGATGCAAATGGAAAGTCTAATTCATTAAAGACTACATGCCTGGAAATGTATGTACGACCAGTGGGACTAAGACATTTGAAACCTTTGTGTTGACCACCAAACCCCATAAAAGTGCATCTTTCAGACCTAAACTGTAATTTGTGTTTATTGTAGGGGCGAAGGCATGGAAAACAGGCACAACCGAATACCTTTAAAGCTGAATAGTCAGGTAATTTGTTAAATAGAGCTTCATATGGAGACTTATGAAGAGTAGGCGTAGGTAAACGATTAATAATGTGGGTAGCCATAGAAAAGGTCTCCCACCAATATGAAACAGGCATACCAGCAGTAGCTAACATACTAAGTGCCATTTCCACAATGTGACGATGCTTACGCTCGACACGACCATTTTGAGGTGAGGTGTGGGGGCAGGAATGACGAAAAATAATCCCTGAATCAGTGAGAAATTGAGAAAACGACCTGAATTCCCCTCCCCAGTCACTTTGAAGTACCTTAATCTTTTGATCAAATTGATTTTCAACCATGAGTTTAAAATTTTTGAAAGCACCAAATGCATCACTCTTATTATGCAGCGGATAAACCCACGAAAAACGAGTACAATCATCTAGAAAACATATGTAGTATTTATACCCATGTATTGAAGGTAAGGGAGCAGGGCCCCACAGATCAGTGTGTATAAGTCCTAAAGCAACAGTTGAATGTGAACTAGAAAGCTGGAAAGGTAACAAATGTGACTTGCCATATTGGCATGAATTACAAAAAGTAAGTTTCTCAGCAGCAGGAACATACATGTTACAACATTTAAGAACCTGTTTCACAGTGTTACAGGACGCATGACCAAGTTTTTGGTGCCAAGTATCTAAAACTGAAAGAAAGACAGAAGCATCAGAACCATTTGTGAACTTGGGTGCATGATCTAGCTTGTACAATCCTTTACTCTTTCTGCCAGTCAGGAGTACTTTGTGTGTGACTTTGTCCTTCACAACACAATTAGCAGAATCAAACGCAACAATCACATCATTATCAGCAGTTAGTTCGGTTACACTAACTAAATTTTTCTTCATAGCAGGGACAACCAACACATGAGGCATTGAGAGACTAGATGCAGGAGGGCCTAATTGTGCATATGCAGAAGATAGAACACCAAGTTTAGTGCCATTACCAACAAGAATGTTACCTGATTCAGTGTTGTTCTTAGGAGCCTGAGAGGTAGATTCCTGATGAGTGATGTGGTTTGTTGCTCCACTATCCATGTACCAGTCTGGATCCTCAACTAGTTGTGGTGTTGCAACATAGGCTGAGGGTTCAGAGGCTTTATCTGGACCAGAAAATGAGTGGTCAAAGCGATAGAAACACTTTAAGACACTATGACCAACTTTACCACATAGTTGACATTTTGGTTTGTTGTGAGAGTAGCCACGACCGCCACCACCACGGCCTCTTCCACCTCTGTGAGATCGTTGACCATTATTGTGCCAAGGAGGCCTAGAAGGTTGCTGTTGAGAGCCAGAGGAACCAGAAGCAGAGTAAGGTTTAATCGCAACATTGGCAAAGGAATTACTTACAGAATTGACATTGTTCAGGTGTTCAAGATGCCTCTCAAATGTTAGAAGGCGAGAGTGAACATCGATCCAGGTAATATTTTCCTTATCAGAGAAATAGAGAACAATAGGAGTGTATTCTGCATCCAGGCCAGCGAGCGTCTGAGTCACGAGATCAGGCTCTGAAATTGGACTTCCAGCCATTGCAAGATCATCAGCAAGGCTTTTCATCTTAGCCAAATACTCCTCAACCGTGCTGGATCCTTTGCGAGTTCGTTGAAGATCATACTTGCACATAGTGATGCGTGATCTTGAATGTGCACTCATAAGGTCTGTTACAACTTTCCAGAGTTGTGATGAACTTGTGCAATGAAGAAGTTGAGAAGCTATACCAGCCGTCATGGTGCTCAACAGCCAACTGAAGATGATTTGGTCAGTGGCGAGCCAGTCTTCAAATTCAAGGTTGACAGTGAGATTCGCGGTGGATGCATCCAGAACAAACTTGGATGGAGCGATCTTCGTGCCAAGAACAAAGCCTTCTAGGCGATGGCCACGAAGAGCTGGAAGAACAAGAGAACGCCATAGAATAAAATTGGATATGTCCAGCTTGATAGATCCTGACTGATTTAGACTATTCAGAAGAGGCACCGATTTGGTATGAATAGTCGACGGCGAGCTTCCAGTTAAAACCGCTGACGGAGAAGACATGGTGCTGACCGAAGAAAACGATGCACCTGGCGGAGTGGTCGAAGTTGCCATTTCTGACTGAGAAAAGGCTTTGATACCAAGTTAGAAATTAGAGAATGAGAAGGATCTGGAGGAGTTTACTTAGTGTGTTAATTAACACTGAGAATGCAATATCATATATATGAAAGAATATACAATAAGCTGCGTATAGTGCAAACTGAGTGGACAGCTGTCTATGCTAACATTAGACTAATTACAATCAGAGACACAATAAACATAACTCTAACTAATCAGTTGGACAAATCAGATGGGTTATGGGCTATGTTATTGGGCCCGAGCTCATATATACATTATCAATTACTAACTTGATCCTGTTGATCCAATATTACACAATTCGTCCTTATCATATGCTTAGTTTAAAAACATTATTCAGTTGTCTCTTATCATGTTTAATATTAAACCGTGCAACACTATTAGCCTTACATCACAAGGTTTAAATTAACCAAGTACTTTATCATGTTTAAAGCAAAAATTCTCGAGTATAACGTGTTGTTTAATAATCAGTGTACATCTCCCACTAGAAGTGGGGGCAGGCACAAAAAATTCGCAAACCGTGTCCCTTCATTCAAACTACATGATACTCCTTCCTTCCGATCCTAATTATAGGATATATTTACCTAATTTGGAGAGATTAAGAATAACAATTAAATTAGTTAATTATATTTGTTTTCCTAAATTGTCCATATTTAAAATTTAAAATGGCATTCAATTACTCTATGATTTTCTATTATTTGTCGGACTTCTCATATCTCACGCACGATTTCTCCGAGCTCTCACACAATCCGGCTTCGTCATCTCTCTCAACAACTTCCAGTCTACTCTAATGATGCCATTATTAAATATGACAAAAGTTTCTCAACATTATTTTATTAAAAAAACTAAAAAAACATAAATAGAATTGAAGTGTATGTGGCATTAATGAGTTGCAAGCATTACTCAATTTATAGAATATATATGTGCATTATTAAATTATTATTGTGTTTAGGGGTATTTTATGAAGACATTGACAAAAATTAGAACTTTGTTATATAATTAAGACTGATATCAACTCTCAAATGTTGTCTTATAATTAGGATTGGAGAGAGTATTTGATATTTTGATATAAACAGATCAATTTTATTTGCCTTCATTAACATGCAGGCTCGCCCCTTCTACTGCACACTACAAACCTGTAAGATCAGATCCAGAGATTAACATATTAGAAGTAATGTTAAAGCGGGCAACTATTTGAATAAAAGAGGTTATTGGCTTCTTGTTTCTAGTCTCCAGCTTGTTACTTACCTCCTCTTTTCCAAAAACCTTGAAAGTGAGAAGCACATTAAAATAGCACTAATTTTAGAACTTGCATGAATTAGAGTGAGATTCGGCCCTTGTTTTGTACCAAATTCCGGGTAAAGATGGAGTGTATACATTAAACATACAAGAAGGGTCAAATTCAGTACGTAGACACCATAGACATCTCCTAGGTTAATACAAACAAGTACATCGGAAAAACCCAATCACAAGATTCTAGAGGATATGCATGGAAAAAGTAAATAGATTTAAACCCTAAACACCAGCCAACCATTCACAGTTTTCATGAACAATGCCAAAAACTCACCCCAGAGCCGGAGGAGACTAAACAAATGAATTGTTATACATGTGTGTGTGAGAGAGGCAGGGGTTTATTCACTTGAAAAATGTGGCCTACAGTATCTGGCGAGCATGTGCAATCTCAGATCTTGCCCAGTATTTCAGAAACATGCAAAGACAGAAGTACAAAAGGTGGTATTTGGAATATTGTATAACTGGGAACAGATAGAAAAGTCCTCATAACTATATAACACTACTCACTTGATTTATCTATATTTGTAAGTCCACTTGGAAGAATTTAAATGCTACGCTTTCAAAACATAAAAACATATAGTACTAAACCACCAATAGACCTCCACTAACCTCAAGATTGCCTGTTATTGGGGATGCATATAAATAGCCGAGCAGATCCTTGTCTTCCTGTGCTGCAGTCTAACAATCTGCAGAACAATGTAGATATCATAAGATTCATATCTTCATCGGGACCACACCAAGAAGGATAGAAGCCTGTGGGGTATAGCAACAAGTAACCAATGCTATGATCTTCTGAAATTTCATTGCAAATGTTTACTGGTGAAAATAATCTGTTTCCACAAAAGGCGGAGTCTTTAGGGAAAATTGCATTTGAGTCCTAAATAAGAGAAAATACAACAGAAAATAGCATTTGGGACTTGAGATGCAATTCTCCCAGGTCTTGTAAGAAATCAAGAGCGGAAATAATAGATTTAACCATCATATGAATAAATGATTGATACCAGATGCTCGTGTGGGAAGAAAGAAAAAGTGTTTTTTAAGTATTTTTTGCAAGTTGAGAGTCCTCTCACAAAATTATTTCGAACGCCATAAAAACATTTTTAAAAAGTTGAAACAAACAAACATATAATTTTCGAACAGGTTCTTATAATTAGAATGAGTAGTTCACAATAATAGAAAGGGAAATATCAAATGGTAGAGTTGATATATGAGATTGTCTGTTCTATTTTAACCATGTTTTTATATGGTAGATGCTGCTACTAGTTCCTTGGAATTTTGTCCATTGGAAGCTTTCAAGCAAACATTTCATCTTTGCTTGGTTCCTCCCTCTGCTAAAAAAAACCCTGAGATTATTGGAAACACCCAAAAGTCAGGTGCAAGTAACTGGAAACTAATGATAAAATGAATGCATGTTATGTAGTGAAAGAATTTTTTTATCTCTATTCATGGTGAAACATTCAGCGGCCTCATGTGTTCACGCCTTGACAGGTGAAAATTTTCCCCAGCATGAGCACTTTCATGGTAGCTTAAAACTCACATGAAACTACGGGAAACAACTCGAAAAGGTGGCAAAGATATTTTTGTTTGAGAAATGTAAATACACTATATTATTCATCGTTTTCAATTGCAAAGATTGCAGCCAAAAACATTACAATAATCAAATGTATAACTTCTAAATTTAAAGCGTCGTGAAGGTAAGAAAAATGAGAAAAAAATAAAGCACAATTATTTGGAGACATATCCATAATCAATAAGCCAGCTTCGAAATTGTGATCCTGATCTGATCAATATCATGATATGCATAAGAACACTAAAATATAAAATTAAAAACGTTAGCAAACCGCGAGAGCAAATAAATATGTTGCAACAAAACTGTAAGTATAAATACCCCTCATCCGTGGGCTGAACGGTTAAGGGTTCAGACACTTATAAATGGAGAGGTTTTGATTCCTAACTCTGTCATGATATTGGAGGAGGTATCCTAGGAAAAGTGAAGTAAGGTAATGTAGGTTGAGGTGGATGCATGTTTTTTTTTTTTTGATAAAAAAAAAGTTTTGGAGGGGTTCGACATCAGTCCCCCACCAAGGTCAGGGCACGGCCCCGGGCTCTATGAGCACTTATTGGGGACTTACGAGATCGCCTACCAAAGGAGTCCCAGCGACGGCAGAGGGCATCGAACCCACGACCTAAGGGCCTAGTCCTGGATCCCTTACCATTTATGCCAACTCACATTGACAGGTGGATGCATGTTTACTCTCAATCATATACCAAAATCATAACGTTATGCTCTTGGGCTTTAAGTGAACCCAACTCCTTCTCTAAAATTTATATATTAAAAAAAAAAAACTGTAAGTATAAATTATGCCAAGCCCAATGTATTGCTTCTATTAAAGAGATTTGAAAAAAAGGTTACAGCACGCGACAGTCACGTGCCTGATTGAAACCGAAAATTCGAAGGCGGATCAATCTCTCAAATTTAACCCAAATTGAGAGGAACCCGCCAAATCCAAGTTTGGCTCCCATAATGCACACAACACAAAATAGCAATAGAATTAGAACTAGCTGAGAAGATCGATGATTCAGTGTCGTTAGTATTTTACGGAAGAAACTGTCGTCAAAACTCACACTATCTCCGCGACTCCGCTCCTTTTCTTTATAGTACGGGAAAAAATAGAAAAACCCTAACTTATTTTGGTATCTCTGAAAACCCCCCAATAACTGTCATAAACCTGCTTTGTGTCGCTTCCATCCAGCTATTTCGAGGGCTTCGATGGAGTGAAGCAGCGTATACCGGTGGAGGGCCATCGAAGATCCAGGGAAAGAGACCCACGTTCAGTACCGATGGCATCTGCGGATATAGAGCTCGAAGAGCAGCTTCGTGAAGCTGGAAGTAAGCTCGTAGATCCTCCGTCTTCTGTCGACGAGCTCCTGCCCCTTCTTGATGTAAGCATGGTCTTTTGTTTCCTCTCAATTTCTGTTTTTCTGGGTTTTCCCCGGCTAATTGAAGTCTTACTTGCGTTCTGGGGTTCTTGTTTTCGTTAACCCGTCCTTTTATTGGGATATTGGGTGTTTTTGGTAGCAGGGTTCTGGTGTTTCTGTTAGTCTACTTAGGATCAAGGGCATTCTTTCCCGTTGTATCCCTTTGGTTTCTATATGGGTTCCATTTTAATAGATGCTTTCGGAAAATGAATCACTTCTATCAGCTTACCTGGTATTAATACCTGTATAGAGCACATGAGTTAGTGGAGTGGTAAATTGTAAACAAGCATCTGAAATTGTTTAGTTTTTGACGTCTTAATGCTCCTTCCACTTGTTTCAGCCAACTCCGTTTGGTTATCCATGCTCGGGAGAAATGTTATATTATGTTTTAGATAAATGCGTTCATAATATATATAAATATATCTATAATTCTTCCATTCACGTAAAATTCAATTGTCTTTTTTTAACGACAATATGCTGGGATATATACTTCATATCTTGTTGCTTAACGAATTACAAATATTTCCAATGCGAGCATTTATTTGCTGGGTGAGTAGTGTAAGATGCTCAAATCAAACTGGGTGCTGACATTGAGTTTTCTCAGTTTGTGCATAGATTGCCAGGCCTCCTAATGCCCAGTATATGTAGCATCTGTCATGCTCGTTTGTATTTGCAAAGAGCAACCAAACTTATTAACACACTAAAGGGTATGAAATTAAAGGCTTGTATAGAAAAAGAGGGTGATCTCTTGGGATTATCTCAGAATCCTAAATTTTATAATGCTTTTTTAAATTTAATTGTTAAATTCAATTAGACATACTTTAGTTATTAAGCTGGCATAACTTATGCTCTAAATTTTAACGGCATTCTTAGGTTATCATATGCATGTATATTTTTATTTTATTAGTATATTGCTGTGTAGATGAACTATTTTAAGTATATTGATATGTTTTTCATATGCATTACATTACTCAGTAGGTTGTTCCTACTAGTACCCTATGTCCTATTTATTGTTATGCCTTTATTCCCGAAAGTAATTTTCATTCGGGCCATGTTAGAATAGATGTTTCCACAAGCTCATGACCTCATGTATTATTATTGTTTTTGCTTTGAAATTGTAGCAAATTGAGAGTTACCTATCAAGGGTTGAACAATCTCCAACAGAATCTATGCAAAACGCACTCTCATCATCATTGAAAGCATTAATTGCTGATAAACTTTTGAGGCATTCAGATGAGGATGTGAAAGTTGCGGTTGCCTCTTGCATCTCTGAAATAACAAGGATAACTGCACCCGATGCTCCTTATGATGATGATCAAATGAAGGTGTGCTCAATATTTTCTCCCCTTTAAATTTGATTGACCTGGCCTTTATTCTGTATTTATTATTTTAACTAAGAAAGTTTTAACACTGTAATTACTTACAGGAGGTGTTTCAATTAATTGTATCTTCATTTGAAAATCTGCATGATACATCAAGTCGATCATATGCTAAGAGAACGTCCATTATTGAAACTGTTGCAAAGGTCAGATCGTGTGTGGTAATGCTAGATCTTGACTGTGACTCCCTGATTGTAGAGATGTTTCAGCATTTCTTTAAGGCTGTTAGGTAAGATCTGTTGAGCTTGAATCCAGCATAAAGACAGCATCTTATGCTTGCCATTGTATATTCATGCTTTATACTTTACTATATTATTATTTTATAAACTTTAGTTTGAGAAGGCTGTGAATACTAATGTACTAGAATTTGTTGCAATTATAATATTATTTTGTATGTTCTGTTGAGCTGTCCTGTATAATTGGCGAAGATTTTTTATGTCTTCTATATTAAGATGGATGCTTTGGTTAATTTCAAGGTGATCAAATGTGAATGGCAGATGAAGATCCTTGTAATTGATTTAATCACTGTCTCTTGAATGTTATCTATTGGATTTGACTAGTCCATTTATGTAATGATAAAGATGTAAATCAGTGAATCTCCTCTTCCTTATATATGAACATCTAAAGAAACAGAACATTGCGCCAGAAAATGAAATCCAACTAGCGTCAAGGTGATGCCTCATTTTGTTCTGATGACTGTTTTGTCAGTATGAGTTCCTCTGGCTTCTGATGCTTTTTATCTTTCAATAAACTCCTTGTTGGAAGATGTTGACTATTGGTAGTTATATTGTTTGCACAGTAGATTATTAGAGCTAAAAGCCCACTGATTTATCAGTGTACTATGTTAATTTGGAAGGGCATATAAATTTCCAGTTCTCTAAAGGGCTGACTATCTCAGTTTTTTTTGTTGAAGTTTGTTTGTGCTAGTACATGAATAAGGTGAAAAGTTTAATTAGGTCATACAAATGCTCATATTCTTTTTAATGTTTGTGTCTTCACTGACATATTTTATATGATTGTAGTTTTTTTTATCTTCCATATATGTCTTTATCTTTATCTGGTTACAAATATCATATATGTGGACATGGTACTAACCAGCTCCATGTCAAACTTCAGGGGACATCATCCAGAAAATGTTTTATCTTCCATTGAGACTATTATGACCCTTGTTATAGAGGAAAGTGAAGATATATCTATGGACCTGCTTTCTCCAATCTTAGCCAGTGTGAAGAAAGGCAATGAGGTTTAAGTTTGATCATTTTGATTTTGTTTGTTTTTTGGTATTATGATTTTTCAATGAACCTTGCTGTCATTGCTAAGATCTAAACCATCATCATTATGATTTAGGAATTTTTGCGAAATGCTCAAAATTTGGGGGAGAGAGTCCTGGAAAGTTGTGCAACAAAGCTTAAACCATACTTAATGGAAGCAGTGAAGACTTTGGGCATTTCTCTAGGTGATTATAGTAAGGTACTTGCTTCTATATGTCAAGAGGCATCTGGCAGCTTGGAGCAAAATGATGCATGTGCTTCCAGTGACAATGCGGTAAGCTCTCTTTGGTCTCAAGTTAACTAATGCATGGGCAGTAATTTCTTTTCCATGATGAAAGTTTTTAAGTGATTTCCTTCTGGTTTTATTATAATGACTCTCCAGGAAGATGAGGGAAAGCCAACAAAAGCAACATTGGATCAGTCAACACAGGTAATTACACATACATACATGCTTCTGCTTTTCACACTATTTTGGCTCTATATTTCATCCTCTAGCATATTTTCAATTATGACTGAGCATTGCAATGTGTTAACACTATTTTGATCAGGTGACTGAAGAGGATGCTGAAAAAGCTACCCCTCCTCAACAAGTCACTGTTGTTGATGGTCGGTCTTCTAAGCTTGTCACAAGCAATGGCACTGTGCAGTCCAGTGAAGATGACTTGTTGGAAGATCCAAAGTCCCTGAAGAAGCAAGAAGATGTAAATAATTCTGAACACTCTACAGGTTTGAATATACCAAGTAATGAGGACCCTGATAATGTCAGTACCAAAAAAGTTGACAATACAGAACAAAAGCCAGAACGAGCCACCAAGAGGAGAAGAAAGCAACATCATTCTACAAAATTGGCAGAACCTTCCGAGGGTTCAGCTGAGAAAATGATTGATTCTACTGAGGTTGAAGGACCTTCAAAGAATGACAAGGAGAGTCATGCTAAGATTTCATCAGGGAAGGTAGGAATTAATGAGTCGGAAGTTGTGGCTTCTCCTTCTCCCAGTGAAAGCCATCCTAATGAAATTCGTTCCAAAAAACCTGGAAGAGCAAATAAGAGAGGAAGGCCTACAAAAGAAGTGGTAATTTCCTCTGAGGATGTTACCAAAAAGTCGCCAGAAGTAACAAGTGATTCGGAAGCAAAACCTACTAAGAGAGGAAGGTCTGCCAAAGAAGTGGTAATTTCCTCTGAGGATGTTACCAAAAAGTCATCAGAAGTAACAGGTGATTCAGACGCAAAACCTACCAAGAGAGGAAGGCCTGCCAAAGAAGTGGTAATTTCCTCTGAGGATGTTACCAAAAAGTCGTCAGAAGTAACAAGTGATTCAGAGGCAAAACCTACCAAGCGGTCTGCCAAGAAGGTGCCTGGTGGGAGCTCTCATAGGAAAAAATCTAATGTGGTAGATTCAGTTGAAAAAACAAGTGGGAGTATAAGTGATTCAGAGGGCAAAAGGCGTTCAACTAAGAAAGAAGATGGGACTAATAAGGGTGTTGGATCCTCTTTAAGGAAACTTAAGGAGAATAAAAGGAAGCCAGGCAAAGTCTCTGATTTGGATGTAGCAAAATCTGCTAAAGATGAAGAAAAGGTAACTCTAGAGCTTGCTGTTGATAGCCAGTTTCTTTGATATTCTCTGCTTTATTATCACAGTATAATCTATAGTTTGATCTTTTTCAGTCAATTGATTAATGAAATTGTCATGAAATCGTTTAGGAAACAGTTTCTTCACCAAAGTCAGGTACAAGATTGATTAAAGATGAACAATGTCTAAAGGAAACGCTCAAGACTAATTCAAAGAGGAAAACTACTCCAGGAAAAGAAAATGTATGATCCCCTGTTTCATTTCTTTAATCTTTCAATTACGAAATGTTAACTTCATGATATCATGATGTATTCATTTGGGTACTTATGGAACATCTGTTCTGCAGCTATTTTATTTGTATGCTAGACCTTTGCTATTATGTCATCTACTTTTGACCAATTTAAATGGGCAATGGCTAATGTGAAGTATCAGTATTTGATGCTCTGTCTCTCTTGTATTTTTTCTACTCTTTTATGATATGTTTAGTTACTATATTGTAAGAAAATATTTAAGTCCTTATGTATGCTGGCTTATCTTGTTAGGGGTTAATAATGTTTTTTAGTTCAAAGCATGTGGAATTCCTTCTCTTTATGCTCAATCCAGAAGTTTATTTTTCTTCCCAGCTTGATTGATAATTATCTAAATGCTTTCTCAGAAGTCTGATATCAAGGTATATGGTGAAAATCTTGTTGGTTCACGGGTTGAAGTTTGGTGGCCAGATGATCATGAGTAAGTACTTGGCTCTTCTTTTATAGCAGTGGAAATTTTGATAAGGCAAAGTGTGTTGTATGCTACTTTCCGTTGAATTTTAGCCTAGTAGTTTGCATGAATAATTGTTTGTATATGTCTGTATTATTGATGGATTAATCACCTATGGATGGCCTTTTAATTTTGCCTCCTCTACCAATTTTGTCATTGTATTTCTATATTCTGTTTGCATCACTTAGATCACAAGCGTTTTAGGTGACAAACCATTTTGCTCAATTGATATGTTCTGCTCAAAGATTTCTCTTTCTAGTTTATTTTTCTTGTCTTTCCTTAAATGGCGCATATACAAAGTTGGAATATACCTTTTTGCAAGTACACCTGATTGCATTTAAATGTATTGTACTTGTTTGTGGCCTTCCATCTACTGTATTCTTTGGTGTGAGGAGGGGGAGAATATGAATTTATATTGAAGCACGGTCCTCTTCGGTGGGTTTCAGTTAAATCGCATGTGTATCCTGTTTACACTCTTAATATGCCTTCTTTTTGTTTCAATTAAAACATATGAAACTCTTGCTTAACAATAAGGGGAAAGGGAAGAGAAGAGAGGAAAGAGAGAGAATAGAGGAACAGACGAGAGTGAGAAACACAAACACTCACACAGACTTTAGTCTATTATTCCAAAACCTAATTACAATTAGTTTTTAGCTACTAATGGTAATCTCTTCTACTTACCCCCAACCAACTCCTCCTATTTATCGTATTTACATATCATAGACCTATTTATATTGACAGAAATATGACCTTTTGTAGGTTTTACACTGGTACCATTGAGTCCTTTGATTCTGCCAAAAAGAAGCACAAGGTGATTTGCAAGTTACAGAGCAACACACGGGCACTCTCTTTTATCTTGCAGAAAAGTTTTCTTTTTCTTTTTATAACTAAGAATAATCTGATCCTTTCTTCATTGTCATCCACGGAAAGCAAAACTCATGGGGATTTTTCTTTTATATACTTTTCTGACACTGGTTTGCTTTCTAAATTAGGTTGCATATGATGATGGTGATATTGAAATATTAAATCTTGGAAAGGAAATATGGAAGCCTGTTCAGGTTGACTCTGAATCATATGTTGGTGTCTGTCCTGTGTATTTAAACTTCGTTGATATCTAACTTGATGCGTGTTATTTCCATTAACAGGAAGGAGATGATCATGCAAGCCCTGATGTTTCAGCTGATATGTAAGTTTTATGTTATTGTTGTTTTATTAAAGCATCTTATGTTTGCAAATATTGCTTTCTCTCTTGCATGGTGATGATCTCTTTCGGAAAGTGTACCAACTATATGTTTCCAGGGTTGATGGTATTGCTGGGCAGGGTGGAGCTTCCCTTGTCCCTGCCAAGCTCCATCCACTAGTTTTCTCATCCCTATCTCCATTCTCTGTTGCAAGGGAAATTAAGCCCCCTCCTAAAAAGAATAAAAACAGAAAGAAAGAAGGAATACTCAGAAAATTCCTATTCTCCTAGATATCATATCCTTTTCTAATTCTTGATATCTTAGATTTATCCTGTAAGATATAATATCTAAAACTAACCTTGGATATTATTAATGAAACAACAACAATAATAAAACATGAATACATTAAATATTTCTTTTCTTCTCTAATCAGCGCCTTTAACAATAAGATCTCTAATAAATTAGGTAATGAGAAGGGGGTGAAATATTTATATTATTTTTTATTTTAAATTGACATAAATATAAATAAAGAATATGATGGCTTGGAAAGATAGTGGTAATGGCGGAGTTGAGACCTTACGGGATACTGAGTATAATCCTTGTTCCATTTCCAAATTGCCTAAGGTAGATTTTCTTGCCCATCTTCATTCCTCAATTTCTGAGTTGAATATTTTCAGTAGTGTTTCAAAATTTACGTTTGTGGGGTATTGTCTTTTCCGTGGTAAAAGTTAGATTGCATTTGTTCCATTCGGTTGACTTTGGGGATTCCTGAAGTTATTGTAGCAGAAAATGCATGTGTTTTTCTGGGGCCTCATTCTCATTCTCCTTATCTTTCTACTATTATATATAGGCACTCAAATAAGAGAAGGAAAAAAAGTGCTGGTCATTCAACTAAGGGAGGAAATACGGATACTCTTACCAAGAGGTGTGGAAATCATAAATTAATTTCTTTATCGTCCATTATTTGATTTTTAAATTTTGAATTCTAAATGTTGGCAGTGGAGGAGCTGCATCCAGCAAATCGAAGGGTGAATCCACAAAGTCTGGCCACAAGTTGAAAGATGGCAGCAAAGTTGATAGCAAATCCAAAGATTCCAAGAGTATTGGCAAATCGGAGGATGGCATTGGTAGTAAATCAAAGGATCATGTTTCAAGAAGTGGTTCCAATAAATCTGCTGATGCTGCTCGAGTGAAGACTGAATCCAGTGACATTGACGCTCCCAAGACCGGCAAATCAAAGAACGATGATATTAGCAAACCAAAATTTTCTTCAAAGACCAAGCAAGAAACCCCAAAAAAACGCAAGAAAGAAACATTAAGTACTCCTGCTTCTAAGGGGAGACCCCCCAGGAGTAGGGGGAAGTCTAGTGTTAATGCCTCTGGCAAGATCAAATCTGGTTCATCAAAGACAAAAGATGCTAAGAATGAGTTATCAGCAGATTCAACAGAAAAGGCAAAAGACATGAAGGGTAAGGCATCGAGTTCATCTAAGGCGCAAGGGAGTGCTGCCAAGGCTGGAAAGAAGCGTCGAAGAGGCTAGAAAAATGATATATCTGCACGCTCTGCATTCCTTCAGAGCTGTTTGATTGGCCTCTACTCTGTAATTTTCCATGCAGCATTTGGTGTACTTCCTCCCGGTGGGCTGTTATTCAATCTAGTCCGTGTATTTACTCCATTAGGCATTTATTTATCATTGTAAATTACTTGTTCCCACAATGTTGCTAGCATTGTTATTTATACTAGGTTAGTTTGGTAGTGGTGCTAGGAGTTAGTATCTATCAATTTTTGTCACCTTGTTTCTAGGAAGACGTAATTTGGAGGCAATTATTCTGTGTTTGCAAGAGACCTAACTAGTACATTTGCATATATGACAAGTTGACCGAAACTTTACGACTATATGTTCAGCGAGCAGCTCCTCATGTCTCTGACCATGTTGGTATGTTATCATATTGGTATCATGAGCTGCTCGAGAAGTCGCAAGATCTGTGTGTGTTTAGGTCGGGCTATTTTTGGTCTGTCGCCAAAGTGGGGAAAATTGACTTTAAATCGGAATAATACGTTAGTGATAAACATAAATGGACACTATATCCACTAATGAAAGTGTTCAGATTTTATTTTAGTTCAGGAGGTAAGTTTATTGGTAAGTGGGCCTTATTGGTCCATTTTCCTTGCGGATTATTGATTGAGGCAAGTGACTTTCAAGCGTCCTAGTGGAACTTTGCCCAAAAAGAAAATCTGTTGTGGAACATATAACGAAGTTTGTTCTTTTTATCAAAAAAAAAAAAACTTGTTCTTCCTAAACGCTTGAAAGTAATAAACGGCTCGCCCTGCCTTACATTGGTATCACCTAGGAGGAATGGAGACTTTGTCCTGCCCTTGAATCGTGGGTGAACTCAACCCCTTTCCTAAAAATTCTGTAGGAAAAAAAAAAAGTTTGTTCTTCCAAATGATAGTTTTTTTTTCCTCATTTTTTTAAAACTTATACTGTTCAGAACTAGTCATTTTTGTAACTTAAATAATCGTTAAGTGCTACATTATTATTGACCCCCAAAAAAAGATGGGGTTCCTTAATCCTTGTCAACTCCTTGAACTGAGGGACTGATATGAATGGGAAGCCCAATTGTTATTGGGCTTTGTGGACCAGGTCTATTATTCCATACTTTGATGTTTCGGCCAATAAAATTAAAATTCAATGCATTTTGTTGTTTGTAATTTCTACTCTTTTTAGGTTGAGTGACTGCTTTATGAACAATTTACTCAAGAATCAGCATCAAGCAGAATGTTTTCTGGGAAGCGGCCTCAAATCTTACATTCAAAGTGTTTTTTTTTTTGGCCAACAGAATGGTGAATTAGTTGCCTGCAACTAGACTGTGATGCGAATGATGCTCATCTTGATATTGATATGAAATTATGAATATGAATTACAGATGGTGTAACGAATTTCATAATCTTATAAGGAAAGTACAATTTCATGATCCATGTTACTTCGAACAAAGAGACTGAATTATAGTCATCGTGTTGACCAAAAAAAAAAAAGAATTATATTCATTGTGGGTTACAAACTAGGATGTGATTATCAAAAGTACTTTAATTTTCCTCTATTCCAAAAGTAGCAAATAAGAAAGTTGTATCTTTTGTGATTTGACAATGCCTTACAAATTAGGATCCCCACAAGCAATTATCTAAAGTCCTGCTTTCTCTCTCTTCAATTCCAATATCAAACACAGTAGCTGCCTTTAAACAACACGAACTTTCTTAAGATTTAATTCATATTTGATTCCACCTTTCTTTAAATACGTTATACCATTTTGTTTCGAGTATAAGGTATTTCACTCAATGTTCTTAATATTTAACACACTCTCAGTACTGTATTTAAAGCATTTAATATGTTAGAAATTGAATCTAAATCTCAGACTATAAGAGAAAAAATTATAACATAGTAAATGACCGTAGAACTATAGAAGTGAGTCATATAATTAAGATATAATGACATTAGAAGTAATCTAACCAAATTTCAAACTGAATTAATATAATTTGTTCAAACACACATTACTTTGAAATATATAGAATAAGATATGCATGATATATATAGAATCTCATATGGAGTGAAGAATAAACAGATTAACCTATATAGCACAATTTTCAGCTCAAGTAGTTAATTCACGAGTTAAAAGAGACAACTCACGTATATAACCCACCAACCTATATGTCTAGAAGGTTGGGTGTGGACACATAAAACAGATTACCGACTCATATGAGTAAATACTTATAGCTTGAACTGGTTCATTTTCCAAAACTGGTTCATTTTCCAATACTCCTTTGGTCCTAAATACTCCCTCTAATCCTCGTTATAAGGTATCAACTAGCAAGTGTATTTGGTCCTTTTTATAAGGCACTTGCTTGTTCCCAAGAAGCATTAATTTTTTTTCATGTATGCTCCTAATTAATAAGGATAGTGGGTGAGAATAATAATTAATATAATATTAGAGTTTAGTGCAATTAATAAGGATAATATTGCAAATTACTTAAATTTTAAGACAACTTTATTGACTCTAACTGTTTTTATTGGTTTGTGAGAATTGGTAGTTGGTGCCTTATAAGAAGGACTAGAGGGAATATAAGATAAAGTTGACTTTTTTTTTCAGATATTAAAGAAGCTAAGTAAATTATTTTAAAATATGTATATTTATCATTTGTTCTCCAAACTATTTTATCTAACATATAAACTGATATATAATCTAATGATACATAACATATGATATGATTAATTAACTTATTTAACTTCTTTAATCTCTCCGAAAAAAGTCAACTCTGTCTTATATTTAGAACCGGAAGTAATATTATATACTCCCTCCTGTCTTCAATATGGGACATATTTAGAGGGTTAATTTTGGTTTCAAATATAATACATGTTTTTTTATATTTGTCAATACTTTTCGTAATTTGCTTCTATTGATGCTTCCTCAGCAACAATCAAGGAAAAGAAGGAATTAAGGAATATGACTAGAGTGTTTTAGAAAATACATGTCATATTAAGTAACTTATAAACTAACTTTTTTTAATCTAATCAAATTAGGTAATATGATAAAATATTATTCATAACTTATTATAAATATCAATGATACATAGGTATACTATACATAGGATAAAAAAGATCAAGGCCTCGCCCACATTAATATTAAGTATAGTTTGGCTTTCTGGTGGTTTGGTTGGAAAGAGAGGCCTTAATTATTTTTGCTTTTGCTTTTTCATATTCATGGAGGTTGCTTAGGGTCGTTGGTTTCCTTTGTGTTTGGTCAAACATTGCAGTGAAAGTGAAGTTACACACGTACATGTCACTTACCCAACAATAAAAATAAAGAAAGAAAGTGAAGTTACGTGTAATGTATATCTTTAAAGATACATATCAGAGGCCGCTAAAAAGACAGCACTTGAAGATATGATTCATGAAGGCAAAAGTTAATTTGCTTTTGTCTTCTTACTTTTTTTTCCCATTTAATATTGCAACTTGCAACCTCTATTCTTCCATCCATTTTTAATTCTCATCCTCCTTTTACTCACATAACAACACTCTCGCACACCTCTCCAATTACACCCCAACCGTTTTTCTAACCAACTACTACCCAAGTCCTAATTATAAGACCTAGTTGACTTTGTTTGGAGAGATTAATGAAGCTAAATAAGTTACTTAATCATTTCATATGTTGTGTATCCTTAGATTATACTCCTTCCGGTCTTAATTATAAGAGTTAGTTGACTTTTTTGGAGAGATTAAGAAAGCTAATTAAATTAATTTAGAGTATTTTTATTTTTATTTTTTTCTTCAAACTAATTAGTTTAACTAATAAACTAATATATAATATAAGCATACACAACATATGAAATGATTAAGTAACTTATTTAGCTTCCTTAATCTCTCCAAAGAAAGTCAACTAGTTCTTATAATTAGGACCGGAGGTAGTATATTAGTTTATTAGTCAAACTAAATAGTTTGAAGAAAAAAATAAAAATACTCTAAAGTAATTTAATTAGCTTCTTTAATCTCTCTAAAAAAGTTAGCTAGGTCTTATAATTAGGACTGGAGGGAGTACAACACACCCCAACAAACCCTTTGGCCATTAATATCGCACACATTATACATATATAAATATGAAAATCAAGATGCTTAATTAACACATGTTTGGCTATGCATAAATGTTAGATATCAACTCATTTTAATTGACATCACAAGTAGGAGCTTCTAATTAAATATTTCTAAAGTAAATAATCGATGGTTTGATTCTAAACACTGCATATAAAACAAATATAGTTAAAAATAGTTTATTTTTCCTACCCTCCATGTTTAATGGAGATTATAATCACTACACTAAAAGAGAGGGTGCTCTTATTTTAAAAGAAAATACAACAAAGAATTGCTAGCTAGGGGTGTGTTGTGTGAGAGAAGACACGTACACGTAAATACTAAATAGTATATATAAATGCAGTCCAGGGTAGCAAACTCCTAGGACTTAGACAACAAGAATTCATATTGAAATGTAGCATTATGCCTATATAATGTCAAGATGCATGCAAAGGTCAAAAGCTTAAATTTTGATATGAAAAGTGTGAGAATGCACACTAATACCAAAAAATTGGTTATTTTGAATCCTTCAATATATGTATAGTTTTGGGGATGTGGTAAAGTGTTTGGCTGTCGAAAAGAGTGATCAAAATGACGATGGGTGTGTAGTTTCTTAGTATTAGGTTTCATATATAGTTGTTGTTTGTAATGGTCCCTTTGGTGCGTATAAATTAAAAGTATAGGAAGAAATGAAGAGAGTAGGTAGCGACAATAGAGAACACAAGGGCACAAAGCATTGAAGTATTATTTTTATAGTAATAAATTTGTGGGGATCATGTTGAGAGAGACTGCAGCGCAATTCACGGTGCATGCAACATCTATTGTAGATAATGCTGTGTCAGTGTTTGTCATTTTTTTTACTGAGAAATTACTATAAGGTCATAAAAAATAAATTTAATCATATAAAAATCTAACAACAACTAAACGTATGCAATGACAAGTCTTTGTATTAGAAATAAAATCAGGTTTGTATAAAAAAAAAAATAACATCAGGTTTATAATACTCACTTAATTATAATTCAAACTTTTTTTAATTAAATCCATTTCTTGAATTCTCGCTTATTTTTGTTTCTAAAATTCATTCATCATATGTTCATTCTTTCCTCTCTCTTTTTTCTTTCTTTTTTTTTAATTTAGTATATAATTTATTTATCCTTCTTCTCCAATTCTTTTAGTTTCTCGGCCACATTTGACATCCAGCCTATGACCTAACCTATGCACTCCTTTTTTTAAATTATGAATCAAAATGTCAGTTTTAATTTTGAAGACAAGAAGAGCATGGAATATTAAACAAATCGACCTTATATATATATATAGACACACACACATGTTTATATATATATATATATCTGTGTGTGTGTGTCGCACTATTGAAAGAGAGAAAGGGAGAGAGAGAGAAATTAATTAGCTCACATTTTTTGTAAAACCATACGTAGTTATGGTGTGAGCTTTAGTTCACATTATTATATTATTCTTTTTAGACATATTTAGAAAGTTGATCTTAATCCTAAATATAATATTTATTTATAATATTTATCAATATTTTATTAATTTATCTCTATTGATACTCTATCAATAATAATCAATGAGGAGAACGAATCAAGGAATTAAGAAAGATGTTTATAATGTTTTAGAAGATATATGTTGTATTAACTAATTAAACTAAGTTTCTTAATCTAAACAAATTAAATAAATATGTCATACATTAAAAGACAGGAGGGACCTCTTTATGCCATAAATACTTGAGTTAGCAGAGAACTAATTGAGATGCATATTTATTTCATAAAATACTCCTTTAGTTATTTACATTGAAAACTACTCCTACTCACTATTCCATTGGTAATTGCAATTAATTAACAGTGAGAATTTGGAGGAAAATTATAGATTTAAAAAATAAGATATATTAAAGTTTTATATTTATGATCAAAATAAATCTCTTTAACTACTAACTCCGACATTCATGACTGAAGGAGGCGCAAATGGTTGTTACTCCATTTGGTCCTTATTATAAGGCACCAACCACCAACATTTTTTTGTCTTTATTATAAGGCACCAACTTACTTTAACTAACTCATTTATTACTATTTTTCATTAGCTCATTTTTAACTAACTCATTTAAACCTACATCATTAAAGTAGGGTAAAGTTGAAAACATTTATTACTTTATCATTAATGATTCATTCCTTGGTTCGAGAAATAGTTGGCATAATATATATATGTTAAGATAAGCTATCCAAGAACATCTATATATAATATATTAGTTGGCAAAAAAATAAAAAATAAAAAAATATATATACACACACGCATTTACAACAATGCATGTAATTTTCCCTCTATCCTATGTAGTATTATACAAATTAAACATGATTATTTTCTTAATCTTGAAATTCAATGATGATCGTCATTTGGACATGTCGTTTTTGGGAAAAGTAACGAAAAGATCAGAATTGAGTGATGAGGACATGAAGATAATGAGGGATGAGGAGAGAGCCGTTAGTGAGAGTATTTGCTTCCGACCATGCTCACATGGAGAGTACATTTTCCCACTTGCTAAGATTCCTCATTTAATGGATTTCTCAGAAAGGAAAGAAGCAATCACCATCTCGACAACTCACGAGCACCCTCCATAAAAGCTCTGTGCGTGTACAGAAAAAGATAAGTTCAACTAATATTTCATCCGATCCAACTGGTTTGACATGTACTTCCTCCTCCCTCCATTCTTAAATATAAGATATGAGTAACTTTTTTAGAGAGATTAAAGAAGCTAAATAGGTTACTTAAGTATATCATATGTTTTATATCTTTAGATTATATATGGTTAGGTAAAATAATTTGAAAAAATAACAAATATAAATTTTTAAAGTAATTTAATTAGCTTCATTAATATTTAAAAAAAAAAACCAAATTTATATTATATTTAGGATCGAAAGAAGTATTAATTAAGGTATTTATTGCAATTTATCTTCTTATATGTATAAATATATAAGTTATACTTTTCATTTTTAATTTTTGTTTCAAATTATCAACCCAAGTTAAAAAGATGCGTGTCTAATACATGACTGTCGATAATAAACTCTCTCTATACATATAGCTGGATATATTAAGATATTCATAGTCCTATCGATGGATCTGGTATTGCATAGTTTTTTACTTTGTTTAAGTGTGATTGAGTGTCCATTAGGGGAGAAATTAGGTGAACATATATGCAAACCCACATTGAAATAAGACTTTATGGTGGAGAGAACGTTCCTATAGTCCTAACGCTCATATTTTAGCGAATTGAAACGTAATTATAAAAAAATAAATAATAATCTTTCAATCATTATAGTTTGATGTAGTTGTAACTTGATCCTTAAATTTTGGCTCAGCACAACTCAATGTCTCATTTCCTATAGTCAGAGCCATGTTGAAGTTTGGTCTCTAGACTTTTATACCCAATCTTCATAGAATATTATAATTTTATTTTCTAAAATAAATTGCTAATAGTAATTAAGTGGTTTAGCCGAGTTTCATTAGATTAAAGTTTAGTAACTGAGTTACAATCAGGTTAAAATCAGAGACTGAGTTATACAGATTAAAGTTAAAATCTAAAAACTAAGTTACAGCTGAGTGAGAAGTATAAGAATTAGAGGATTAATTTTCCCAGTAATAATAAGAAATTAATAGACAGCTAACCAAAACCCCCGAGACGTCCATTATTTCTAATAATGAATTATGAGTCAACGAGTATACATTTTTCCATGTTGACAGCTATATATGTTCCTAATCTCCTTACTTAATTATCATGCTAATAGCAGGGTGTCTCTCGGTTATTTGCTTAATTACTTGCTTTTTCATTATTCTGTTGCTCTAATCACCATGATCCATTTTGTACACGTGTATTAAGTAAGTCTGATGAGTATATGCAATTGTTCATTACTGCCTTCTAATAGTTTAATCAACATATTATCTTTATTTGTTCTTGTTATGGATTCAAATAATGGGCCTACCAGAGGAAGGCCCAATAGAAGGACTCCTGGCGGGAAGCCTCCCACAAGTCAGGCGCTCCGTCAGCCACCTCACAATGTGCCGTGACTCCAGCAAGTGTGCAGGAATGGAAAGGCGCACGATCGAGTGGAGAAGGAGGCACGATCACGGTGGAAGGACTCAAGGTAAGCAAAACCCTAGGTAACCTCTATATATAGGAGGTTATCTCCCGTATGTCCTCACGCCGAACATTACATTCATATAGTTCGTTCCACCGTGCACACACATCACCTCGCGAAAGCCACCCCTGTAGCACAATGATCCACCGGCATCCGCTATCTCCCCATGATACCAGTGGACGCTACCTTTGATCCAATATCAATAATACCTAGCCCCAAAGGCTAGACACTTGTGTTCTACCACAGAACAGTTCTAGTTTTTGAAATTAAAATTTTTTAAGAGGACAAAGTAATGGATATAAACAAAAGAAAATGCACCCCCTCAATATCCGTTCTCCTTTAGTTTGTTTTTGATATTTCATACCTTAAATTATTGAAATTAAACTTTGCAGGTATATTTGGGCGTCACGTTATTAGCAAGAAATAATAATAATAATATAGAGGTTCGTCCGTGAATGTAAATTCTGAAAAGTTAATTGAATGTGTATGATGAGCAATATTGAATGGGGAGGAGAGGAGAAGATTATTGTGGGAACAAGATTCAAACACGTTGACGGGTTTCTATAAATCTTTTGGCCTACTTATTGTTATTGAAGCAAAAATTTATGCTATCAAGGGTTAAATATTGGTCTTTAATTAGATGGGTTTATAGAGAATTGTTCTCTACTCTGATTCCCTTAATTGATGTCGTCAATATCCTTATGAGAGACTGTCTTAAAGATCACCCTCTTTGAAATATTATTGGGTAGACTAGGGATCTTCTGTTCCGGGACTGGTGGGACATGGAGCTACATCATACTCCAAAAGAAAACATCTCATGGCTGATTATATGTCCAAAGAAGGTCATAGTATTGCTGTTGGTGCTGATGTAATTCTGATTCCAACAATTTCCAAAGGATGCCTTGATATGGTTTTAAAGGATCAATTGTCCTACCACTACTTGTTTATTTTTCTATTTTGTAGTATTAAGGGTCAGAGTCTCATAATCTAGTTCCTGCTTTATCATATCAAGCTTGGGCTTGTCTGTATTATTTTAAAAAAAGATTCAAACACGTACAAGTTGATAGGTAATATAGCTAGAGTATAGGGGTAATGATATATATATGTGAGTGGTGTATTTTTATTTGTTTGTTTGTTTTGAGTACGGGAAGGGTTTATATTCATCAAGTTGGAGTGGTCCATGAGTATGTCTGGGTAGTGCACAAGTGGGCGCACCGTGTGCTGCCTTTACGCGACTCATAATGATATATAACAACAAAGCCATGAAACCAATCAAAACTCATTTTATTTATATTCTCACTTTGTTCCACACTATAATTCATTTTCTACATAAATTGTTTGGTTCATAATTCAGTATACTTATCGGATCATATCTATAAATCTCTTCCAATATATTTCACACAGATAAAGAAAAAACTTTAAACTTCATTAATTGTCTTCAAATCTAATAACTTTCCAATTTTACTTATATTTATAATATATTATATCACATGAAAATAAAGTCAATACAATATATGAAGGATAAAATTGTACCAGTACACTAATATGAAAAATTCCTCTCTCTTCCCTATAAATATGTGATCAAAAAATTTATTCTCTTCCTATCCTAGAAATATGACAAAATTATAAAGGAGTAAAAAGTCACTTATAAAATAATTAATTTTGACCAAAAAAAAACATATAAAGTAATGTAATTAACAATTACTCCTTCAATCCTTAATATAATATATTTACCTAATTTGATTATATTATAAAAGTTAGTTACGTTAATATAACATGTGTTTTATAAAATACTCTCGTTATCTTCCTCAATTCTTTTATTCTCCCTCCTCCTTGACAAATATAAAAATTATGTTATATACTTAGGAATCAAGATTAACTCCCTTCTTATATTATTAAGGACAAGGGGAGTATTTGTTAATTTTCTCCTATAATTAATACTCACATGTGGTTTTTTGTTTTTTTATTCCCCTCAAAACCACATTTAGTAGGAATAAATTTTTTTTAAAAAAAATATGTCAATTTAAGACAGATTTAAAGAGTTAGTTGCTCTTCTTTTAAATGTAGTCATAAGGTTGATCGAAAGTGACTTAGATACTCTCTACGGTCCTAATTATAAAACTAAGTCTGTAGTACAAATAGCACTATAAACTTGATCTTATAATTAGAATTTGAGGTAGTATTAAATTAGAAAGAGTAGGTGTTACGTTATTAATTATTCTTGTTTTGTAGTTGCAAATTGATATACTAACTAACATATAAGCTTGTGTAGGGAAGGCATTATTAGTAGTTTCTAGATGCTTTAATTGAAGGATTATTGTGTGTTGTAGGCTAAGTAATCATCCATCCTGATGTTGTTTGGAAAAATAATAGTCGTGGACTCATTTCAAAGTGGAGCTCGAAAATGATCACTCATATTTAGAGTTGGCTTTTTAATTTTTATTAAAAAAGAAGGGGAAGGAATGAGCGGAAAAATAAAGGAAGTACGTAAGGAGGGACGGGAGCAGGTACTGACATACAGTAGGGATTAGGGAAAGTAGGTACCCATTTGTCATTATTATGTCTCTCCTCAAATCAACGCCCTTCCCATCTATATACTATCAATATATACATGGTTTAATTATTGCACGTAAACTAAAAATAATAAATTGTCAACAAAATTATATTATTAAATGTGTATATAAAAAATTTCAGATTCATATCTTTTTTTTTTAATAAACCTTGTTAATATCTCATTGGAGCATTTGAAAAATGTGGTTTTCACATATGTACGTGGAACTTTTTCAAGTTGTACGTCCCTCTTATCCGCTTCCTGCCCCTCTCACCTCACTCTCTCTCCTCTAATCGTCTTTCCTCATTCACTCTTCTTTATCCTTAGGGTTTTATTGGTTTTAGGAGAAGGAGTGGGAGGAGAGGGAGGGGAGACTAATGTTTTGGGCTAATATATATTAGCCCAAAACATTAGTCTCCCCTCCCTCTCCTTCTACTCCCTCCCCTTAAACCAAATACAGCTTAATCCCTTTCTCACCACCTTCATATTTTCGGCTTTGAAAATTACATTTAAAATTTTCAGATTTTACTGATATTATCTCATATCTTAAAAATTATATATTTGCTATTTTGCTTTCATTTTTGTTCTTCACTATTATAATTAGGGGAAAACATTTCTGCTTTTGAGGCAGAAAAATCATTCAGCAGTGAGGTAAAACTGTGCCGTTTTTACTCAAAAACTTAAATGGACAGTGAGCCCCACCATAAAGAAAGAATTTATTAAAAAACCACGAAGTTTCATCTTTTTCTTCGGTACGTAGTTTCATCTTCCACTCTTTCTATCTATTTTACCCACCGACAGCAAGCAGCTTTGGATCATTCATGGAACATCAAACTGTTAGAAAACTAAGCGATCTAAACATGTTAAACACAGATTAACATTTAGATCAATGCGGAAAAATGAAATAGAGATCACAAATACCTCCCGCCATTGATTTGTTTCCAGAAGCAAGCAGGGACGAACTCCGAGTTTCAGTCCTTCTGATCCTTCTCTCTGAATCTGAATCTGCAGATGGTGTGCTTGTCTCAATGTCAGAGCAGGTTCAGGGGACCTTCCTTTTTCTTTTTTAATCCCAGTCATAAATGCAATTTCGTATTGTAACTTAATACCCATAAAGGCCATAGAACTTTTTTTGACATATCAATGTTCTTTGGACTCTATTTGAAATTATAGGGTTAAGGTGCAAAAATAGACATATGCTTTTTTCAAAAGAGCGTCCAGTGGCAAATACTTTTTTTAGGTGCAAAAGTAGCTACGTGGTTACAAAATAGGAGCAAAAGTCACATTGACCGTTAAGGGGATGGATGTTGACCGTTAAGTTGGATGATTTGACTTATTTAGTGACGTGGATGCCTTGGATCCTAAATTGATTGATGACTCATAATCATTTAACCCTATTATTAACAAATAAAAAAAAATTCGCTGACCCCCCAGTACGATTTCAGATTCTTCTTCCCCACAAATTTGAAGATTCGAAACCCAGAAATTTTTTCCATAAACACATCATCTTCTTCTTCCCCACAAACTGAAGATTCGAAACCCAAAAAAAAAATGCTGAACCCCCCCAGGATCTTCGAACCCCCCCAACCCAGGATCTTCGAAACCCCCCAACCCAGGATCTTCGAACGCCCGGCCCCTAGATCTTGAAACCCCCATCACCCGGATCTTCGAACCCCCCCCCCAACAGTCAAATAAACTTTTCATACTCTTCTTCATGAACAACCAAGAACAGAACGAGGAGCACAATCAAGGCGAAGAAGAACAAAACGGTGCTATGCGAACGAGGAATCCATGGTCTCCAAGGATTTGTGCCAAAGATTCAAACAACAAATTAAAATCCATCACAGCACACAGAAAAATTAAAATCCATCAGAGCTTTAATAAAGTCCATCACAAAGACACGAGAAAAATTAAAATTCAGATTCAAGGAACCAAATCGCGGAAAGAAGAGGATCAAGGAACCAAATCTTTCTTCGACTCTCCGTACTTTTCTTTTGTTTCGTCTGAATCTGCCTCTGGGGCTCCAAATCGCGGCTGTGTGTCTGAGATGGTGAGATCGACGGAGGTCCGACGGTGGTGGTTGGGTGAAGCTGGTCTGAATCGAACTCTCTCTCTATTCTACCACTCTTGCGTCACTCTTAAGCTGAATCTCGCCGATGGTGAAGAAGTTGATGGAGGCGTGGTGAATGACATTCGCCGGCGACTCTGGTGGAGAAGGAAGCCGCCCATAGGAAGAAAAATAACGGTGAAGGTGGTCCAAATCCAGATTTTGGGGGGGGAGATCGAGATCGAGATTGAAGGGGATGGATTTTGTTTTTTTTGGGTCCAAATCCAGATTTGGGGGAGGGGGTGGGGGGGGGGGAGATCGAGATCGAAGGGGAATTTTGTTTTTTTAATAAATCGACTCAGAATCGATTTTTGGGAGTTGCAGATGTTGCATGTGCCACCCGTCCGCCACACACACCCAAATCAGCGTCCACATCACTAATATCAGTCAAATCATCCAACTTAACGGTCAACATCCATCCCCTTAACGGTCAATGTGACTTTTGCTCCTATTTTGTAACCACGTAGTTACTTTTGCACCTAAAAAAAGTATTTGCCACTGGATGCTCTTTTGAAAAAAGCATATGTCTATTTTTGCACCTTAACCCGAAATTATATTGCTTAATTAGGCCCTGAGATGGATTTTTCCAAAAAGATTGTTCTGACAGTCACCAGAGGAGCAGTGAGCTGTGCCTATCATCGGTCTGAATGATTTACGGCCTCTTGTTGTTCTAACTATACTTGGTTGACTTTTTAAAGGACACTAATAAAACTAATTATATTACTTTAATATATATATTCTGTCTAATTCTTATTATAAAGCATCAACTAATAATTTTCATATACCAATAAAAACAGTTAAAGTCAATAAAATTGTCTTACAATTTAATTAACTTTCAATATTATCCTTACTAATTGCATTAAACTATAATACTGTATTATATTAATTATTACTCTCACCCACTATATTTATTAATTATGGGCGTACAAGGAAAAATAATAATTAACGTGTTTTGGAAACAAGCAAGTGCTTTATAAAAAGGACCAAATACAATTGTTAGTTGGTGCCTTATAATAAGGACTAGAGGGAATGTGTGGTGTATATATATAATTAATTTGTTTGATTTATACACTGATATATAAATTAATCATACATACAGTAACATACGATAGGATTAAGTAACTTATTTTGTTTTCTTAACCTCTCTAAAAGAAAGTCAACTAGGTCTTATATATAACATCTTTTTGTTTTTTTACCATATCGGCCTAAATGATTTATAAAGCTTGGGCGGACATATTTTTCCAGGAACATATAGTAATTAACTTTCTTAAAATCCATACAAGTGATTTAAATATTACTATCACAACTCGGTGTAAATACAAATTAATAATCTCTCTTATCCTAGACATAAATTACTACAACTCTTTTGCATACGATCATTCCTTCTTATAAACACTCTGTATTTATTTAAAAATTAAATTTACATGTGATTTTATCTTTAAATATTTACATGTAATTTTTATTCAGATATTTTAGTTATTTTCTTAATACTTTTTTGGTCCTATTTATAAGTAAATTCCACTATGATTTACACAAGCAAAGAAAACAATAAACTTTATCAATTCTGTCTGAAGATTAAACTTTTCATTTAATTATTTATTCATATAAAAATTTAATGATACTACTTATAAATAGGATCAAAATAAATTTTTTCTCTTTACCCATAGGAATGGTGCTTCAAGGGGGGAAAACCCAATGCTGGAGATTGATGAGCAATTTTGTGGTGAGTCTTGTAACTCTGTGTTTAATTAAATTAGTGGTAGAAGTTGTTTTTTAAGATGATTTACGGTATATAAAATAAATATATAAAAAAAAATTATCTCAACTTAAGTAAAGTAAACGGCCGTCTGTTGAATACCATCCGCAGCGACATAATTCTGAAACAGTGATAAGTTTATCTGCATTCATCGGCTTAACGACTCCATGTCACATCTTCGCCGTCCTTTTTTCCCCTTTCACTGAATTCAAATCGTACTTTCCAGTCACTTTTCATGTTTATTATCCACAAATTTCACCCAAACAAATATTAATGAGTAGATACTATTTCTGGTCCGGACAAAAAACACGGACTCTATTTGGTCACTGATAAAAAAACCGACCCTTATTAATCCTTTTTATGAGACTAAAAAGGACCTTTTGGAAATTTGTGAGAGATTAAAATGTCCATCAATCGACATTTTTTCGTCCTTTTTATGGATGAAAAAAGACATTTTTTTTGTCAGCAACCTAAATGGGGTCCGTATTTTTTTTATCAGGGACCATAAAAGATATTTACTCAATATTAATCCCCACAAAAGAAAAGAAACCATATCATTGCACTGATTTGATTTTGGTTTAAAAGTCGTACATGGTCAATACAAACCCTTCAGAGTTCAGACTACGTACTGATAATTCCCCTTTTCCTTTTGCAAGACAAGGCCGTGCAATGGTCATTGCGGACTCATTCGGTATTTTCTCGTTACTTTAGATTCAATTCAATATATACACATGTGTCAAGACTCAAGATAACACTCCAACTCCTTCGATCTGAAATATAGAGCAGAGTTTATAGTGTAAATTTTATCTTATATTTAAAATCAGGGATAATATATATATAGTTAGAAATAAGTACTTACTCTTTAAAGCATTATATTTTATTCGTTGCCAGAAAACTGTGGAGTGAAAATGGACAAGAGAATGGTGACAGTAGACAGAATGAAAAATAAGTCGACCCCTTTTGTGGTGGTCCTGCCTAATAAATAAGGGTATTTTGTCCTCTCCATTATTGGTGTTTCGTCTCATTCAAAGCTTTTGCTCTCCCCACTCTGCAAAAAGCTTACCCATTTCTCTGGAATCACATTACTATGCTTTTTTATAGGAAATAATATAATAGTATATCATTTGGACCTTCTCGCGTGGCATACAAATTTGGGGAAAAAATTATTTACAATCTCCTATAGGAGTTATAGCTAGGCGCCATAAAAAAAAATTAGGGAACGCCATAATACAAAATCTTCTAAAACCAGTATAGTTTTATATTTTTAACTGTCAACGTAGAATTTAACGTTGGATAGAAACAATCTCTGACTTGTCGTTGAGCTTGCACTCTAATTATATTTATCGTGCATCCCACCAACAATTGATGTTATTTTCCTAGTGTATTTAGTACCACTTGACGTTGTTTTCTAATTACATCCAGTACTCTATTCTTATTTATGAGTTCAAGTGTTAGATGCATATTATAAATAAGACTATAATGCTGTAAACAGTGGAAAATAAAAGATGTTGGACACAACTGAGAAATAACATCAAGCTAGGTGTTACTTAGCTTTAGTCTCTTTCTATATATTGTGCCCTACACTGCTTGTAATTTTTTGAGGAGTTTCATGGCTCATATATATGACTGAAAATATATTTAGGGCAAAACACTTTTTTTTTTTTTTTTTACTATTTCTAACATTACCTGTATACAAAGGCGGACCAAGGTAGAGCCGGGAAATCGGGCTAAGCCCATCGGGCCGGCCCGTTTAAGCCCTGGCCCTGTAGGGCTTGGGCTTGAAAAATATGCTAGAAATTTGAAATTGGCTCTGCAGGGCCGGCCCTGTAGGGCCTCGGGCTTAATCGGGCCGGCCCTGCAGGCCCGTTTAACTGTAGCATTTTTTTAAAAAAAATTAATTACCTAGACTTCCACTTAATGAATGTGTTTATTTGTAATTATTTAGATTTTTTTAGTTTAAACTATAACCCTTTTTTATGTTTATTATTATTCTGTATTAAAACACATAATTAGTTATTATAAATTTTAAAGAATGGGTGTTTTCATATTAAATAAACACATACTTTGGTATTACAATATTATATAAGTAATAAATTATAAATATATTTTGTGTAAAATAAGTATAATTATTTTCAACGTATCGGTAAAATCATGTATCGAACAGAAGGAATCAGACACACAAAATTACGAGAGGGAAATGAATTTTGTCGTGGGCACACATAAAGCAATTCATTTGTTTAATATTTTTTGAAAAAAAGGAAAAAACATATTCTTTGTGTTTTTGTTTTTTATTACGAATTAATAAATGTGTTTATTTGTTGAATGATTTATATTGTTTAGATATTAATGTTGATAAAATTTATTTGATATATTAGAACTTTAATGGTTGCAATTTTCTAATTATATTTCTTTGAAATAAATTGAAGGAAAAATAATTAAAATTTGGAATAGTAATTTTCAGGAGGCCAAGCCCTGTCGGGCCGGGCCGACCCTGATTCCCAGCTCTAGACCAAGGTAGTAGAGAAGGGGGCCAAGTGCCCCCTTGAATTCGGGAAACTTTTTTAAAAAAAAAAAAATTAATATATGTTTGAATGATTGCACACCCTTAAATTAAGTGTCCAACCTTAATACATCAAGATTGTACTTTGTAATCGGATGAGGGATGAATGGTTGGATGATTGTTTAATGCCTTATATTGAAAAAGATGTATTTGATAGCATTGATAATAAGACAATTATGATGGAATTCCAAAAATTAAGGCCTAGAAGGATGACATTGCAATTATTTTTATTGTAATATACTTTTGTTATTAAAATATATGTACTTGAACTTATTAAGTGTCCGCCCTTCATTGTAATTTATGTAGCTGCATTTCTAACAGTACTTAACCTTACTTTTCTAAATGACAGATTTGTAAAATAATTGTCTCTCTTATATTATTACATCATCAATATTCACTTGATTTCATGAATATTTTTTTGATATTTATTTTTTGTTTATATTTTTTTATTTTTTAAAACATTTAAAATTTTCATTTAAAAAAAATTCGGGGGCAGCCCCACACCCCCACCAAAGATGCCCCCTCAATATGATTTCCTCCGGAGAAGTAATATTATATGTTATGGAATTCATTGCATTCAAATGAGATGCCATGTGATACAATCCTTTTTATACTTCCGGACCATATTAACTTTTTTTTAGATACTAATGAATCTAAATAAATTACTTAATCATATCATATGTTGTGTATCCTTAGATTATATATTAGTTTATTAGTCAAGCTAATTAGTTTGGAGGAAAAAAACCTCTAAAGTAATTTAATTAGCTTCCTTAATTTTTTCAAAAGTCAACTTGGTCTTATAATTATGACCGGAAAGAATATTTTGTACAAGGCAACTCCTGAACGTAACTAGCCGTTGATTTTTTTAATTGACAAACAATCGTTTCAACTTTTTCTTTTTATAAGAGAATATTCACAGAGTTCATCGTGTGCGTGTGTGTGTGTATATATATATATATATATATATATATATATATATAAAAGCCAGAACTTATTACCAACAGGTGGTTGGTCCAACGGAATGTGGCGTTGGATTCCCTTAAGAGGTCTAGGGTTCGAGTTGCGGTAACGCACTTGTAATTTACTTTATATGGAACTACCACTGTTGGGAGGGTCGTCCTTACCACTGCAGAATTGGAATCCGGATTAGTCAAAACCGAAGGTTCTGATGAATCGGGTGGGATAAAAAAAAACAGAACTTATTACATTCCATGGCACTTACGTGCATGCAAACGGTGTTGTATCGAGTCATTGCAATTAGACGCCAATATTCAATTATTCTTATCAAGTCAGGCCAAAAGGATATTCATTGCTATTAGTTAAGTACTTACTCTCGACAAACGTAACAACTCCATTATATGGAAAACATAAAAATTCGTAGAAGCCATTTAAATAACTCGTGCATAAAGAATGGACCCAAAAAAGATATTCTAAATAAATACTAATTGAACTTAGAAAACCCTAAAAAGTTTGTTCACACATGGAAATGATAAATAGGTTTCAAAGGATTAATCTGATTTTTTGAAATGTTGTGTTTTTACTAAAATGGCCCTCAAGTTTTTTTTTTCAAAAAAGAAAAACCTTGGCTGGAGCCGAAGCTCCGATTACAACTTGAGTAATGAGATTGACTACTTGATCTTCTTTTCTCTATCAAACGTCATAGACAAGTTGAATAAAGACAATAATAATTTTAGTATTAACAATGAAAACTTGAGTGTAGCCATTAATAACCTCATGAGCGCAATTTGTCAATCCATATACTCAAGTTGTCATTATCTTTATTCAACTTGTTAATGACGCCATATACGGTTTATGAAACTCAAGAAGTCAATCCGTATACTAAAGTAGTCAATCTCATTACTCAAGTTGTCACTGGAGCTCTGGCTCCCAGCACCGAAGCTCCAACGTCGATGGAGGTTCTTTTTTTGAAATAAAATTTGAGGGGTATTTTAGTAAAAACACAACATTTCAAAATTTTAGAATAGTCACTTGAGACCTATTTATGATTTCCATGTGTTAACAATCTTTTTGGGGTTTTTTTCAAGTTCAAAATGATATTTATTTAGAATTTTCTTAAATAAATAAAAAAAACTCACTGTTTCACCATTAAAGAATGAATCTCGCTCTTCTCAACAAAAATTTATAGCGCCATCCTATACAGGATATTTTATGTATGAGTTCTCAATTTTTGACGTATTTGTGTGAATAAAAAAATGTATTGCTTGTAGCTGACGGAAATTAAAACGATAAGGAAAAAATAGGTGAAAAGTTTACATTTGAAAATTTTATTAATGGGACCGAAAAAAATAGCTGGATGTATTTGTATATAAGAAAGTATAAGTACTCGTATTCAAATTTTTGTTATCAATAAAATTTTCAAACTTTCTTAACCGCTCTTTCTCTCAGTTTTTTTTTTAAAATATTATCATTAAATATTTGGTTTAGGATTTGTGGTTATTTCCCTTAGTACAAGTGATTTCTCTATAACTCACATTCTAGACCTGTAAGGATCTAGTAGGGTTAGACAAACTTTATACTAGTTTTTACCCATTTTTTTTAAGAGTTAGGTTTCTTTTGTTGTTTTCTTATCATCTTTAAAGTATGTCTGTTCAATTAATTTAAAATGTTATAATATTATTTGGACTGTTTTCTCTTTTTGATAACTAATGGTAGTCTAGATGAGCTAACCAGGAATTCCAAAAGAAATGGAGTCTTGGATACTTCCAAAGGGGAGGAGGGTTATGAAAATGAACAGAGGGTATAGGAACGAAGGAGTGCACTCAAGAATGATAATCGTGGGGCGCTCCAAGACGTGTCGCAGTCATAAAAATAAGTGCGCAATTCCCGAGAAGGCAAAGGGGACCACGCTGCTGATCTGACGGACGGTAATGGTCAATCACATCAACGGTTCTCCCTCTCTCACACCCCCTCCCTCCCACGACTTTCCCTCCTCCTTTTATGTGCCCTGCAGATCCCTGGCCTGCCCCAAAAACACAACACCTCCCTCCCCATGAGATAATCTTCAGATTGAGATCCATCTTCCCTCTTCCTGATTCCCCCATCATCCTAGTTATCTTCTTCCTAGGTCGTCGTCTCTCCCGATCCTTCCCGAGAAAAACCTCTCTCTCCCCACCGTCTTATCTCATTCTTGTCCTTTCGGTGCCACTGTTGCCCGCCGTTTTGGCGCCCTCTGACGTTTAAGTTTTCCTTTTCCCCAACACGTCAGGGATCCGGTTACGTGTCATCGGCCTTTTGCATGAGTCTGGCCTGGATTTAGCTTTTCCAAGATGCATCACCATTGAGACGTTGTAGAGAGAGAGAGAGTCTGCAGATATCTTAAAGCCTTTCCCATTCCTTTTTGTGGCTGTGAATTTTTCCTCATTCAGACTTTTTATATTTTTTCGGTTCTACTTTTCATCTCTTATATAGCTCAGTCTTCTTTCTACTCTCTTCACCCCGCCCCTTTTTTACTGGCTTGCTTTGTTTGTAGCAAACCCTAACATTTCCAAATATACGCCGTTCTAAAGCATCGGGGAAGAAAATTAAGGATCCTTGTTATTTTCTGCTTTTTGCACATTTCGTTTTGCTTTTCCTGGAATGTGTATCTCTATTTTCATCAGATCTGGGTCAATTAGGGAGGCATTTTTTCCGCTGATTCATCAAAAAACGCTTTATTCTCTCGAGGTTTCCATATTTAGTCATGCCCTTCGTATTTTTATTTTTACTCCACTCCATGTTGCTTCTTTCTTGGGACATAGAACTTGACAGAAGAGAGTGAGCACACAGAGGCACTTGGTATAGCTGTATACTATTGCTTTTGCGTGCTCACTTCTCTTTCTGTCATCTTCCAGTGCCGGAAATCAATTTCGTTGCTCTCTGGCTCTGCTTTGTTCCCATTTCTAAACCTAACCATTCTTCTCCCTAAGCTCCCTCCCTCTCGTTAATTATGCGACGGAGCCGGAATACCACTGAAGAAGATTGTATCGTTCGTTATCCGACAGTGAAAGGCATTGCCTTCTGTGTTTCTTTGCCTTTCCACCTTTTCCCCCCGGAACTATTGGATTTTATTCAGTTTTTTCTCAGATGGATTATATTATTTATTATTTAATGGCAGAAATAATAATTTTTTATTATATATTTATCGGTGGAAACCTGAAAGCGTGACTTTTGATGTTTCCCGCAGTAGCTACCCCTAATTACTGTGCGGATTAAGCGGCAAAGATAGTAGCATGGGACCATTCACGTTACATAGTATGGTCCTTTTTTTGGACAAAGATAGTATGGTCCTCACTCTTCATATATTTACACTTCGTCTTTCTTTCGTCGCTCACTACTCTATAATCATCTTCCTGATTTCATTCCCTTGCATATTTTATATGATCCCTGCGCATGCAGGTTTATTCGGTAACTGGTTCGCTTTGGCTGTTTTGTTTTCGCTTGAATCTATATTTACATTATGACTCCTTGGACGCTTTTATTTCAAATGGACTCTTTCAATTTTAGTCAGTGAAAACCTTATCATTACACTGTGGGTTCCTTTTGCTCAGAATACAAATTAAAGTCGTCTGTGTTTTTCTAAGTCAAGCTTTATTTTTCTCCGCCTCCCCAATAGTTTGCAATTGCTATCACTTGGATCTGGTTTTTTAAAATATAAAATGTAATATTTTAGAGATTTACCCGAGAAATCACATCAGTTATTCCATATGACGCGAGATCTAAGCTGTGAATATACAATCGGAAAAGCGACTAGATCGATTTGGCTTGTGCATGAACTGATGATACCGAGCCTCCCTCTCTTTTTTTTCCCTTGATTATGCAGGTAAACGTAGAATAGATCGCTCTTGGAAGACATCATGCGTGCTTTAATACGCCCTGAAAGCATGTGATTTGATTGAGGGTTGTTGGTAATTAGACATCAAATATTTTTCCTGTTTTTCTTTTTTCACGCTATCACTGTTACCTCTTCTCATCTCCATATATGATTATAGCATGCCCTACTCCTTTCTGATAATCATAATAGCTCTTGATTTCTCAGTTTCTTGCAAAACATGTTTGATTTTTAATTGTCAGGTTGCGAATTGATGACAAGTTTCTGTGGATCATGCAGGCTGCGTTATCAACGTGTCATTGAAAGGTTATTGATTTAACTTAGCTTCTTCTTTTTTATTTTAACTCCTCTTTCTCTCATTCCAAAGCCTGGCCGGTGTGCTTACTAAAGTTAATTTAGATGGCAATTTGGAATACTTGTGGCTGCTGCACAGTGTCGGATGATAGATGTCTTAAAATATCTATAATTTCCTTTTAATTTACTTTTGACAATACCTTTCCAACAGTTTTCAACATTTACAGAGAATTATTTATTATCTAATTTAAATTTCTTTCCCCTTGATTGCATATGCTGCATGCTCTCATTTCTAATGTGGTTTTTGACTTGATAGAGTTGTCATCTGTGTGTAAATTATTTTTCAATTTTCATGTATTTATTTATTTATGATGAGATTTTTTAGTCACTTTTTGTCAATAATGGTCCTATATTAACTTACGAAATACTATATAGTTTGTTTTATCTTAATTTATAATTACAGCTTATGCTTTCAATGTCTGCTCGTTTATAATTCCTTTTTAAAATCTGAGGGCTTTATCCCATCAAAGCTTTCATTTTCAGACTAGTAATTTGATAATTCAACTCCGTATTATACTTATACGCACTCTTCAGATTTCTAAGTCAGTGATTGTGATTGCAACAGAGTGATTTAGAACAGTGACTCGTTTTTGTAATGCATTATGACTCTTTTAAAAAATACTCCCCTGGTCCTTAATATATTATCTAATTGAGGAGTTGGTATTTATCCTAAATATGAGTAATATTTCACACATATTTACCAATTTTTCTCAAAATTAGCCCTATTAATTAACATTCCCTTAAACAATAATCAAGTATGAGAAAAGGGGAGAAATTTAAAAAAGATGTTTAAAGTGTTTTAAAAAAAAGAAGTCATATTTACTAACTTAAATAATTTCCTTAATCTAATCAAATTAGTTATTATATCTTATATTAAGGATAAGAGAAGTATTAGTGATATCCTGCAAAGTGTACTGGCCGATTCTGCACAGTTTTAATTTAATTAAAAATAAATAAAGATTTCCAAGTTGTGCAAGTCTTCATGTCAAGCATATCATGTTGTTTTATGAAGGTGATCTACTGTAGTTTCCGTAATGTTTGACGGCCATCACTTACTTGTATGCATCTTTTTGTGTATACTGTAGTGAATGGATGAATATTAGTTTATGATCATCAATTTTATATGGGCAACATCATTGGTGGTTGTGAAGTTTGCTCTATTATTCGTTTTCCTCTTATAATATCATCAACGTTATTTTCATGCAAACATTGTCAAAAAAATCATAAGCTGTATTTCAGATGGGATATCGTAGAGTTCGTACATGGGGTCTTCCACGTACTGTTATTGCAGTAAGACAATGATTGATTTGGCTTTTAATTACCTTTCAAGTCTGTGTACTGTATAGTTTTGTTTATGGGATGTCTTTTTTATGTGATAGCGTGCTTACACGAGCTTTTGCCCATGATTAAAATGCTCCCGCCCCAAAACACACACACCATCTCTAAAACTCTTCACATTTTATCATGTAAGGAGTTTATGTAAGCACAACATCCAATAGGTAATTGTTTGTTTGTGTGATTATAGATATAGATATATGGAATAGTGGCCAGTTAATTAGCATATTTTTTATGGAAATCTATTTTATTCCATATAGTTTGAATCCTCTCTTTCAGAGCGTGACTTTACTTTTGATTTCTTATATATGATGCCTGCTCTAATTAGTGCAATGCTTTATATTTTAAATTAATCTAAGATTCTAATCAAGATTAGCTGGTCTGGCTTCTATTAAACCACACATCGATGTACACCTGCATCTGCATCTTTTCACCGACTGTTTAATAAAAAAAATACTAATTCAAAACACACACACACACACACAAACAAAGCATTGCGGGTAATTAGAGCAATGCTGGGGCCATCAAATTAATCAAGGTAGAGCAAATAAAAATATATGGTTAAATACTAGCTTTATCCTTCTTTTTCTATCTTGGAAATGATGGCTTTTCTATTATTTGAAAGAATTGATTATTTTTATGGATTGCATTGCATGATTATTCTTTGTTGGGTGGGAAATTGGTCATCATCAATTGGTTTGTGATTAGAATATTATTCCGGTTTTTGAAATTGCTGCACCTATCAAAATTGCGGGTTACGTTTTTCTAGGAACATTTTAGTACCCTTCTCATTTTAATTTAGTCATTTATATAAGGTTTTTAAAATTATTTTATCCTTTGCTCATTACTTTTTCTGTCCATGTTTTTCTTGCCTGCATAAATTACCATAAAACTAAAAGAAATGCCTGCATATATATATATATATATATATATATATATATATATATATATGCAGTATGCTTGATAGTTAATACAAGGAGGCAATCTCAGTGCAGTCAAAATAAGAAACTAAATTTGAGAAATTATGAAGTTCCATACCTTGAATTTTACTATCCCAATTCCCAACCCTAACTTCTTGGACAAAGCTTTATTTTTAACCAAATATATCTGTTGAGTTAATCAACAGTTCAGGTAATTAAGTAGAAGTAGTCAAATTCAACAATTGTTAATTAGTTTCTACATCAACTTTTATACGGAAGTAGAATATAATTAAGGACAACACGATGAAAACATTTTAATTAATAAGATGTGCTGTAGCATTATAACCGAATCATGTACTTAACTGTTTTGTATCCATATTTTGAGTTTACTAAGTTTTCAGTCCCCAACTCAAAAAGGAATATTAAAGTTGTTCATAAGATTTATCCGGCTCACTAGATACGGGATGGATCGGTATGCCTTATGATACTTCAATGGTGATAGTGCAAATGCTTAATTATAGTGCCGTTGGGCATTTACAGCCACTATTTGGTCTAGTCAGAGGAGCCCTGTGTACATTCCTGCGTGTTTGTGTGCTAAATGTTATATTATAATCAGCCTTTTCCGGCCATAAGTTGGAGAATTGACACAGTAAAATTGGTAAGTGATCAAGTTATTAATATTATAAGAAAAACAGTAGCTACTCATGTTGATGCTGTACAGCTGTAGCATTTGAATCAAGCTAATCACCATATATTATATCATTAGTCATCGCATTCACCACGGCTGTAATGATTACTATTTTCTTCACATTTGCTGCGTCATTATCACCATTCTATCAATGTCAGTATCTCGAAATAAACATGTCAATTATTCAGTTTACGTTTTGTTTTTGTTCTTTTCCAATTTTGTGATTGCAGAAAACGGAAGATCGAGGACGGGTGCAGGCAAATCAAAGAAGACAAAATATCTACATGATCGAAATTTGGGATGAAGAGAAGACAGATAGAAACATTGGATCCATAACCCTTGCCAGTTTGCCGTAACATTATTATACATAGGTATGGGGAAAGCAAAAGAGATTATATTCCCATGCATATAGCGTTCTTCGTGATTAACCCTTAGTTGTTTGAAGGGATTGTCTTAAGTTTGTATGTGAAAGACAACAGATTTTGGTGAATATAATTAATGTATATCCAAATGCTGATGGTTCAGTAGTTTTGACACACACACACACACATATATCTATATATGTATGTATGTATGTATCCAATGAGTTGGATGTTAATGGAATAGAACTTGTTATTGTTATGGTGAAAGGGAACAATTTTTGGTGTTGGGCATTACAAAGAGAGAATTTGTCATGCCATTTCCGGGAACAAAATGATATATATTTCTTTGCAATTAGCTTGGGCCTTTTGATTGGGTGCTTTCTACAGTTGCAATCGGAGAATGTTTAAAAGCCTTTGTTAATGTATGTGTCCAACTTTAGAAAACACATATATAGGGGAAGGCGGAAGGTCTAATGATGATTTGGTTATTGTGACTTGATGAGTGATTGTTTTTATTGACGACACAGGTTGCAGAGTCATAGTGGAAAAAATGATGCAAAATAGAAAGAGAATCTGGTTCGCCTTTGCACCTCCTGTTTTTATCAGTCAGCACTCAGCACACCTGGACTGAGGAGTTGGAGTCTTGTTTGGAAATTTGCTTGGCATTTAACCATAAATTTAATTTGAGAAAGATGAACAGCTGTGTCTCTAATTTTTGGCGATTGAAGTTAAAGCTGTATCTAATTATAAGCCAAGTTGATCAAGTTCACAAAAAGCGCCTCTTGTTGACAGTACACGCGGCGTTTTAGGAGGTTACGCTGAGCTTTGGAATGGAGGAACTGATAATTGTTAAATTGTGCCAGTTCCAAAACTTGGTTATTATGAGTAGTTTTCTTTGATCTTTCTCTCTGTTGCTTTTATTGGGTGTATTTCTCCTATGAGAAGGTTAAACTAGAGATGCCTGATAGTGACTTCGGTAAGTGCTCCGGTCGTTATAAGTAATAAAGTAGTGAGAAAAAGATCGTCCCACGAGGAATAATACTCAAATCACTAATTCGCTATTTTTGCTTTAGTTGGATGAATTGAGTAATATGGAGTGAGTTGTAACCAAACAAAATTTAAAGAATTAAATAAAGAATAAAAATCCAAAATCAAGACTTTCAACAGCAACTTTTAGAGAAGATGAGTAATTAAGAAAAACGGAGTTAGGGATGAGAATCCCCCTATGTTTCTCCAAGTATTCGAATTGAATGCCTAATTGATTATTATTCCCACGATTGACGATCAATTCTCTAAAGTTAGACTAAGTCCCAATGTCTTAATGCTACCTTAATCCGTTATTTTTGAAAACAACCTAGTATTGTTTGAAAAGATCAATTTATTTAAACCAGAATTATGAGATCGCATAAACTCATCGTAAGCCTATGTCTAGGTCATGCAACTCTACGATGAATTAACGGTTCTAGTTAAATGCACCAACATCTCTATTGTCATACACCAACCTATGAACAATCTAAAAGGTGATCAATCTTTAAGAAAGCTTTAAGCAAAGATAATTCATTCAATCAAGAAACTAACGATTAATAAAGAATCCAACCAAATACTCTAAATTCACATGGGGTTCATCCTCGCCCTAACTACAAAAGAAAAACTAGCCAAACATGGCTAGGTTAACAAATTAAGAAAAGATGAAAATCAGACTTGTTCCCTCTTCTCCGACGGTGTGCTCTCTCTTTCTTCTTGTTGCTCTTCGGCTTCTCAGCTTTCGTCCGTCTTGCCGCGTCTTTCACTCTTTTGCGTTCTAATATGATATAATATTATAATATAATATAATATAATAATATATATTATATTATATCTTATCTTTTCAATTTAATTTGTTGCATCCCTTAGATCACATAATATCTCCTGCACAATAAAATAGGATATCAATAGATTTTCTGTTATAATATTCTTTTATCCTATATTTAATTAAAAGATAGATAAATATATAAAATATAATTAAATAGGTATAATATTAATAAATTCAATCCAATATATCCCAAAATCTACCCTTATTTAATTATAAAATATATACTTATCAATGCCTATGATTATCATCGCTTGTAACTTATCATTGACTGGAATAATGAATTATTCTTTTTAGCATGTTTGTGAATCGAATGAGGCAAATGATTTCAAGATGCTGTGGTTTGAAAGTAGTCATATTTGAGATCTGTGGCTGCCCCTCTTCACAGTTACGTGATTGTTAATTAGCAAGGCTCAAATCACTGATCTTGCAAAGGTCTTTACTTCCTAAGCTAAATACTCTAGTGGGTAACTGGTTGGTCCTGGATTATACATATATAACTGTACTGCAAGACAATTTCTGTTCTTTGTTTTTTAATATGTGCTTCTCACGAGAAACGGTTGTTGAATGTTGATTAGCCACTTAAGTTATATACAGGAGCATGCCTCTTGGGGCCTAATTTCTTTTCGCTGCCTATAATCAATATTCCAAGTATTAATATTAAGGCATAACAGGAAAATTCAAGTGGGTTTCAGGTTGCTGATGGCGATTAGAATTTCGGAGTTTTAAGGATTTAAGACTCTTACTCAAGTCATCGGTCGATTCCCGATCTGGTGCATCACCGATCAGTTTCGACGCCGATTGCCCGTGTCGTAATTAAGCCGGTGGTATTCGAAAATAATCAGAACAAGAACCAAACAGCAAAGGAAAATATTAAACCCATATTAAATACTAAATCGTTAGGGTTTCTTTTTCGAGTATTAGAGGCAAGTGTATTTGATCTCTCGTTATTTAATGCTTGGACTTATTTTAGTGTTAAGATATCTCCCTCTCTCATCCTTATTATAAGGCATCAACTAGTAAATTTATTTGGTCTTTTTTATAAGGCACTTCCTTATTTCCAATGAACATTAATTATTATTTTTTATGTATGTCCATAATTAATAAGGGTAGTGGGTGAGAACAATAATTAATATAATATTAGGGTTTAGTGCAATTAGTAGAGATAATATTGGAAGTTACTTAAATTCTAAGACAACTTTATTAATTTTAACTGTTTTTATTAGTTTATAATAAAAGTTAGTTGATACCTTATAATAAGGACCAAAGGGAGTACTACATGATATAAGATAAATAGCTGAAATCTAAATTTGACGAGAAACTATTTTAAGCATAAAAATGTACAAAATGTATCATTTTATTAGTTAACAGTGAGAGATCTATGCATAAATTTGTAAAACATAAAATAAAATAAAAAAGTTACAAAATGTTTCATTTGTGTTTGGTTTAAAGGAAGGAGGGGAGAAAAAAAATTTCCGTTATTTTGACCTAATTGCACATAATTTTTTTTTAATATTCCACAACTATACTCTAAATAAATAAATAAAAATCTTTTCATTAATGATAATTCGATATAAGTCTTCTCCCTTCTCCTCCCCTCAATCAAAGACACACCTTAAGGATGGTGCCTACCAAACAAGGAATGCCTGTTGCAGGGCCAGGAGTACCGGCAAGATAGAATAAAATGGGGAGTGGAATAGGAAAAAAATTGAAAGCTGTGCAGTGATGTAGTCGTTTATGTGCCCGTTTGGAGTAGCAGTGATGAAAGTGAATTTTTTAAAATTTGACTTTTGCAAATAGAATATAGAATAACAATCAGATTCTAGGCAAAGGAAGCGTCGGAACTTCCTTCAAGGCAGTGCTAGAAGAAGGAACTATAATGGTGGTAAAGCCGAAGCACTGTCCAATAGTTAACAGTGAAGTCAGACACTTCAATTACTAGCTTCTATCAGAAGTTACTTTTTTTAGAGAAGCCCATCACTCACAAAAACTATCCAGAAAACACCTAATTTTCTCCTACTGGACTTTTACTCACTTTCATTGGGCTTTTTTTTTGTTTTCTGCTGCTATGCCAAACAGAACCTATATATATATATATATATAATACTCTCACACACACGCATGACAATGATGAGAATATGTCACCATGGTGAGTTATTGAATATATGTGTTAGAATATAAGGTGATATTAAATAGATTAGCTAGTGGTTAGTTAGTTGGTTAGAGAGTTAGTTAGGGGCCCTAATCTATATAAAGGGATCCACCCTCACTATTACTTTCAATCAATATACATTGTAAGAGCATTATGCTCCTATTGTGAATAATACATCATTTTCACATTATCCTTTCTTCCTAATTCTTCTTTCTAATTAGTTTAGTTCACATGGTATCATGAGCCTAGGTTTTAGCTTTGGCTTTGGATAAGATAATCAAGAAATTCTTGATTTACCACCCTTTGCCCATAGTGAAGTTACAGCCCAAGCATTTTTTTAGTGGAGTATTCAAGATCCAACAGCCCAAGTACAGCCGGGTATTCAAGATCCATCCATTGCAACATTTGAAGATCCGAAAGAAATGGTGATCCGAGAACAACCACTGCTAGTTCACTAATCAAGATCCCCTCTTGACTGCTGACCCCACAACTTAGGAGAGAAGACCATTTGACCTGTCTTTCTCTGCAACACACAAAAGGAAATCTCATTCACCGCTTCGAACGCCAGTAATCTCGTTCGTAGCCGCCATGGCCATCACGTGGTCGCCGGATCTGATACCCAGAAGCCATAGCCACTCCGACGTTCTTAGATGAAGAATGCAATGAAGAAAACAAGGGTGTAGTTCCGTTTGAGCAGTTCGGAAATCCTGGATATTGCACAGAGAATAGATCGAAACATTGTGTGAAGAAGCGGGTCCCCGACTGGCTCAACAGTTGAGAATGTGATCTGCCATATTCACCTACCCAGATCGAAGAACCAGGAGCAAATCGCCAATTCGAAGGGAAATCCAAGCCTTCTGGTTTTTTTAATATTTTGACCCTAAAATCTGCGTGAAAAGACAATAACTCAAATTTCATCGATGGAATGGGACTCAAAACTTACGCCACCGGTTATTAAAGAAGGGAAAAGCCCAAGCACAGTCGGCACGAAAGGCATTCCACGCCCCTGCTGCACTGAGATTCTGAGAACCAAGATCGAGAAGCACGAAAGGCATTTTGGCCCCTGCAATCTCCGGTTTTGGAAGCACGAAAGGCATCAGCAGCTAAGAAAGGGTGTAAGGACGCACGAAAGGCATCTTGAGATTCAGAGCTCTCTCATCCTCACCCCTGCAATTCCGACGAGATCCAAGAACGAATGATCTCTGATACAGAAGCACGAAAGGTAGAGTGATTCAGAGTTTCTCTCATCTTCGCCCCTGCTGAACCAAGAATGAAATAATCACGCACGAAAGGCACCTACGCCCCTGTGTTTTTTCGCCAAAACAAATCCCAGAACGTGAGAGACGAAAGACACAATCGTCCTTCTCCACGGACAACTGAAGAGTCAAGAACGAGAGACGAAAGACCAAAATCGTCCCTCTCCCGTTCGTCGATCAGTTACACTGTGTGACACTCTTCAGATTGGGGAATCCTCGGTGGATAACAATGTAAATGAAGCTTATAAGAACCCTCGAGATGTTGAGAATCAAAGAGAATCTATCTTTGATCCGCGAACAACTTAGTCAAATTGAAAACAACCAATCCAATCTATTAAATCTCCTCCAGCAATTCATTGGAAGCTCCCAAAGTGGGATGAACTATCTGGAGACACGTGTACAGGGTCTAGAGATGGCTCTGGATGAGATATCCCATGATTTGGCTGTATCATGTGGCAGGCTTAGCAATACTGATGCTGCAGAAGATATGTGCTGTCATGGTTCTGAATTTCTGAGTTCTAAATTCTGGAAGAAGATAGAAGGACAGTGTTCTGGCCCAAGGGAGGTACAATGTTCAAATTAATTTTTGAGTTCTTGTTGCTTCATGAAGATCATAATTGACTATCAAGATTATTAGAGCTTTAAAGCAATGTGGTGGTGAATTGTTCATATTGTCGTGCGGTGGCAAAGGACTTTCCTAAGTCATCACGGTTTTGTTTTAGCTTCTATTTCACTGAATTTGGTCAATTATTGTCCCTATTGGAAGCAAAGAATCTCTGTGTTTGGTCCCCATCACAATTTGGCATGGGTGTGATTGGTTGAGAAGTGCTGCTGTTGCCTTTATACTGAGTTGTGCAATGAGCATGTGCAATACTTATTTGGAGGGGGAAACATGATGAGGTTTCAGCTCTGAGGAGAAAAGTTGGATGAGATTCAAAAGACTAATGTCAAGCTGTCCAAGAAATTATGCGTGGCTAATACAGTTCATCCAGATATCAACTATGCTAATTGCTAAGAAGGGGCACAATCAGTTTACTCTTTTGTCATATGTCTGTTTAGTAATTTTTCGAGGCTTTGATTTGGAAGATTTTGGGCTGAATTACAGTGAACTCTTGTCTGATGGCCATGATTCAGATTGAGAGAATAAAAGTGTTTTGAAGCAACTTCTTGAGCATGTATCCAGCAATCCAATGGAGTTGCTCAGCATCCATCCTACTTGCGATTTTTCAAGCTTGGAGAGTATTTTGTATTTTTGTTGATTGTAAAACTATTCAATTTGATTCACCTTATCCCCTTATTTATTGTTCAAGTTGAGCACTTTGTTAAATAATGTTCAACTTGAGGGGGCGTGTTATAATATAAGGTGATATTAAATAGATTAGTTAGTGGTTAGTTAGTTGGTTAGAGGGTTAGTTAGGGGCCCTAGTCTATATAAAGGGATCCACCCTCACTATTACTTTCAATCAATATACATTGTAAAAAAACTTGATAGGGCAAAACTTTAAAGCCTACAACACCACAAGTATACGGGTCGTATCAAGTAATAAAGTGATAAGAAAAGTATCGTTCCCACGAGGACTTAGTATCACAAACTTCAATTAGGCATTAATTTCACAATTTCGTTTAAGTTGAGCAAACTAGATTGAATTTAATTAAAAGAAAAGAAAATCAAAATAACAAACTACTAAAATAATCGAACGAGCAACCTAGAGTCACGAATCCCTTGTTTGTTCTTAGATTTATCCCCACTAAACTAATTTTGACTTAACTTAATCAGTTAATCTAGAGTATTAATGTCTATAAATGCCTTCCGGTCCACTTATATACCTACCTTAATTAATTATGCAATGCCTCACACAACTAAATAAGATGTGTTTTAAACCGGGCTCACTCTAATTTAATTATGCGGAGCTTCTAGGTATATTCTTATCCTAGACGCAAATTAGATTAAAACCTAATTTCACATTAAATTTAAACCTAATTCCACATTATTTAATCCCAAGGTCAATTTAGGATTCCCTCTTCCAAGTTCAACCCTAAATCCCCAAAACATGCTCAATGGTGGCCACTCACTAAGTAATAACAATAAACACAGGATTAAATAAACTGAATTAAATTAAGCAAAACTAATTAATGGGAATAATCTCTAGATTGAAAAGAAATTTAGCCACACATGGCTAAAGTTCATAGGTCCTCTAGATTGAAAAGAAATTTAGCCACACATGGCTATAACAAAATCCATAAGAAAATGATGAAACTCAGATTAAAAGAATAAAGGACTGAGATGAAAGAAAGTTTCTCCGTCGCCTCCACAGTCCTTCCGTCATTCCGTGGAGATGATGAAGAGAACCAAAACGCTCAGCCGCTACTCCTTTGCTTCTTTGTTTCTGCGTCTCTCGATCTGCTCCTCGTTCTCGATCCCCTCTTTTTGAATTCCTTTCTCTATTTATAAACATATGGTTGGGGTCCACGTCTTTTGTATGTGTGTGTTGGGTCATTCTTCATTTTTGCGTGATCTGATCATTTCTTTAATAAAGGATATGCAATATCCTTTTGAGATCTCCAATCACCTCCATATATCTTGTAATACACTCTATCAGATCACACAATTGATTTTGTTTCTATGTTTTCTTGCACAGGACCACCAAGTTTGGCCGATTGCATATCCTCTTAATTGCTTTTACTTCTCTCTCAATCAAATAATATTTCCTGCACAATAAAAATAGGATATGAGTAGATTTTATGTCGATTTATTCTTTGATCCTAAGTTTGATTCAATGATGGAAAAGTATACAAAATATAATTAAATAGGTATATAATATTAACAAATCCAACTAATTATATCCTAAAATATACACCTATTTAATTATAAAATATATACTTATCAAAGAGCATTATGCTCCTATTGTGAATAATACATAATTTTCACATTATCCTTTCTTCCTAATTATTCTATCTAATTAGTTTAGTTCACAATATGTTAAATACTGCAAATGGAATACACGCTTATATTTTAAAACTCCCACGGGAAAGTTCCTCCACCCAGACATTGCTAGTTTTGAGTTTGTTCATATATCACAATCATATTTTTGCTTCTTAGTTTTAGCTTTTCAAAAGTACTTTTACTATTTATGATATATCTTAAAGGAGTTTTATCTTAATTTGTGCAAAAAGACTTCTGAAACTATAGTTTGAGGATTTCCAAACAAGCACTTAGTCACATGACATAATTTTTTTTAAAAGAAAAAATACTGAGCAATCCAGACCCCATATATATATATATATATATATATATATATATATATATATATATATATATATTTTTTTTTAATAAACAAATTTTAAAAGAGATGTTGGGCTTACCCATAGTCAAAGGGCAGGATACTTGGAGCCTACTCCGCAAGGAATTTAGGATTGAGAGTACACATGTCTTCACCTTAGCCTGAGTTACTGTTGTTTCATAGACCCCTAGGATGTCTCTCCCAACACCTTGAGCAACTCCATAATTAAATTCATTGAGCAGTTCACAAATCCAGATGCAAGAACAAAACCTTCAGAGCCGCATCCTTTTGTTTTGGACTTACTTGGTAACGTAAGGTCAAAATAAAACCCATAGCCCTCTTAATTTGGGCCAAGGCCCACCAAAGTAAACTTTCTTGATAGATTTTCCGAATCCCAAGATGAACAAGGAGAGAAGGGGCTAAATTACATGTAAGGGCTGATGCTTTATGATTAAGTCATTTAGGGCATACCCCTCGTCCTTGAGCTCAACTAGCAAAGCAGTCGGACACTCTCACCAAAGGGAGGGGGTTCGATCCTAGAGTTGGTCAAGGCGCTGGGGGAGACATCCTAGCTCCTAAGTGCCTAGGTTAACGCCTGAGGGTAATAGACAGCTCCCCCTGCCCAACATCGGTATCACCTAGGAAGAAGGGAGATTTTGCCCTACCCTTGGATCGTGGGTGAACCCAACCCCTTTTCTAAAATTTTTATACAAAAAAAAAGTCATTTAGGGCCTGTTTGGTACAACTGAGGAAGGAAAGGAAAAGAAGGGAACTAAATGGAAAAAAAGGGAAGATTGGAAGGGAATTTAAAGGGTGTTTTGTTTGATATACATGGAAATGGAAGATGGTAATTTTTAAAAGATTAAAATATAAAATTTGAAATGATCAAAATACCCCTTAACATTAAATTTTTTTTTTAAAAAAAACACCTCCCTCCTTCTTTATCCCTGACATCGCCGACACAACACAATTTTTTTAAAAAAAAAGTTTTAGATTGAGGAAACAGTCACAGGCTCCGACAATGGTGGTTGTCTGGTGATGACGTTCGCAGGTTCTAACAGTTTTCCCTCTCTCGCAGTTGTCAATGTCGCGGGTTCCAACATTTTCCCCTCTCTCACCGTTGTCAATTTCATAGCTTTTTTGGCAACAGTGAAGGTGAAAGTTTTCACCAAAAACAAAGAGAGTCGAAGGTGATGCTCGGTGAGAAAGGACGAAGAAGATAAAGGACCAAATGAGAATTTTGCAAGAGAAAAGATCATATCCCACCTATATGTGAGGGATTCGATCTTCCCTTTGACATGGGAACTTGAACAGCTGTCGGAACTTGCCTTCTTAGATCTTCCGTGTACCATATGTCTTTTGCTATGAGAGCTATGGAATTTTTCCTTTCCTTCCCAAATCTTCAGTGTATCAAACGGGCCCTTACTTACTTCATAATGGATCCCTTTGATGACCTTTCTTTGAAAAGAAAAATGTTATTAAACTGAGAAGACAAACAATCTATATAAGAGAAGTGATGATTTCAGAAATAGCCCGTGCAAGTTATTTAGGTGAGATGAAAAGGAAGTGGAGTAATAAATGGATGACTATGATGATGCAAATTTTGAGATCGAGTGACTTGAATCTCGTCGACATAGACTATGGTTCACAATTGAGTTGTAAAATTGTGGTGCTTTTTGATTCATTTGTTTGACTACGGACATAGTGTTTCTGTTTTAACATGGTAGACGCCAAAAGGATAAGAGGGAGGTGGACTGGTAGGAACTGTTGCCCGATCATCTTGTGGATCGCAGGTCACCTTCATTGTACGCTTAAAAATCAAAATTTGAATTATTGGTGGCCCTATGTTTATTATATCGATAACAAGTGTCTCATATGGCACATGCTCATCACATGGCCTCTCTTCATCCTCGTCACGTCTCAACAATACAAAACAAAATATTATTATATATTATTTGGTTTAAGGTCCAATCTTTATTCTTAAGAATTCTTACTCATGAGCAGTGGCCAGTGGGTGTACGTAAAATTGTTGGGTGCAATGTCAGCCCAGAAGATTTTAAACTGAATCAATATGGTCTAACCAAAATAAACCTCTTAAGAGAAATCTTTCAGGCAAATATGAATCTTAATCCCATGGTGCACTACACTATTTTTCCCCTGATCTATTTTTTCTTAAAAAAATCATTATCAATAACTAAATTCAGTAGTTATTTGTCTTTAATACCTTCTTAAAGTAAATACTTATTTTTTTGCTTGCTCATCCGGTATTCAGAGCTTTGCCCTGATTAATCCGAATCTGACCCGGGTCGCATACCTAGCTATGGTGAGTGAGTCATAAGGCTCGAACTCGAGACCTTACTTAAACACACAAGCCGCTTACCACTTGTGTTAACCCCGTTGGTAAAGTAAATATTTATGATATATTATCCTACTGAGTATTCATATTTTATCATTAGAATTTATTGGAGATAGGTATCTTTTTAATTTGGTAATTGGTGATAACTTTCCCATTTTTCAATATTTTTTTCCCAACGTAATGGTCCGAACTGAGCTTGCCAGCTTCATAAAAAAAACACACTTGAATGTTTTTTAGGGAGATATAATTGTCTTTTATGGGCAGAAGGTCCTTCAGCGTTGTGAGTTATATTACATTAAAAAACACAGACACACATCATTATAAAATATCCTAGAATATTGTTTGTTAAGGATTTATTTATAAATCTGTAAGATAAGAGAATAATTTATTATTGAATGAGAACATTAGGTGAGGTTGTTATGGTAGCTGCAGGAGACGTGTCCTCCTGAGACCCCGAGCAGATTGGAATTCTACTGTATGTTTGTTTAACCGTCAGATCAAATCGGGAAAGGGGCGCGTGCACTGGAATTAGCCAACCCTAATTAGCGTCCAATAAATATTAATTGCGTCGGCTTTAAAAATTAATAAAGGGCACAGGATAACGGTAGGGCCCAGAAGCATTGCATTATTTGAATTAGGTTCAGTTAATTGGTCGTATACATACGCTTATAATTGAATTATTAACTCCATAATTCATTGTTGGTCGGACTTGCTTTGTTCTCATAAATCATTTCCCTTCATCGAACAATATTTAATTTAGTATTATAGTATATGTGGACATCAGAGTATTAAGAAAAACCCACACTAGATCATATTTTACGGTAACAATTCCCCACACTGAACATGAACATATTAATTAATTAAAATTTTGCATACAGATAATTAAGGTAAGGCTACAGAATAATTATGCTCCTTTTTAACTAAACAAATAAACTAATCAAACTATTTTCAGTCTGCGCTTCAGCTATCACAAAAGAAAAAGGAAAAATGTGTAAAAAAATATCAAGTTCTGAGAGAGAATAAGTAATAAATGATTTAATAAAAGAGAATTAGTGGTGAGTGTGAGATAATTAATATAAAATTATGTATTTAATAAAGGTAAAAAAACATTAAAAAAAGTTACTTATATTAAAAATCAATTATAAAAAAAAATTAAAAAAAAGGTTGCCGGGAGTGTTTGGGGAGGTATATGTCGACCGGGGAGGTTGGTGGTGAAGTACAGTATTATCCACACAGTGCGCGGATAAGAATGTAGAAGCGATGGGTGGATTCAGAAAATGTTGTAATTGGTCCATGTTATGAAAAGAAGAAGAAATTGGGCAAAAGCTGTGTATTGGCGCGTGAGCCTGGAGGGGACAACATAACACGTGGACGTGTGCCACAATGGCCATAGGACGCTTTTGGAAATTTGCTTGCAAGTAGGACCGGGTCACTCATACATTGTGGGTGACATCTAGGGGAGGAGGGAGGACGACCAGGGTAACCCTAACTGAAATTTGTCCGCTTTTTAAACCTTTTAAACTGATTCTGACAAAACGCATTATTACGTGACATGTGTCTCCTCCCTCTGTTTTTTTGACCTCATTCGCTATAATTCAACCACTCAGAAATGGACTCATAATATAATGAACGTCATTACATTTTTATAGAGTACACGTGGCTCATTTAACGTTGCCGCCTCATCGTCCAATGATGTGCTTACGGATTTTTACTTTCTCTATTTTCTTGTTTTGTATGATTGTAGAAATATCACTCTGATCCTATTTATAAGTCAATTTTAACTAAATCTCACATACCAATGAAAAGTAATTATCTCAATAATTATAGGGTAAATTTTCAACTTTACCCTCATTTATGAATTAGTGTTTTTCAACTGTTTCTTCTCTCTCTATCTTCATGAGTACAATTAATATGGGTAAAATTGTCACAATATAATTTATTACATGAAACTGGACTTATAAATAAGACCAAATTTTTTGGTCAAACTGGACTAATAAATAGGATCAGAGTGGTAGTGAATGTTAAGTACCACAAAAAATTTGGTCATATTTATTATAACAATTTTGACCATATTAATTATACGAATGAAAATAGAGAGAGAAGAAAGAGTTGAAAAATATTCATTAATAAATGAGGAAAAAATTGAAAATTTGCCTCATAATTATTAAGATAACTACTTCTCTTTAGTATATGTGATTTAATTAAAAAGAACTTGTAACTAGGACTAAAGTGGTATTACTATTTCATTTGATCTCTTTTATAATGAACATTTAATCGAGTAATAACGTCAATAAGAAAATTGGTTAAAGATAATAATTTGTAAAAATTGTAACATCTTTTTTTTTTTTTTAAATGCCCTTCTCTAAATGTTCCTTATAAACATGAATAAGCCATATACATAATTGTTGTTATTCCTTATAAAAAGTTAAAAACATGTTGGGGAGTATTACTTAGTATGTGTTTGTATAATTCTGAAACTATAGTTTTAGAAGTTATTTTTGTAAGTTGATATAAAATTCTGCTTATATATTTATCTCATAAATTATAAAAATTATTTTCAAAAAATTAATTCAAACACACATTAATCAAAAGAGATGTCATCTTAATCACTAATACTTTCCCGTGAGAGTGAAGAATCAATAATAATGCAGCGTGTGAACTTTGCTTCTTCTCCTTTTTTTTTCCCGCCATAAAGTATGTGGACATTGTAAATGCGTCTAGAGTCTCTACGCAGCCGACATAGGGTTCGTTATAAGGTGAGATTGACTTTTTTTTAATAAATTAAAGAAATTAATTAAACTACATTAAAATATTTATACTTATTATTTTTTCTCCAAACTGATTTATTTGACTTATAAATTAATATGTAAAAGTTAATTCTAAATAATATATGATATGATTAAATAACTTATTTAGCTTTTTTTTATCTTCTAAAAAAAAGTTAACTAAGTATTATATATATAGAACTAATAGTATCTCTTACTCCAAAGAACGGCATGCACGTTCGTTTTTAGATGCTGATTTTTCACCGCAAAATTGAAATCTAAATAATTAATATTAAAAACCACCAACTCTCTTAAAAGAAATTTGTATTTTTAACACATTTAGTGATCCAGCAAACTCTAACTACATTTTTTAAATTCTTAAGAATGTGCAATTAATCTTTATAAAACAAATTGGATGGACAGGGCTTTTTTTTTTTTTTTTTATGCAGCTAGTTCTTATAGTTTTAGTAAATTTCGATCCATTTTGACCAGGCTAATAAGACATATATTTTTTGGTTGAAATAATTGGTCTTTTATGCGGATCTTGAATTTCAGAGCTCGTCATTTTTTATCCAGAAAATTTTGATGGACCATTTTCATTTAAAGTTTATTTGGGTTAGCGATAGAAGCTATTTTTTCAACGTGATTTATAATTTACAAGTAAATATGTGAGAAGAGTTTTATCCCAACTTATATAAACGTACTTTTCTAACGTCAACTTAAACATATGCGAAATTTAAAGAAGTGCATTTGAACATTTTCTTATTTAAAAGATTACATCTCTGTCTCTATATTTTATTTGCTATCCACGATTGTGAGAATAATACTCAAATATTCTTTGTCAAGTGAATATGTTTTGTGATCTAGCGCAGAGAAATAAAAACCTTGCCAGTATTGATATATAAGACCAAAAGAATTCAATTGCCGATCGTCATACTGTGTGAGTGCGCACTGGATGAATCCACATTATGTGCTTAGAGTTAGGTGCTTATACCTCTAATTAGAGGTATAAAGATATTTTTTTGATTTTTTATATATTGTATTTATTTAGATTTAAATTATATGCTACTTTCTGAAATTTTTTTGCACCCAATATCTCAAATTAATTAATTTTCATAATACTGGTGTTACAAACAAATGCAGAACTATAAATTAATTAATTTGAGATACTTGATGCAAAAAACATATCAGAAAGTAGCATATAATTTAAATCTAAATAATTACAATATATAAAAAAATAAAAAATAAATGCTTATACCTCTAAGTAGAGGTATAAGTACATAATAAGCATCTAACTCTAAGCACATAATGTGGACTCGTACTGGATTCGGAGCTGAAATCAAGAAAAATTGATTAGAGTGAGGTATTACTCTGATCCTATTTATAAGTCTATTTTGACCAAATATCACATATCAATGAGAGGTGGTTAACTCAATGATTATGAGATAAATTTTCAATTTTGCCTTCGTTTATGATTTAGTATTTTTCAGCTGTTTCTTCTCTCTCTATCTTCATGAGTACAATTAATATGAGTAAAATTGTCATAATCTCATTTATTATATGAAACTAGACTTATAAATAAAACCAATTTTTTTGGTCAAAAATGGACTTATAAATAGGATCAGAGTGGTAGTTTTGATGTTCCTAGCCTTTTTATGCCAACAATAAGATGTCTTATATGGTACTCTTTTCCGTCCTAAATACAAGATATAGTTTATAGTGTAACAAATGTTTAGATAGAGGTAGTAGTAGTTTATGTTATCTACTTAATGCTTTCTTTACAACTCCTGATTGGGCTGATCTGATAGAGATTCCTAGCTTGATCTACAATTGATACCACAATTATTGGAGTATAGAGTTTCTTAGCTTGATCAACTTATCGATATTCTCGAAGCACCATATTCTGAGGTTGCATGCCTTCTACCCCAATCCAAGTCCTCAAACACACTCATTATAAGGTTAATGGGAAATTTGAACAACGGAGAAAATGTAAAGACACAACTATGAGTGGGATTGTTATTATTTGTAGAGAGGGTTATTGTTAGAAATATCTTCTCCAAATATGTTTTAATTTTAACAAATAAAAAAGAATCCATTTTCTTTTTTGCTGGAAAAAAAAAAACCGATGCATTTTCACAGTAAAGAAAGAAATACAAAATAATGAGAAAATTAGCTGAGGTTCTTATGGTAGCTGCTGGAGACGTGTCCTCCTGAGACCCCAAGCAGATTGGAATTCTGTATGTTTCTTTTTAATTTTTTCGAATGCCAAACTGTACTTTGTATGCTTATAAAATATTAATTATTTGTTAGACATAATCTTGGGGGCAAAAACAAGTACTCATATATCACTTTGATCTTATTTATAAGTTTATTTTGATAAAAAAAATTGGTCTTATTTATAAGTCCAGTTTCATGTAATGAATGAGCTAGATTGTGACAATTTTACTTATATTAATTGTACTTATGAAGATAGACAGAGAAGAAACAGTTGAAAAATACTTAATCACAAATGAGGGCAAAGTTGAAAATTTATCTCATAATCATTGAGTTAATTATCTCGCTTTGGTCAAAATAGACTTATAAATAAGATCAGAGTGGTACATACTCTATTATATAAAAGCAAAGCCGCGCGTGCACTAGAATTAGCCAACCCTAATCAGGCCCAATAATTTTTTTTTGTTGCTCATCCAGTATCCAAAGCTTTGCCCTGACTAATCTGGACCTGACTCGCGTAGCGCGCCTGACTAAAGTAGGAGAGTCTCCCAGTGGAGTTTTTTTACATTCACAAGGCTCGAACTCGAGACTTTACTTAAGCGACATAAGCAACTTATCACTTGTGCCAACCCCGCTGGTGGTCCAATAAATATTAATTACGTTGGTTTTATAATTAATAAAGGGCCCACGATCACGGTGGGGTTCAACATCATTGCATGATTTGAATTAGGTTCAGTTTATTCGTCATATACATACGCTGGTAATTGAATTATCAACTCCATAATTCATTGTTGGTCTGACCTGCTTTGTTCTCATAAATCATTCCCTCTTTGTCCAAAAAAAAAAAAAAAATCATTCCCCTTCATCGAACAATATTTAATTTAGATTCTTTTTAGTATCATATTATGTGGACAGAGTATTTTAAAAAACAAAACCACTAAATCATATTTTACGGTAACACTTCCCCACACTACTGTACATAAAACATACTACCTCCGGTCTTAATTATAAGATCTAGTTGATTTTTTTTGGAGAAATTAAGGAAGCTAAATAAATTACTTAATCATTTCATATGTTGTGTATCCTTAAATTATATATTAGTTTATCAGTCAAACTAATTAGTTTGAAGAAAAAAATACAAATACAAACACTCTAAAGTGATTTAATTAGCTTCATTAATCTTTCCAAAAAAGTCAACCAGGTCTTATAATTAGGATCGGAACGAGTATCAGTTAATAGTCAACATTAATTAAAATTTTGCATACAGATAATTAAGGTAAGGCTACATAATGATCATGCTCTTTTTTTTTAAAAAAAATAATCAAACCATTTTGAGTCTGCACTGCAGCTATCACAAAAGAAAAAGGGAAATACCATGGGCCCATTAGCCCAGTGGTATGCCTACTCCCCATAGTTGGGGAGGTTGTGAGTTCGATCCGCCCTTTGTATTTCAGGATATTAGTGTCTGCCATTATTATGCCAAAAAAAAAGGGAAAAAAAGAACACAACTGTAGAGTTAAAAAATTAAATGAACAACTTTCTCGGAGGAAAAGAAGTAGTGAAAGGCAACCAGTGACGAGAAGGGTTATCTTCGACAAAAAAAGGAGAATCCTTGTCAATGGCAAGGAGCTCCAATATAGCAGCTCCACACATCATATTTATATATGAGTAGAAAATGATTTAATAAAAGAGAATTAGTGGTAAGTAGAGTATAATTAATATAAAATTATGTATTTAATAAGGATAGAAAAAGAAAAAATAGTATAAATTTTGAAACAAATAAATTTAACAATAGAAAAAGTATTTGGGGAGATATGTCGATCGGGGAGTTGGTGGTGTAGTATTATCCACACAGTGCGTGGATAAGAATGTAGAAGCGATGGGTGCATTAATTCAACGAATGTTGTAATTGGTCCATGTTATGAAAAGAACAAGAAGTGTATTCATTGTTGGACAGACAGGTAATGAGCGTGGAGGCTGGATCCGGATTCTCTCAGAATTTCATCTCTCCTCATCCTTCGATATTTTTAGCTTTCCAAAAATTGATTTAAGCTGTCAGAGAGAAACACATCACCAATTTTAAAAAATCGAATGCGGTAAAAACTACTACACTCGGTAAATATAAATTTTTTAAAAGTAGACGACAGTGTCTCTCTCTGAACATTTAGATCAATTTTTGGACGACTAAGATGAAAAGATACTAAAAGATACCACTCTCGTTCTATTTATAAGTCTTTTTTTTTACGAAATCACGCATACCAAAGAGAGGTAGTTAGTTTAGTGATTATGGGGTAAATTTTCAAATTTGCCTAATCTATGAATGAGTATCTTTCAACTCTTTTTTATTTTCATTGGTACAATTAATATGGAAAAAATTGTCATAATTTCATTTTATTTGATCAAAAGGGATTTATAAATAGGATCACATTTTTTGGTCAAAATAAACTTATAAATAGGATTAAAATGATAAGGAGAGAAGAAATTCTAAGATAATCGTGAGGTTGGAGGGGACAGCACAACACATGGACATGGGGGACGATGGGCATAGGGATGTTTTTGGAAATTTGCTTGTAAGTAGGACCGGGTCATTCATGCGGGTGACATCTGGGGGAAGACCACAAGTGTAACCATAACTGAAATTTGTCCGCTTTTTAAACCTTTTAAAGTGTTTCTGCCAAAACTCATTATTACGTGACAGGTGTCTCCTCCCTCTGTTTTTTTTGGACCTCATTCACTATATTGACAAAAAAAAAAAGTAATAAGTAAATAAATGTAATAATGAACGTCATAACAATTTTATCGAGTACACGTGGCTCATTTGAAGTTGGGAGAATCCTTGCCAAGGCCCAATTAAGGTCCAAAATTGCAAAAAAGGCCCTAACAACTTTCACTTACCAAAAAGGGCCCTCTTTTTAATATAAACGTTAACAACTAAAATGTTAAATTGACAACAAAATAAATACTTATTAACAACTAAATCAGTCGTATTAACAACAATATTTTGACAACTAAATCAGTCACTTTAACAACAATATCATGAGATTAGCAACTAAATCACCAAATTAACAACTAAATTTTAATGAAAAATCCCAGAAAAAGCCCTAGGGCCCTTTTTGGTATGTGAAAGTTGTTGGGGCCCTTTTTACAATTTTGGACCTTAATTGGGCCTTGGCAATGATTCTCCCTTTGAAGTTGCCCGCCTCATCATCCAATGATGTGCTTACGGATTTTTACTTTCTCTATTTCCTTCTTTTTAATGATTGGATATTTGGAGTGACAATGAATGTTAAGTGTTACTCCCTCTAATCCCTTTTATGACACACTTATTTTGTGCATAGATTAGCTTTTATAGAAATTTTTTTATGATTTATAAGATAAATATGTGATAAGAGTTTTTCCTCTGCTTACAAAAAATGACTTGTGAAACCCTAGTTTAGGTACTACCCAAACACTCACTTAATCAAGTAATAACATAAATAAGAGTTGGTTAGAGATAATAATTTGTAAAAATTGTAACATTTTAAAGAAAATACCCTTATCTAAATGTTCCTTATAAATATGAATATATAAATGCTTATTTGTATTAGTGGTAGAAGTTATCTTTTTAGTGTAATTTATAATATAAAAAAAATAGATATGAGAGGAGTTTTGTCTCAATACACAACAACTCAAACTGAGACTACACTATGCATGGTTGTCATTCCTTATAAAAATATAAAAACAAGTTGGTGAGTACTACTTACTGTTATAATGTTCTTGACTAGATATCATTTCGTACGACGCTCTCTCTTCTCTCTCTCAGCTGACATTCTCTCTTCTTTGCCTCTAACACTCACCTCTTCGGCTCTCTCTCGCTGGTGGCATGTGTTACCACCACATGCCACGTTAAAGAAGTAGATCGGAGCTCGGATCTTCCAGTTGCGGCCTCCTTTCTCTGATTTTTGTCGGCTGTGGTCTTCTCTTGTCTCTAGGGTGATTTTTTCCTCTCCCTCTCCAGTTCTGTCTTGAGGCAGTGAGAGCTCTCTCCCTCGCCTTTGTGCAAGCTGTCCATCTTCAATTATTGTTTTTGTGGTTTTTGTTGGGTTGGGTTTTAGTGGTGATGTTAATTAACAAATCTATGAAATCTGAAAATAACTTGTCTTGGTTGGAAGTTTGTTTGTACGTTAATAGATCTGATCCTCTTCCGGTGGCTCAGATTCACGTTATTGGGGCATTGGTTTTATCAATGGTCGCTGTTGCCTTATGCTTTACCTATCAGAGGACTATTATTAGCCATAGGCATCATCAAGAGGCGTTGCTCGGTGTGTGGTCTACGTCGCCGCATTTTTTTCAGTGGAGGAGCAGAAGTGTTCTTTAGGACATCATTGATCTTCTTTCTAAAGTTGGATTTTTTATGTTCTTTACCACAAGACGGGGCTATTGTTCAACTACTCTATTCGCAGTCAATGCTTATAAGGAGGTGTGCTTAGAGGCGGAGCCATAAATTGCCATTAGGGGCCGAATATTATAGAATGAATCCAAATGTTCATGAAATTATATTTCAACCTAACAAACATTTTAATATTTTCCTTTTAGTCCTTTCACTAAATTAATAGTGGGGACTAAAGTGAAAATATTGAAATTTGTATAAGGCTAAAATACAATTTTCTAAAAATTTGGGTTATATTCTATAATTTTAGGGGGGTCACCCCTTGCTCTGCCTTTGGGTGTGCCCTGTAGGGTAAATTTTGCAACCAATACTTTCTTTCAAGTCACTTCTAAGTTCTAACCTGGATCTACCGGAGTTCGGTGTAGTCTTTAATGCTAATTCTATTCTCATTCTTTAATTGGTGATAATTAGTTTTTTCCTTGTATTTAATTTGTTCTGTTGTATTTGTTGTTGTATCTATTGTGGTATACTGGTATTTGCTTTAGTTATTATTTTGTGTATCTGGTTTTAAAATAGGGTTAATGTGCATATTTACCAACAAACTATTACGAAAGGAGCATCTAACACAAATATTAATTAAGGGTAATTTAAATATAAACAAATAATCAAAAATGTGTAGTTAGTATAAAAAAACTTTTAAAAATGTGCAGTCAGCACAACGCCGTTAGAAAAAGATAACGTCTGTTATCTAAGGTGCAGATTAACCAACGAACTTTTACTATAGGAGCGCCCAACACAAAAAAGTTTTACTCAGGAGCGGCAAGCGTCGAGCACAAAATTCTAAATTTCACTAAATTTGATAATTTTTTTTCTCAATTGTCATTATTCAAAACTACTGGTATAGATATCTATGGACAAAAATTACTTATTTACTAAAATAAACAAAATTTTTGATTAAAAATATAATTATATGATTTAAATAAAACTCACGGTGTTTTATAATTTATTATATATGTTAAAAAAAAATTATATGATTTAATTTTATTTTAACATAAATTTATGTGAGTTAAGAAATTCATTTAATGTTAATAAAATTTAAAAATCTATTATATCCGGAAAGAAATGAAATGTGTTTAATTTTTATTTTTATAAAAAGAGCTTAATGGATATCAACGTTGACACTTAATAATATAAATCCGGCAATTTGATGATATCTTTGTTAATTAAATGATCTATTGGTTATATGAATATGGAACTTGTTGGAAAAAAAAAGTCCAATAAATAAATTGCTGAGGGCTGAGGCTATTCTAAGATACTTAATTAATGCAAGTTTTTTCCAACAAGTCTTATATTCATATAATCAATAGATAATTTAATTAACAAAAATATCATCAAGATGACGGATTTATATTATTAAGTGTCAACGTTGATATCCATTAAACTCTTTTTATAAAAATAAAAATAAAAATCATTTCATTTTTTTCCAGATATAATATATTTTTTAGATTTTTTAAATTTTATTAACATTAATTGAATTTTTTAACTCACATAAATTTCTTCTAAAATAAAAATAAATCATATAATTTTTTTTGTTTAACATATATAATAAATTTTAAAACACCTTGAGTTTTATTTAAATCATATAATTATATTGTTAATGAAAATTTTTGTTTATTTTAGTAAATGAGTAATTTTTGTCCAGAGATATCTATACAAGTTGTTTTGAATAATGACAATTGAGAATTTTTTTTATTTAATTTATTGAAATTAAGAATTTTGTGCTGGGCGCTCCTGAATAAAAAAAATTTTGTGTTGAGTGCTCTTGGAGTAAAAATTTGTTGGTTAATCTGCACCTTAGATAAAGGACGTTATCTTTTTCTAATGGCGTTGTGCTAACTGTACATTTTTAAAAGTTTTTTTATACTGATTAAATTTTTTAATTATTTTTTTGTATTTAAGATACCCTTAATTAATATTTGTGTCAGATGCTCCTTTTATAATAGTTTGTTGGTAAATATGTACTTTAATCCTCTAAAATATTAATATAAGTGTTTTTTTTAATAAAAAAAGTACTATGTACTACCAACTGTTGGAAAGAGACGTCATCTTAATCACAAGAGTATTCTTTTTCTCTTTTTTCGTCAAATCACTAGTACTTTCCCGCGGAAATGAAGAAGCAACAATAATGCGGTGAAGCATTATGCAGTGTGTGGACTTTTCTTTTTCTTTTTTTGCCATAAAGTATGTCGACATGGTAAATGCATCGAGAGTCTACGCAGTCGACATAGCCTCAAATTACGTTATAAGATGTGATTGATTTTTTTTAAAGATTAAAAAATTAATTAAATTAATTATATTTATCAATTTTTTTAAATTAATTAATTTGACTTATACATTGATATATAAATTAATTATACGAAACATATGATATGATTAAACAACTTATTTAACTTTTTTTATCTCCTTAAAAAAGTGAATTAGGTTTTATATCTAGGACTGATAGTATTACAACAAAGCATGTCATGCACATCAGTTTTTAGATGCTGATTTTTTCGGAATTTGCTTAGGTCAACTGCGCCCTTTCTTTCGTCCGCTGCCTTGAAACTGTGTCGTATTGGCGAAGTTTCAACCCCTATCCCTTAAAAAAAAAAAAAAGCAGGCATTGCCGGATAGTAAAAAGATGATTCAGAATACTCAATGCTACTAAAAAAAATACTTCATGATCTTGAAAAAATATTTGAGGGTATTGATTTCAGGATACTGAAAAAATATATATGAGGGTACTGATTGGTACTAAAAGGATATTTCAGGATACTGATACTAAAAAAATATTTTTTCAAGATCTTAAAATAATTTTTCAAGATCATAAAGTATTATTTCAGTAGCATTTAATATCCTGAATTATTTTTTTATTACCCGGCCGTGCCTGAATTTTTTTTAAAGGAATAGGGGGTGGAAACTGCGCCGAAATGGCACAGTTTTAAGGCAGCGGTCCGCAGTAGACGGAAGGTCGTAGCGAACCTAAGCTGATTCCTGATTTTCCACCCCAAAATTGAAATCTAACTAATTAATATTAAAAACCACCAACTCTCTTTTAACTTGTATTTTTAACACATTTAATTTATTAATCCAACAAACTCTAACTACATTTTTAGTTAGAAAGGAGACACCTTGATCTAATAAAAAAAACTCCATTAATCTTATTTTAGTTTCAATAAAAGGAAAGAAAAAAGCCAGAAAGACCGATAAGTCGAGCAAGAAGACAAACGACAAAAGAATACGCGTGGACGCCTTAAAAGGCAATGGCATACCCAATCCCTCAGATCCTCTACGGAAAAAGGTCGAGAAGGCAGACCAAAAAAAAAAACCATTTTCACATTAAAGAAAGAAATAAAAAATAATAATAAGCATACCATTCAATTATGCAAGATAAGTGGAAGCACGGCCCTTGATGGAAGCTTTGAAGCATTGAGCAAAAAAAAAGATGGAAGCTTTGAAGC